>CM026288.1:2553490-2997582 GCA_014851415.1 Cnaphalocrocis medinalis | reverse complement strand
TTCAATGATTAACTCGTTAACATGGGCGTGTTTTACAACGTACAAATTTTTGCGATCTTTAGCTTTATTGAGGAACGCGGTCGCTGTGCTAACTCGTCTGCCTTTGTGCTGACCACCCCTTATTTTACCGACTCCCAACTGTGTGGGCCCGTTGATGTCATCTAAATAATTTAGACCCATTTCTTTATAAGCGTGCGTTAATTTATCTGCTATTTCAGGGTGTGTGAAATTAAGCTGATCAATGATGTATTCTCCTTCGGTTCCATAGTTGTCTCTAAGGGTGGCATTGTTAAGTATGAAAGGGTCGACAATTTTCTCGCTTTTTTTGAAGTATTTTTTAATGACTTTCCATGGCCATTCCAGGTCGAAGTTCCACTCTTGGTAGTCGTCGGGGCCGCCGCGCATGTGCAGCATGCCGTTGATGGAGCCGGTGCCGCCGATCATCCGGCCTCGAGGCCAGAACGACCGCCCGTCGACGCTGCCTCGATTCGTGTCGTTGCTCTTTTCTGAGTAGTATTGCCATACGTCAGTACTTCTATGGGTTGCCCCAGAAAAGTTAGGCACCTGAAATTGATACAAGAATTGATATTAAAAAGAATAACTTTAATGTTCGCCTTAGCAAAATCAAAAATATTATTGATAAACCTTTTTAGCCTCGGCCTCCTAAGAACCCTCGAATTAATTATTTTTTACATTTAACCAAAAATTACCCTAAGACACCTTTTTTATGTCCCAGGGGAAATGCATTACGAATAGGTCCCCATCGGGCGGACGGATTATGTCGGACACCCCCCGCGGCGACGGGGGCTTACCGACTAAAGCCCCCGGGCACCCACTCATCGTCCTTAAGTGGGGAGAGACCGTGATGACCGGCACGAAGCTTCACTCTCCACGACCCTCCCCGGTCGGGGCCCGCCAAGCCGGCGAGCAGGACGCACACAAGGGTCTACCTTGACCTGATACAATAATAACAATGAAGTGGCGCTTACTATTGATTCCAAGGGTGGGTCACCGCCAGTCTCCAGAAGGAGAATCTTCCAGTCCTCGACCTCAGACAGCCTCGACGCCACGATAGACCCTGCGGTACCAGCTCCGACAACGATGAAGTCGAATGTGTCGCCATCTAGTGGAAAGAAAGTAATTGACTGCCAAGATATTTGAAAATGAAAATGAAAATGAAAAATGTTTATTATTAGACAAAAGTTGGTTAACAATATCAGAGTTTGGATTCTCCTATTAAGCGTATGAAACACTTGTGTCAGGACAATCCGCTCTCCTATAACAACATGTAGTAACTTATTGAAAAACAATAACATAATATAAACTAATTTTACAAAAAGAAAGCTTATATATTATTTATTTGTTTGTATGCGAGTGTGTGTGTGTTTGTGTGTATGTGTGTGTGTGTGTGAGTGTGTGTGTGTGTGTGTGTGTGTATTTGTAAGGAGGGTGTTTGCAATTAATGCAAAATCCGATAGATAGCGTAATGCTATCTACGGCAAGTCCAACGAGTATATTGGTTATATTTGACGTATCATGTGAAGTTATGTTAGAAACAACCAATGTCGTCAAAGTTGGATCTCACGTCAACGTAACGCCATCTATCGGATTTTGCATTTGCATTTCGGTCGATCCTCATTTGGCTCGATCGCTTGGCGCTATGTAGAGATGTAGCTTCGCTATGTCTATTCTACCGATTATAGCATGGGGAATGCTCTGAGGAATGGTTCGGATTAATTCCTGCCGCTTCTTTTCGCCACCGTTCCACTCGACTATAAGTAGTCACACCTCCATCATTTAAATGGTTGGCAGTGTTCAACTGTGCGTTTCTCAAGAAACTTTCTGCCTAGTAGGACAGAACCGTAGAATGAACTGTCACCTATTCCGGTATTTCCGGACCGATACGACCTGCAAACCTCCAAAAAGCGATCTTATTCCTTTTTAAAAGGTCGGTAGCGCACTTGACATGGCTGAAAAGGGGGTGGATGCTACGATGACGAATGACAGGGACGAATGAAAAAAGAAAACACTGCGCCGAGCCCAGGTATTCTGGGAACAGGGCAGGGAGATGATGATGTCGAGTGCATATTGACCTGCGACTTCGTCAGTCATATCCTTGGGCCAGTCCTCGGCGAGCAGGCACTGGGCCGCCAGCAGGTGCGCAAGCGCACCGGCGAAGGCCGCGCCCGCCGCGCCCTGCGTGTACGCCGGGCAAGTGCTGTTCACGCAACTCATACCTGAGTGATTTATAAGTAAATTAAATAGGCTCTTTGACAATGCGAAAAATAAAGTGTCAATTACTGTTACGCATCAGCGGCCTCTCTGATCTCGCAGATGTTCATGGGCGGCGGTGATTACTTACCAGCAGGTGACCCGCTTGCTCGTTTGCCGCCTCTAGTATAAAAAAAAAACAGTTTAAATTAAAAGTTAAAAAATGATTATTTATTAACGTAAGTTGAAAATAATGATTAATTTATTTAAAAATCTGTAAATACCTAAAATAAAATGTTCTACAATGACGAAAGTACCTAGCGCCGCCAAGCTATTTACTTACACTGATTGTGGCGGGCAATGTGATATTTTTTAAGAAAGTAAAACTCTACAAAGTTAGATTTTTTTTTATTATTATTTAAAGCGGGTGGCTATGCAGGTCCTATTCAGACCAGTTCAGATCGCCGCTATGCTACATTTCCACCTAAGTGTTACTATGTTACGTTGACCTAGACAGTTTAGTCTAGTCATGCAGTCTTCTACTAGCTTGGACGTTGTAGAGTACGCCTTAAGTAGTGCCGCCTGACTGTCAGAGTTTTTTGTTTTTATAATTCTTTTGCAGACTGGTTTCCGCACACTCAGTTATGCTTTAAATATGGAGGCGAAATTGCCCATGTTTTAAGCTACCGTAATTTTGCGTTTCCCTCCATATACTTACAAACTTAGATGCAAGTAAATTAGATTTTTCTAGATACAATAAAATATTTTTTACACATATGACAAGGAACAATAATTGCTAAAAATGGCCACATTTAGCAATAATTTACATTATTATGAATATTTCACTACTTAATGTACTAATTTCAGAACCTACAGTCTTGTTTTAATAGATTGTACTAAGTGTCAGATTGCCTATTTAAATAGTAGTTAAGTACTTAATAATAGTATTCTGTGATTTAAATAAGTAAGTAACTATAAGTTCACCAAGATACAGACATTTTGTAGTTTGAGAACCCCCTTTCAAATCTAATGCAGCAACTCGCAAAGACGCAAACTAACTTTATCCTAAGTTTAAATTAAATATCATACCTATTAGGTACCTAATGTACATACTTTTGTGTAATAAAAGATTATTATTAAATAGAAAAACATTTTATTCAGTGTATAAAGTATTACAACAGGAGTTATACACTATTAAGTATTCTGTGGTTATATTTACTAACGCAGCTTACAAGACAGTAAAGCGGCAGTGGCACCACCATTATATGTCATGACTTTCTCGATGCATTATAATATTGTCATGTTGTAAGTAACCGCCGCATTTCAAAACGGGATATTTTTGATAACAGCAAGCGCCGTAATGTTATACAGCGGATTATACGATCCGGATGCGACTGAACAAAATAAGACAAAGTATATGAATTGAAAAAATGTAGTAGGTAGTTTTCTTTTTTTTGTTTTCGAAAAATGTTCTACTTATCTATAATAAGTATTATGAGTAAGTAGGTACTTTTCCTTCTAGTGGCATTACAATATTCCATCCAGTAGGTAATAAAGCATAATGACTATCCTTATTATGTAGGTAGGTACACATAAAAGGGTATTTGATAAATTTTTTTTGTGTATTTAATCGAAAGACCCCTCTATTTAAGAAACATTGTTGAAAGAATTATTTGATTCTGATTTGAATTACCTGAGATATTGCCCTGTGAAACTTTGAATGCTAACAAAACCAACTAGAGTTTATATTTTTAACTGAGGCTATTGGTTCTTATTTACCAATATTTTGGTAAAGTATCAATATTTTTTACTATATCGAGATTATTCAAATACCCTGTTATAATGAATCGAGTTATGAAATTAATTGATGGCTCCACTGCCGCTTATGTCATAGAATATGGTAGCCCCATCTTCTATATCTATACTATTTACAAAGAGACACCAGTAAACCTTAACAAACCGAAAAGGCGGACACTAGCGCGAAGCAATCAACGGCCAGCGCTATCTGTTGGTAGACAGAGACATAGACAGTGGAGCTACTGTTCCAAAACGAAGTGATGGTCCGTTATAGTTTGTTCCTCAAGAATACATTTCACATTTATTGATAGAGTAATAGCTAATAGTTGCTCTGTTACCTACTAAGTTTTATTTAAGACTACAAAGTGTATGTATTGTATAAGCGTTCAATAAATACCTCGGCGTTGTAATCGGCGTCAATTTCGAACAATCTACTGTTTTGTATCACCCAATGACCCTGTGGGTCTGTCCACTTTAACTGAGATTGGTAAATAATGTCATATGTTATTACCTCGATTCATAACAGGGATGTTAACGAGATCCATATGATTATCGGATATTCAAAATAAATAAAAAATACGGCAACTCCAACCGAATCCGATATACCTACATACCCTACCTAAAGTTTCAGTTTTTTATGTTCCTTTAGAAATCTACCATCCGTAGCCGCTTTGTAAAATTAATCCGAAACGATTCTATCTCTCTTCTCTCTACCATTTATAAAGAGACAACTCCATAGATATCGACAAATCTTATATACAAACCGAAAAGGCGAAACACTGGCGTGATGTTATCGACGACGAGCGCCATCTACTGGTAGACAGTGGAACTACTGTCCCGAAACGAAGTGAGGTCCACGAAATGTTAAGGTAGGTGCTTACGTAGTAAGATGCAATGTGTCAAGAAAGTCATGAATTCGTTGTTCCTCAAACATCCATCTTCATGTATTGTCATTGATGAAAACGGATTTTTTGGGAACTAACGGAGTTTCCATATTTTATAACCAATGGAGCTACCATACCCTATGACATAAAAGGCAGTGGCGCCATCTATTAATTTTATGACTTTTTAACAAACAAACATTTATTTGCTATAATACGTGTGATAGGTACGTACAGCCACACATCAAAGTAATACAAAACTGTCAAATTTCTTCAATCGACTGTCATCTTACTGTCATACACATTGAGTTGAATATCAATTGAGGAAATTTGACAGTTTGTGGTAACCTGATGTGTGGCTGACTGTACATGATATTCGGTATTCTAAGATCCGTAACCAAAGATCTTTGTCCGTAACCAGATCGGATAAGTCATATCCGTAACATCCCTAGCTGATAATAGGTTACTATTATCGGAGAGTTAGTATGACATTATCTGGCTACTAATAAATCATTAGTTATCTAGATAAGATTATTATTTTTTTCACTAATAAAAAAAGTACACATACTAAAGTACTTACTTAAAACTGCAAGTTAGTGATATCTTGTCGTGTCGTTAGTCCATTGATGGATGATTTATCCCGAAGATGTATTGTATAATATTAAAGGTAGAGTAATCGATACAGTTATTGCCCGCCCACTTAAGAAAATTATAATATTACATTCGGTAGCAGCTGTTGGTAGCAGTGTGTGATTTTAATTTAACGTTGGTAGTTTAGCTTTGAGATAAATACTAAATGACTTTTTTTTGTACCATGATAAATGCTTCCTAAGAATGCATCAAAGCCTATTTTGTGCCTCAACTAACTCGTTGTTGTGGTTGTGCTCTCACATTCAAAAAATAAAATTAAAGTGACACAAACATCAAAACCACAAAGAGTGTCCAATCCTCGAAGGCCTAAGGAAATCGAGTTTTTTGAAGACACGAACACCTGCTGTCCAAAAACTGCCATTACAATAATATATTTTTAAAATGATGACAAATTTCTTATTTAGAATTCAGATAAAGCGTACCCTAGTGTTATTTAACGGATTTAATTCAAAACTCCTTTGAAAATAAGTTAAATAATTGTGTACCTACCTCATGTTAACCTTAAACCTGGCAATCACAGTATGCTGGGCAATCACTGTCTTGGTTCTCCTACATCTTCAGGCAGCTCGGCTTAATATTTTTTTTTCAAATATAGGTAATTCTACCCTATCTATAAGTACTTAATATAATATGTGATATTAAGGTCTTGAAATTATTTGAAGGCGCCACTGCCATTTCGCCTTATTTTAAAAACATAAGGGTATATTAGGTAATCACATTATATTATACCTAACTTGGATTCTTAAGTAAAAAATAAGCAACAGAATACAGTGCATACTTCGCACTAACTAAATAGTAACTAAATGCCAAAATATTAATAGGTATCTAGAGTACTAATAAACATTTCTACTATCAATAAATGTGTATTATTTAGCTTGAGTTTGAAATTACTTAGTGGGTCACGAAGGGTCAGTGTGAAAATTACGGGGCCATGGCAAAACAAAGTTTGGGAAACACTGTCATAGAGTATAGTAGCCCCATCCTAACTAAAATAACTGATACATTTATGGAAAAGTAACTCTGTCTGTTACGCCAAAACTACTGAACAGATTTAAATAAAATTTGGTATACCTACTTACTTACAGAATCTGATCTGATGGTCTTGACCCTAAGAAAGAACATAGCTACTTTTTTTTGCGAAAAGAGGGTTGTCAGGGGTTAAAAGGGGGGGCGAACATTATTAAATAATTAAAAATGCTACCCAAATATACTATTTAACAGCTAGGTAGTTAGTTATAAATATGGGAACTTAGTGAGTTTACCCAAAATCTGTTATCAAGACTTTCTTGTCGCATTATAATTACCGTATTAGGCATTAGCATTAAGTTCTTTAACATTTTGTGCAATAAAGAGTATCTATCTCCTATCCATGCGATGCGCCACACACCGCCCTGGTCAAAATTTTATTCATTATTAATTGGCTGTAAACCATTACTTCTTCGCCTTTCTTTTATTGCAGAGCAGAAGTAAATTGTCAGATTTGTTTGCCTGTCAGTCATATTGAAAATGGCGGGTAAAGCAGGCAGATGTATTCAGGTATTGTCAAAAAAAGTAAACAAAACACACAAATTGCTCAAACAAAATAGTAAACACTGATATATAGATACATGGTCTACTTTCTGAATACTTTAGATTATATCAGGTAAGCAGAATAATTGCGTCGAAAAATGTTGCTAAAAAAAGTTTACACACTAGTGTTCATACGCACTCCGACACAGATTCTACTCGGCCTAAAAAAACGAGGATTCGGAGTTAACAAGTGGAATGGTTTTGGCGGAAAACTAGAACCTAATGAACTTATCGTCGACGCTGCAGCACGAGAGCTGAACGAAGAATGTTGTTTGACCGTGAGGACCATTGATTTGAGCAACATTGGCCACTTAGAGTTCACTTTTGAAGGTGATCCTGTTATGATGGATGTGCGAGTGTATTCTGCTGACGTGTTCAACGGTACACCTACCGAAACCGAAGAGATGATGCCCAGATGGTTCACGTATGATCAGATCCCATATGATGAGATGTGGCCAGACGACAGACTCTGGTTTCCTTGTATGTTAAAAGGAAAGTTATTTTACGGAAGATTTCACTACCAAGGATATGATAAGATTTTGAATTATAATATCGAAGAGCTAGACTCTATGGAAACCTTTTATGCCAATAGAAAGTGATTCTTGTTTTGCTATGATTTAGGCATTATGGAAATGTATGTATTTAGATCTAGTGATCAAAATATGTATACCTACTTATAGTTTCTTAATTTGTCTCTCTCTGTCTCATCTTATGCATATGATTTCCTGCTGTCTAAGCTGTCTCTGTCCAGGGTATACACTGTAACCATTTGTTTTTAATGATATAGGGGGCAGACAAACAGACAGATCACCTGATTGACTGATGATTCAGGGTTTGGAGAATCTGATAATTATGTACAATGACTGCCCTTTAGCAAGGGAACCAGACCAACTGAAGTATGATTATACATGTATTCAAAATGTGTGATTTCCTCACAATGTTTTCCATTACCACTGAGCTGATGGTTTACCATTATTAAAAATACTTACATAATATTAAAAATGCTAAGGTGCATGCTCACTATTAATATCTACCTATTATTGTGTCTATGTAGGTTTTATCTATATCCTAGGTAATATTATAATTGGTGTTTCAAGTGCCACTTAGTTTATTTGTTCATCTTTAGATTAGATAGACTAGACCTTGTTGTGAAGAGCTGATTCCAACAAATTATACAAGTAGGTATAGTCTACGACAGGAAAGTGTAGTTATGACCTTGAGTGCGCAGAAACCAATTTTAATAGAAAGTTTCTTTTTTACAAGTGCGCAAAATAACGGTCATTGCTATACTTTCGTGCCGCTACTTGTATTACCTATTTAATTTTACTGAATTTGTATTATTGATTGATTATGGTATATGCTTGGTATGTTCCTATCTTTTATCATAATAATATGTAGCTTAAGTGTTAGTAATATCTATTGCATTGTTTGTTGCATTGAAATGATAAGATAATACTATTAAACATAATCCTGGAAAGGAGTACCATGTGACATGCAAGTGTTTGCTATGTGCTCAACTAATAATAGGTACTTGTTAGATACTTATAGATTGTAGAAACCATGTCTGTGATTCCTAGATTAGAAAAGCAGTGAATTATTTGATTGTGAATTATTTGACTATAATATGTAAATGACTAAATTCAATAAAGCCGTACATAGCTATTAGCTACATTACAATGACATTTTTCATTGAGCTGAAAGATACTGGTTCTGCTTAATTTAATGAAAGCAAAAGCGGTTTTACTAAAAACCTTTACTTTGGCTCACAATACATTTAAAATCATACAGAAATGGGTTACACTAAAATAATGTTACCAACAAATGTATTTGTATCATGGACGTATATAAGGGGGGGGTCCAGTGGGTACGTTCTGCTGCACTCGAACTTATTTTAGGTAGGTAACGTATTTTAATAAAAAATTGAAAATACAAATTCAATTAAGTGCCCGTAAAAAAAACGATGTGATTGTTATTTTTTTTGACAGGCTCTTCTCTTGACTTCTACTTTTTAAACAGTAACAGTTAAATAGTTGACTGTTAAGATATTTTTGTCTCGTTCTCGCTAACTACGTCGCAAGCGAAACATGCTAGGGACATACGCACACTTTTATGCGCGCTTAGTGTGACCGTCTTAGAATATTAAAGGTCTCAGTGTTTAAGTGATGTGACAAATGTGCGGGAGAGACGCGAGTATAACAAACTGTTCGAGCCATCCTGTGTATAATTATTTTGTGCCTGGAGTCAGAGTATATAATAATAACAAACACTGACCACCGAAAGCGAAGATAGGTAGTCAGCCACACGTAAGGTTACCACAACCTGTCAAATTTCCTCAATCGATATTCAACCTAATGCGTACGACAGTAAGATGAGAGTCGATTGAAGAAATTTGACAGTTTTGAATTACTTTGATGTGTGGCTGGGCTGCCCTAAGCCATCATCCAATTATACAAAACTGTACCCTAAGCTTCCAGGTGGTTACTGGTGGTGGTGGTACTGACCAGTGTTATAGCAAAATGATTGTTCAGAGCAGAAATAAAATAACCAATTACATACAAAACAAAAGTTTATTCATCATCCAAACAACATTAGTATTTACTCAATCAACTGCTTGTTTAAGTTGGACCTCGAACAGTACGCCATCTAGTCGACTTCATGCGACAGCCCCCTGGGTCGGCTACTCCCCGCTGTCGACGTCGGCCAGCGAGGTCCGGGCGAGGTTGCGCACGAGCGCCAGGCGCAGCAGGTCGGCGCGCGCGCCGGGCGGCGGCCGCAGCTCCAGGCACGCCATGAGCTCCGCCGTGTCGCGCGCCGAGAACACCGGCGCGTCCGACTCCAGCAGCGGCAGCGCGTCCAGGAGGAGCGTCTCCCAGAAGCTGCAAAAGAAAACTCATCATCATCTTTGTTCAAATCCATACTTCCATACTAAATATGCAGGCAATACGGCTCTGGAACTCACTGCCCATTAAAATAAAAACCTCCCTTAACAATTAATATTCATTCAAGAAAAGTGTCCATGAACACTTCTTGACATCCTCCGAACATAGGTAATATACATACTTGCTTAAATATCATGTGCTCATGTATCTTTATATAATTATATATAATATTATTATTTATTTATTATTGTATAATAAAATATATTATTATTATTTTACACTGTTATTCTTTTCGCCGCACCACTGTCTTTTCTGCATGACCCAAAGGTTAACTGGTAGAGAATGCCCCTGGGCATTAAGTTCGCCTATTGTTACAAATTTTGTGCAATAAAGTTTAAATAAATTAATAAATATAAATGCGAAAGTAACTCTGTCTGTCTGTTACTCTTTCACGCCAAAACTACTGAACGGATTAAAATGAAATTTGGTACACAGATGATCTAGACCAGCGGTCGTCACACTTTACTCTTCAAGGGCCACATATCAATATGAACATCAGAGCCCGGGCCGCAGTATATGCGTAGTAAACTGATTTCTGATAAGTACGAATATGTAGTTGACTAGTAATTAAATAAATCTACTACATCGCGGGCCGCAGTTTGACGACCACGGAATTCTAGACCCTGAGAAAGAACATAGGCTACTTTTTAGTGCGAAAAGGGGGTTATAAGGGGTTAAAATGACTATTCCACGCGGACGAAGTCGCGGGCGGCCGCTAGTACTTCATAACGTAACGTAAGGGTCGCGGGTTCGATTCCCGCACCGACACAAATGTTTGTTGATAAATTGACCTTTGTGTTGTGTCTGGGTGTTTGTGGTTCCTTCGTTGTTTCTGATTTTCATAGCACAAGGGAAAACCTTAGTTTGGGACCAGGACGATGTATGTGATGTTGTCTCAATTTATTTATTTATAAACGGGACTAAACGCGACGTAAATTAATAAGTACATTCTAGCACTTACTGCTTGACGTTTCAGTTCGCTTGTGACCACGGCTGTTGTAACGCAGTCGAAACGTCAAGCAGTAAGTGCTAGAATGTACTTATTAATTTTCGTTGCGTTTATTCTCGTTTATATGAAGTATGTATTTGTATTTTAACGCGAAAGTTTAAAAATTTAATTGTCGTGTGAAGCCGTGTGAACGGTAAAAATGACTTAACTCGCTGATGAAGCAACTTAGCTCGCTATAGTCGAGCCGTTGTATCATGCCCGATTTGACAATATTTGTTTTTTATTTCGCATTTATCCTTGTCATAAGGAACACATTTAGCGAATCATAAAGAACCACTTTTAAAAATAAAACTTCATTTCATAATGTCAAAGGCACCTAATTATCTAATTACTTGTCTTTTATTACTTAAAATAATTTGAGAATAAAAAGAAAACGTAAAATTTCCACTCTGTATTACGCTTTTACAAAGCAACGCCGTTCGACACGTTTTCATAGAGACGTAACCGGTAATACTCACCGCGTATTTTTTTAAATACTAGTTATTTGTCACTTTAAGGTTTTAATATTTTTTTTGAAAATAAATTCGCGTTTCGCTTCTTTTTTCTTAATACGAACTGCTAAGGAATAAAACAACTTGCCGGCTTCTGTTTTTCCCGAGGTCTACAATTTGGGTGTCTTTAAGTCGAGAGTGAATAGGCTTCTTCTGGGAAAGTACGCTACATCTTAGACCTCATTGTCACTCTCCATTAGGTGAGATGAGCAAACCCATTAACCTAATATAAAAAAAATATATTTTTGAATATGGGAAACTGCCCTTAAATGTAATGTAAAGTGGACTCCTGTTTCCGCACTTAGACTCTTATTTGGTCCAGTGTGCGTGTAGTGTCCTGGCTATTCTAGCCAGCCTAACTCCGCCCAGAAGCGCAGAAGCTTCCTGGGATCCTCACAGGCTTCGCGGAGTGACCTCGCAGATCCGAGGATTTCATTTCGTTGTCTTGTCACTGCATCGCATTCCAGGACTACGTGCGCGACTGATTCTTCGGTGTTAAAACACCCCCTACATAGAGGGCTGTCGGTCGCGCCTAAAGTGAATAGGTGTTTGTTTAAGGGACAGTGGGCCGTAATTGTCCCTATCATTATTCTGAGATTGTTTCTACTGAGTTTGAGAAGGCGTTTTGTAAGTCGTTTGTTTATTGCAGGTAATGCTATTTTAGATTGTCTGCAGTTATCTGTTTCTATCCATTGTTTGTTTTGTAGGTCAGCGGATCTCTGGCGAGTCCATGTACGAATCTGCGAGAATGGGATCGGTATGAGTGGGTGTGGGCCGGCCACTGTCATTTCCGATCCCCTCTTTGCCAATTCGTCTGCTTTGTCGTTTCCGAGTGATCCGCTGTGTCCTTTTATCCATTGCAATGTAATTTGATTATTTGATCCTATATTGTTTAGAGCTTCGTGGCATTCAGCTATTAATTTATTGTTTGTTTTCTTGTTTTCCAAGGCCATGAGTACAGATGCACTATCTGATAAAAATTTTATGCAGTAGTGTTCGATGCCACGCCTATGTACTGCTCTCGCGGCCTCGGTTAAGGCAACACATTCGCACTGGAAGATGGAACTGTGTTCGCCTAAAGGTAGGTATATGTTGATATTGAGGTCCAGGGAGTGTACGCCTGCGCCCGATCCTTTGGATGTTTTGGATCCGTCGGTGTAGATATGCACCTCATTTATTCCTGAACCATCGTGTTCCTCCTCTCTTAATTGTATATTATATTTCTTGTTAAAGAAATATCTAATGTGTGTTCTGTCGCATGGTGCTGCGATGAGTGGTTGATAGGTAATTATTTTGTTTAAAATAGTTGTGTGTGGGCTGTTGTGGTTTTTCCCCCAGAGATCTAGATACATAAGCCTTGCAGCAGCCATTGCCGCTTCTTGTCTTACGTATATGTCTAGGGGTGTTATGTTTAGTGCTATCTCTAGGGCTGCCGTGGGTGTAGTTCTCATACATCCACTGGTACATGATAAGGCCAGACGTTGGAAGCGACCCAATCTGGTGATCATGGTACGGAGTTCCGTTCTAGGCCACCAGACTAGTGCTCCATAAGTCAACATTGGTCTTATGACAGCCTTGTATAGCCATAGTGTTATTTGTGGTGATATGCCCCATTTCCTGCCAATCATTTGCTTGCATTGGTAGAAGGCGATGGTGGATTTGTTTAGTTTGTGGTCACAGTGTCTGTTCCATAACAGTTTGCTGTCCAGGATAACACCTAGGTATTTGACTTCGTCTTTTAGTTTTAGTTGGGTGTTGAAGAGTTCTGGGAGCTTGTGAGGTCCGAGAACTCTCTTGTTTGTGAACATGACCAATTCGGTTTTTGTTGGGTTTACTGAGAGCTCGTGTTCGGTGCACCAGTTCTCGATTATTCTGAAAGCGTTCCTCATGAGGTCACATAAGGTGCTTTCAAAATTTCCTGAGATTAGTATAGTTAAGTCGTCTGCATATCCCACTGTGTAGAGGTTTCTGTCGTTGAGCTCTGTTATTAACTCATTTACGACGAGATTCCACAGTAGTGGTGATAGCACTCCACCTTGTGGGCATCCTCTGCTCACAATGCCACGTGTGGTGGAGTTGACAGTGATTTGTATTGCTCGTTTCTTCAGCATGTTATTAATCCAGTCTGTTAATGTTGGTGGCACTCCACATTTCGTCAGAGCTCTGCGTATGCTGGAAAAGTTTGTCTTGTCGAAAGCGCCCTCTATGTCTATAAAGGCACCTAGGGTGAGTTGCTTCGAGACAAGAGAGTTTCCAATTTTAGAGACTACGTGGTGGAGTGCTGATTCGGTTGATTTACCTGCACTGTAGGCATGTTGGTTTTGATGTAGGGGTTTTGTTTTCTGTAAGTGATTCCTGATTTCTCTATCTCCTAGTCTTTCCAGAGTTTTTAGGAGAAAGGACGTCAGACTTATTGGTCTGTAGAAACTGCCCTTAGTGGAAATAACTGTGACTTATATGATTCGGCAATTTATCGTTGTCCCTCACTAGTGCTGTCAGTCTGACATTTGTCGAATCGGGCATGATACAACGGCGCGACTATAGTGTACCTACTTATTGAAGTGTAAATCGCTGTTTATAAAAAGTGACTATACTCTGATTCATAATCATGTAAAGGAAACTGAACACTGACAGACAGAGTCACTTTCGCAATTATAATATTAGTTAGGAAGGATGATACATTTAATTTCAATGCAGTATTACATTTGAGGGATTATTATTTAATTTCTTTTTTTCCTTATTATATACTCACTAGTCGGGCGCAATCTTTGATGTCAGCAACGAGACGAGAAGTTTGGCAGCCTTTTTGAACTCTCTGTTCTTATACAGCCTGTGGAAATCGCAGTATTTTCCTGAAAAGGAAAAAATAAAACTATAAAGCTAACTGTTACTAGTTGAGCGACGGTAGATAACTTTTTCCTGAGGTGGTGGCGCTATGTGGCGGGTCATTACATTCCCTCTGTTAAGGTCGAGTGGAATGATGGCTGACACATACGTCATACTCGTGTACAGGTGCCGCCTCGGGAACTGGTCTGCTCTGGTTTACCTCATTCTTAGCTTTTTTAACAATTTTCTTAATTTTGGTCAGTGGACTGTAGGAGGTGGTATGAGGAAAATATTGTAATAAAAACTTTAGCGATTAAAAAGAGTAACCGGCGAGTTTCTCGCCGGATCTTCTCGTCAGAATCAACTTTCCGATTCAAGTGGTAGAATCGCATTATGTCTATTTATTTTTTATCGTATCCGATGTATCAGCATATATATTTAATTGTATTTAAATTGTATATTTTCTTAAACTTACCCAGCAGCAGCAGCGTGTCGCAGAGCAGCACGGCGGGCCCGGCGGTGTGCAGCAGGTCGGCGGCGGGCAGGCGGCCGCTGGCGGCGTAGGCCTGCAGGGCGCGGTGGGCGGCGCGCGCGCACAGCGGGGCGGAGCGCGCGCGCAGCCCCCAGGCGAGGGCGGCGCCCGCGCGCCCCCGCGCCGCGTGCCGCGCGCTCGCCACGCCGCACACCGAGCGGGCTGGAGCGAAACCATAACAAACGTGCTTCAAACATTTTATTATGAAAGGTTGTCTGGAAGAGATCGCTATTAGCGATAAGGCCGCCGATATTGTATTTGAGAATTATTATTAGCATTAAGTTCTGTAATGTGTTGTGCAATAAAGAGTATCTATCTATCTATCTATGAAAGTACAGTAGTACCAGTACAAAATACATATTGACACAGAAGGCTGACTGCCCACTGAGAGCTAAAAATATGTCATGTACTCACGCATGCGCACTAACGAGCAAAAACACCTTTTCGACCACATTAATACTAACTTTTGACAAAAGATTGTCAAACTGCCGAGGTCTATGGTAGAGGCCGCGCGCTTATGTACTCATGCCGGGCAACAACCCTAGCATATGTCAACGAACTCTTCTAAATTCAAAATCAGGTCAAAGTCTAACTTCTGTGTGTAATTATTTTGTGGTACCAGTTTTATAAGTTACACTGGTGTACCTGCGCAGAAGGCTCAAAACAATCTTAACCGACCACAACGTTCCGCTTACGCGCGCTAAACGTGATAATTTTCAATTGGTTGGTGCATGCGCGCCATGTTCGGTTGCTACAGCTACCGCGACAGTCGACAACAGTCGTGTCATAATAAGCGAGATAGCACTACTCACTAGATTTTTTTGAATTATTATCTAAATGTAAAGCCATAAAGTCTTATTTCAACAGCGTTCACAATCGATTAACTTGGCCGATGCGAATTATAAACATGGTATTTACCTGTAAGTTTTATTGACGAGCTGGACCAAACCATTTATTAACCACACACGAATAAATACAAAATTACATCTTCATAGTCTACTATGTAAATATAGAGTGGACTCCATTTTCCGCACTTAGACTCTCTTTCGGTCCATTGTAAGTGATGGTTCGGTTATAAAAGCCAGCCCAGCTCCGCCAGAAGCGCTGAAGTTTCCTGGGAACTTCACAAGCTTCGCGGAGCGACCTCGCCGTTCCGAGGGTTTGCCCTCGTTGGGTGGCTACAGCATCGCACTCCAGGATCACATGTGTGACAGATTCCTCGGCATTAAGGCATCCTTTACATAGAGAGCTGTTAGTTGAGTCAATTGCATAAAGATGTTTTTTTTTTATGTGATAGGTAGCAGACGAGCAGGCGGATCTCCGGATGGTAAGCAATGCCGCCGCTCATAGACATCTGCAACACCAGTAGAGTTACAAGTGCGCTGCCAACCATTTATCCCCTTCCCCCCGGGTAGGCCTCCGGTACCCTCACTCACTCGGCGAAACACAGCACAGGGGCTGCTTCACGCCGGTTTTCTGTGAGGCAGTGGTATCACTCCGATCGAGCTGGCCCATTCATGCCGAAGCGTGGCTCTCCCACAGTTATTTAATGGACATTGGACAGTGATCCGTGATTGTCCCTATCATTAGTCTGCTATGTAAATTACACTCTTGTAAGATGAGAACACTCAACCCTCCCCTTTCTACCACCGGACAATGCGGAAGACGAAAGGAATCCACCCTTACACTGTGGAAGTTCCACCAGCTCGTACTAAGCGTTTCGCTTCTTCTTTCTTGGTACGAACTGCTAAGGAATGGAACAACTTGCCGGCTTCTGTGTTTCCAGAGAGCTACAATTTGGGTGTCTTTAAGTCGAGAGTGAATAGGCTTCTTCTGGGAAAGCACGCTGCATCTTAGACCTCGTCACTCTCCATCAGGTGAGATGAGGTCAAGTGCAAACCCATCTTATATAAAAAAAAAAAAAAAGAAAGACTTGACGACCCGGTTGGTTCAGTGGTAGTGAATGCTGCGTCTGGGCCAAGGGTTGCGGGTTCGATCCCCGCACAGTACAAACATTTGTGTGCATGAACATGTCTGTTTGTACTGGTCTGGGTGTTTTCTATGTATTATAAGTATGTATTTACAAAAGAAAAGTATTATATGTATATATTTGTAATCCCACTGTTGGTTCTGATATCTGTAACACAGGTGCTTGAGCTACCTATCTCAGAGTCAGATCAATGTATGTGATGTAGTGAAAATATTTATTATTATTACTCACCGACTCCAATGAGGCCGTACTTGTTGGCCTCAGCGACGAGCCGCATGGCGTGCGCCTCGCTGCGCACGGGCACGCGCTCCAGCAGCAGCTCGGCGCGGCGCGGGCCCTCGGGCGCGCAGCCCGCCAGGTACGACAGCCCCGCCGACCACAGCGACTTGTGCTCCATCAGGACGCTGCCGTACTCCAGGATCAAGCTGTCTCGGAGCCGGTTTGTTACGCTGGAAATATATTATGATTAAAATTTTGAATTATGTCCTAATAATCCATACTAATATTAGAAATGCGAAAGTAACTCTGTCTGTCTGTCTGCTACTCTTTCACGCCAAAACTACTCAACGGAATTTAATGAAATTTGGTAATACAGTGTATCCTGATATATCTAGACCCTGAGAAGGACATAGGCTACTTTTTATTGCGAAAAGGGGGTTGTAAGAGGTCTTAAAAGGCCGGCAACGCATCAGCGACCTCTCTGATCTCGCAGATGTTCATGGGCGGCGGTGATTACTTACCAGCAGGTGACCCGCTTGCTCGTTTGCCGCCTTTAGTATAAAAAAAAAAAAGAATTATGAATTATGTCCTAATAATATAGTAATAATGAAATAGACGTACCTAATCTATCTATACTATTTATAAAGAGGTAACTTCAATAGACAACGACAAGGCTTATAGGCAAACCGAAAACACGAAACGCTTCCGCGATGTAATTATACACAGCGCCATCTATTGGTTCATTTCGGAATTCCGGTCCCGAAGCGCAGTGAGGGCGGGCCACTAGTTCTTAATAAATTCACATTTTATTGTAATGGAAACAAAACTTCATATTTATTTTGAATTAATATAATAATTAATCTTATAAATAATAATAATAAGTACCTAGGTGCTAAAACCACAACGTAAGCTTTGCATGCTGTTATACAGCTAAGTGTGTGCTCCAACCTAGATAAATTTCTAAAATTGCGAAATTTCTTAATTCTGCAGGCATATTCATACTAAAGAAATGTTTGCGGTTTTTGGTACCCCAAAATTGCACTACCTAATCAGATAATAGTGATGTTTGTTTGAGTGCAGAAGCAAACTGACAACTTTTGACGTATCAAATACAGATGAACAGTTAATCTTACTTGGTCTGATGTTTATCCAGAATCTTTAGCTTGCCACAGTGATACAGCATGTCTGTGAGGTGCGTTGCAAACCAGCCATTGTCGGATATCTGCTGTATTTCGTGGATGACCTGAATAAGACATCACACACATAATTTAATGATTTCAGTTGGCAATTGGGTCGAAAAAAACGTTCGAGACTGGGTAAAATTGGACCATGTTCCATAATTTGGTATGTCAGATTGTTACCATAAAAAAAACTGCCTGCTTGCCAAATACGCTATCAGGCCAGTCCTATAAACAGTCAGTACGTAAATAACGTCCGTGGCAGTTCCAATGCCATCTTGCGTGTTGTAGCGGGGCGTATGGACTGCCCATACATGAAACAGTGCATTCGGCTTCATGTATGGGCTTAAAAATTAAAATTAAATCTTCTTCTATACTTTTTATAAAGAGATTAATGTTTAAATTATTTAGGGCCTCGTTCACCACCTCTGAATAAAGTGTCAAATAATTTACTTGTCAATTAAAGTGGGTTCGGAGAAAATTGGCCCCCGGTATTTGTAATGAAAAAAATATTTAAATTAAACTAGGCCGCGGACCAGGGGACAATTTTCTCTAAACACTTTGATTGACAAGTAAATTACTTGAAACTTTACTCAGGGGTGGTGAACGAGGCCCCTTATTGTTATACAAAAGGCGAACTTAATGCCAAGAGGCATTATCTACCGTTGACTGTTAGAGAATGCCTTTGGGTCAGACAGAGAGAATGATGGTGGTAGTTTCTAATTTGTGTCAATCCCCTTAACGTTGTATGGCCCATAAGCCTTTTAAAAGGCATAAATCAATTGATTTTCCATTGTGTCTGCTGTCTAGGCGTTACGACGTTATGGACTATGTGTGTTTGAAATAAATTATTTGAATTGAATTGAAAATAAACAAGTTACCTGGTGCAGATCCCCCTGGAACAAGGCGCGCACGCACGCGTCGAGCTGCGTGCGCGCCGGCGCGGGCTGCAGGCCGGCGCACGCGGCCGCCGCCGCGCCCAGCTCGTGCCGCCGCGCCCAGCTCGTGCCGCCGCGCCCAGCTCGTGCCGCCGCGCCCAGCTCGTGCCGCCGCGCCCAGCTCGTGCCGCCGCGCCCAGCTCGTGCCGCCGCGCCCAGCTCGTGCCGCCGCGCCCAGCTCGTGCCGCCGCGCCCAGCTCGTGCCGCCGCGCCCAGCTCGTGCCGCCGCGCCCAGCTCGTGCCGCCGCGCCCAGCTCGTGCCGCCGCGCCCAGCTCGTGCCGCCGCGCCCAGCTCGTGCCGCCGCGCCCAGCTCGTGCCGCCGCGCCCAGCTCGTGCCGCCGCGCCCAGCTCGTGCCGCCGCGCCCAGCTCGTGCCGCCGCGCCCAGCTCGTGCCGCCGCGCCCAGCTCGTGCCGCCGCGCCCAGCTCGTGCCGCCGCGCCCAGCTCGTGCCGCCGCGCCCAGCTCGTGCCGCCGCGCCCAGCTCGTGCCGCCGCGCCCAGCTCGTGCCGCCGCGCCCAGCTCGTGCCGCCGCGCCCAGCTCGTGCCGCCGCGCCCAGCTCGTGCCGCCGCGCCCAGCTCGTGCCGCCGCGCCCAGCTCGTGCCGCCGCGCCCAGCTCGTGCCGCCGCGCCCAGCTCGTGCCGCCGCGCCCAGCTCGTGCCGCCGCGCCCAGCTCGTGCCGCCGCGCCCAGCTCGTGCCGCCGCGCCCAGCTCGTGCCGCCGCGCCCAGCTCGTGCCGCCGCGCCCAGCTCGTGCCGCCGCGCCCAGCTCGTGCCGCCGCGCCCAGCTCGTGCCGCCGCGCCCAGCTCGTGCCGCCGCGCCCAGCTCGTGCCGCCGCGCCCAGCTCGTGCCGCCGCGCCCAGCTCGTGCCGCCGCGCCCAGCTCGTGCCGCCGCGCCCAGCTCGTGCCGCCGCGCCCAGCTCGTGCCGCCGCGCCCAGCTCGTGCCGCCGCGCCCAGCTCGTGCCGCCGCGCCCAGCTCGTGCCGCCGCGCCCAGCTCGTGCCGCCGCGCCCAGCTCGTGCCGCCGCGCCCAGCTCGTGCCGCCGCGCCCAGCTCGTGCCGCCGCGCCCAGCTCGTGCCGCCGCGCCCAGCTCGTGCCGCCGCGCCCAGCTCGTGCCGCCGCGCGAGGGTACCGGAGGCCCACCCGGGGGGGGGGGGGGGGGGATAAAAGGTTGGCAGCGCACTTGTAACTCCACTGGGTTGCAAGTGTCCATGGGCGGCGGTAATTGCTTACCATCAGGTGATCCGCCTGCTCGCCTGCTACCTATCACATAAATAAAAAAAAAATCGTCACCGGAGTAATACCAATATTACCTACTCCCGTGCCGGCCCATTTATGCCGAAGCGTGGCTTTCCCACTGTAACTGTTAATAGTTCATAATGTAAATTGTGTATAGTTGCTTTAAAAATATACTATTTGGTGACAATTTTATAAATTAACGATAAATGAGGATAGTTATATTTTATAATATTGTTTGAACAGAAGCTAATATAAATACTTTTGCGGTATATATACTAAAGAAGTTGCTATTTGATGCTTACCAAATAGATGCTAACAAATTGCCCGCGAGTATTTACAGTGCTTACAGAAAAAGTTAGTGCAATACTATTTCGAGATACCTGTTTTGTGGTGACAATAAACAGAACAACATATATTTTCTGAGGCGAAAAATGTTCGAGAATGAAATTGGAAATGTACCCATTTGGTATGTCAGATTGTTACTCATAAAAAAAACTGCCTGCTTGCCAAATACGCTACCAGGCCAGTCCTATAAACTGTCAGTACGTAAATAACGTCCGTGGCAGTTCCAATGCCATCTTGCGTGTTGTAGCGGGGCGTTTGGACTGCCCATACATGAAACAGTGCATTCGGCTTCATGTATGGGCTTAAAAATTAAAATTAAATATTCTTCTATACTATTTATAAAGAGATTAATGTTTAAATTATTTAGGGCCTCGTTCACCACCTCTGAATAAAGTGTCAAATAATTTACTTGTCAATTAAAGTGGGTTCGGAGAAAATTGGCCCCCGGTATTTGTAATGAAAAAAATATTTAAATTAAACTAGGCCGCGGACCAGGGGACAATTTTCTCTAAACACTTTGATTGACAAGTAAATTACTTGAAACTTTACTCAGGGGTGGTGAACGAGGCCCTTATTGTTATACAAAAGGCGAACTTAATGCCAAGAGGCATTATCTACCGTTGACTGTTAGAGAATGCCTTTGGGTCAGACAGAGAGAATGATGGTGGTAGTTTCTAATTTGTGTCAATCCCCTTAACGTTGTATGGCCCATAAGCCTTTTAAAAGGCATAAATCAATTGATTTTCCATTGTGTCTGCTGTCTAGGCGTTACGACGTTATGGACTATGTGTGTTTGAAATAAATTATTTGAATTGAATCGAAAATAAACAAGTTACCTGGTGCAGATCCCCCTGGAACAAGGCGCGCACGCACGCGTCGAGCTGCGTGCGCGCCGGCGCGGGCTGCAGGCCGGCGCACGCGGCCGCCGCCGCGCCCAGCTCGTGCCGCCGCGCCCACGGCGACGAGAACATCACCCACCCGCCCACCAGGTCGAACCACGACGCGTACGACCCACGAATCTGCTCGAACGCTGAGTAGTCGCCGATGATCAGCTTCACAATTTAAATGAAATAATAATAAAATAATAATTCCACACTCGAAAACAATTTTGGCGGTAGTGGTTACATAATATTTGACATTCATAAATCTTCTATACTATTTATAAAAAGATAACTTCTATAGGCTACAACAAGGCTTATAGGTAAACCGAAAACACGAAACGATTGCGCGATGTAATTGAACACAGCGCCATCTATTGGTTCATTTCGGAATTAAGGTCCCGAAGCGGAGTGAGGGCAGGCCACTAGTGTTCTATAAGGACTTAAATTGAATAAAGAACATTTCTATTTCTATTTAGGCGGGGCATGAAACAACATCTCAGCAGGCCTTCAAGGTGAGAGTGACAGACTCAATGGACACTTTGTCTGATCTTTTGTGCCTGTTAATCTCATATTTGGATCTCACAGCCGCTTACCATCAGGCGGAGTGGGGTCATCTTGATTACCCTCAATATAAAAAAAAATAATTGAGACATCAGAATCAACGAAGGAACCACAAAAACCCAGACCCAACATGAATACCTGATTCTGTTTCATCAACAAAAATTATCATAGATCCGCCACATTTCAAAACAGCCCTATTTGTGATAACAGTCGTAAAAATGGCAGATTATATGATCCGGCTGCAACATATTCATGTGATGTGTATGTGCCTATTCTTATAAACAGCAATACAAATTTTAACTATTGATTTTTAGAAATAATTACATGTCCAGCAGTGGGAGTGTGGGTTGGTGATGATGAAGATGAAGTTGATATAAAAGATATCTTAAAAATAAATAGACATTAAGCAATTCTACCACACTGGGATCAGAAATTTTATTCTAATAAGAAGATATCTAGAAAGATTTCTATTTTCCAAAATATTTATTGTAGGATGTGATAAGGTTACAATGTCTTACCTTCATAATGAGCTCCAGTTTAGGCTGAGAGGCTAGGACTCGACTGCCAATCTTTGAGCGGCACTCGGCCTGCCAATGCTTCCAGGATATTTGGAACTCTCCTGTGGATATACCACCATATACCTGTAATATTTGATAGTAATAGCATTTGATATCTTAGTAAATAAGGAAGTCCCTATCACCAAATCCATAAGTAATACTTACACTATAAACTGGCATACTCCTCAAAGAGTTGTCCACAAGCTTGAACTCATTGGTATCAGTAGACGAGTGCAGTTTGAGCAGCGCCCGGGCCACGTCCACCCTGCCCTGCACCACCATTCCCACCACAGTGTCCCAGTACTCTGGGTGGTCCTCCGACCCCCTCTCGCAGGCCTCCAGTAACTGTGCTGCTGTTTGCTCATGACATGGGAAGTGGAAACGGACCCATTCCAACAGATATGGTAATACTATATCACCTGGAATGTTGTCTATAAACATAATCTCACACAAATGCCATATACACTCTATGGAATAGAAAATCGTTATGTACGAAAGGAGGCTGTTTTTCTCAACACCATCTGTCTCTTTGGCTGCTGCTTCTTGAAGGTTTTCAATACATACTCTGATTATGGAACGGTATTGCCGAGAAAGCTTGAGAAATTCCACTTGGTTATCAGATGTCTTAGCCGTTTCAGCGGCTTTTTGAAGAGACAAGTAAGTGCCGTTGGATTCATTAACTAATTTCCGTAAAATTGGCATAAATAACAATATTTCTTGACGGATATCCAAGATCTTATTATCTTCGTTACATGCCGATTTACTAGTTGTTTGGCTTCGTGGGTAAATAGTAAACTTGTTTCCGCGTCTCCATACACATGCAGCGCTTTGGGCGAAACATTTATCCGGTAAAATCTAAAATCAAAAGCTTTTTGTTAACAACGAAACCTAACCTAAACGACTTTAATCTAAATAAGAATACTTACAAATGTCTTGATGTTTTTCGTAGAATCGGATTTATTGACACGTAGAGAGTTAGAAGGATTCATTGATACATTCATTTTCTGTTTAAATATTAATAAAGATCTACAAACAAACAAAGTGTCGATTCAAGACCGTTTCATTTCATTCGTTTTTTTTGTAGCAGATGCTGATTTGATCATTTGATTGAATTTGACACTTTGATTTGACAGCAGTTCAGTTTGACAGACGAAGACAGTTACGTTACGTTTATGAAGTGAGCTCATGTAAATGCATTATGTAAAAAAGCCATGACATTCATTGATGATGACGCCACTGGCGCTTAAGTCGTAAGGCAAAAAAAGACTTTATTGACAAAGTAAAACATATATTTTATTTTAAGTTAGCTTCAACTATATCACAGCCACACTTGAAGCAGTTTTCAGGATCCTCTCCGACAACTAGCGATGGCGACAGAAGGGCATTTTCGTTGGCAGGAAGCATTTAACAATCCTTCGTTTCGCTGACGACATAGTCCTGTTTGCCTCATCTGCCTAGCAGCAGTTGGAAGATATGCTTCAGGCAGTGGCGGATTTTGCCCTAAGGCCCAGTAGGCCCGGGCCTAGGGCGGCCAGGTATTAAGGGCGGCTAAACGTGCCAAAATAAATCACTCATGATAACAAGATTAACAAGAAGAAACTCAAATGCAAAGTATCGTAATATGTTTTTACATATGGATCGCGTAGTACCGTATGATTAAAGAAGTATAGGTACCTATCGATTGTTATTTTATTTTCGCGATCTTTGTTTGATTTATCGTTATTTTGCTAATTTAGTTTATAATTCCAGTAGATTATTAGTTAATCTAACTTATGAAATGCAAATATTATGATATTTAAGTCAAACAATAGTAAAATTGAAGACAAACATTGGAATTCAGACTGCACAAAAAGATTTTACGAACTTTTCGTTCGCCAATAACAGGGAAATGATGTGTTTTACGATGAAATATGTTTTTAAACATAATATTTGTTTACTTACCTCGTATAATTGGGATAATCCTTACTAATCTCTATCTAAAGCATCTCAGAAATCGAAGATAAGGCCAAGGCATTGCAAATGATTTATTCTACTGACTTAGAAGACAATTTTACAGAAGAATGTCTTCATTTTCGTTCTCACTGCAGCATAAAAAATGAGGAGCGAAAGAGTGCAGTCAGTCTGTTGAAATGGTTACGAACCGAAGGTCTTCAAACCATTTACCCAAACGTGGATATTGCTCTTCGTATGTGTGTATGTACACCCGCCAGTAACTGTACAGCAGAAAGATCGTTTTCTTGTTTGCGCAGAGTTAAAAACTATTTACGCACTACAATGACAGAGCAAAGATTAAACGATCTTGCTTTGCTTAACATAGAAGCTAATTTTTTAAGCAAATTGGATTGCGAAGATTTAATTTATGATTTTGCTGCGCTTAAGTGCAGACGAGTTTTGTAACACATTGTAAAACATGTATGTTATTAAAAACAAAGCATAAAACAGTTTGAAAAGTTTTATTTAAATGTCCAATCATCCCTAAAACCTCGGAAAATATTATAAATTAACCGCCTTATTCATAAAAATATTATAACACTGTTCTAATTAAAATAAGTTTTGTTTCTTTTACTACAGACGTTTTCAATTGGAAAGCACATTTTAGTTAACCAATTTTCTGAATCAATTACAAGTGGAAGTAAAGATTTTTCTTTTCATTAAAGTGGAAGAAGAAATTCTTTACTGATGTAAAACTTATGAATAAATAAATAAATAAATAATAAATAATTATAGTCTATAATGTTGGGGCTGAGAAAGGGGCGGCACATGGCCTGGGGCCTAGAGCGGCTAGAACTGCAAATCCGCCACTGGCTTCAGGGACTGTGTAAATGTGGGAAAGTCTGACGGTTGGACTTAGTCAAAGTCAAATTTCTAGTGGCTCGTTCATCCTAGCTACGCCCGTGATTGTGGGCATTAAGGATTTTCCGACTTGGGGCATCGTCGAAGGGCGGTCATAGCGGCTCGTGCCCCCTAGATACGCCCATAGTTGTGGGTGTACACCACGCCGATCCCTTTCAAGAAATTGACCTTTGCAATCAGCGGTAGATTATAATGTTCTGACAAAGGACTTAAATTGAATAAAGACATTTTTGATTTTGATTTTAGATTTTTCCCCCTCTCCCTCTCAGACTGGAAACTGCTCAATCCTAAGTTGATACTGTTGATAGAAGAAAGTATGACGTCTCAAGTAAATTTAAGGTTGTGGGCATGCCCACAGTGCCCACAACGGTGGATCCGCCTTTGCCCGAAAACGTAAGACGTTCCCGCGGCAGACCGAGAGGCAACAATGGCGTGATGAGTTCAAGATGCGCTAGACGCTTTTCTGAAAGACTGGTCCAAAGAACAGTAAATATAGGTATCAAGACTAGTCTACCGCAGCCCGACCAGAGTAGATGGAAAAAGGGTAGAAAAGCCTTTGCCCTGCAGTGGGACATTACGGGCTTATAATAAATAAAATAAAAAAGCTTCAATCACGGATTTACTGTAATCAGTCGTGTGGTTCGTGTTATTAATAATACTACATCATTATTATTAGTATACCATCATGAATTTTCTATTTTTCAAATAAGATTAAAGCTACCTACAGCTACTAGCAACACTAAAAACAAAACGTCAGTTGAACATCCGCTTTGTAGAAGCGGCATTCCAAATACTTTTAATATTTTAAATTATTTCTGATCTAAAACCGATACTTAAATATCATCTATAAAAAAATTACACTTTGTAAATATCATTTAAAAATCTTTTTTATGGTCTTCATTGTAATTATAATAATAAAATACATATTTTGATCGGATGCGCTGACGGAGGACATGTTGAATTTCGTCACGAATAAAAACGATTTGTCAATTCGTCAAAAAAGTGTTTTGTTTAGACAAGAATTAGACAGAAATTTATAGTAAATCTAGTGATATCGTGTTGTGCGACGCTATCAGCATTATTATAATGGTCGTTTTATACAAACGCTAATAAGTCTGATTAAGGAAAGGATTCAATAAAAAGTCATACATCGCTATTTGGTAAGTTTTTGGTTGCATCAAATTTTGCCTGTCACTTACTTTCTATGTAGTAATTGGACCGAAGCACTGTCCCATCGTTGCCTGCATTCACAGACCTTCATCCTCATGAGACCACTCTGCAAATTATAGTGAACTTAGTAAACAGTAGGCGAGCATGACGTAGCTTTCCACAGAGTAGTCCACTGAAACAACTGTATTTACTATTTAGGGCGCGATTACTTCTTTATTTGTGTTTATTCGCGAATCGGGTAGTTATTATGTGACGTCATGTGTGTATAGTTGGAGATTCTTTGTGCTAATGTAGTCTGATATGATAAACACTATCTGAGCTGATAGTGGTATCTGGTAGATTTCCTGCGCTGTGAGACCATTATTCATGTAGTAAACGACAACTTTAGCCTAAAACAGTGTCGGTTTTATTGTGGCGAAGTTACAAAAGGCAATTTTTTAACATTATGTGAGTTTTATAGGTTAATTTTACTACTGAACATAAGATTCATATCAACTCAAGATTATAAACTTGAGGAAAAATTATAATTGCTGTGAAACAGTGTATAAATTATTAGGTGATTTAAAGAACTAACCAAAAAGATCATGATGTAAGCCTACCCGGGACTCCAAAGGGACTGCTTTAAACACAACCGGGAAGTACACATCCATATGAGAGAGATTTTTTATTTAGATGATATTTCAGCAGGAGTGTTTGGATGATGATCTTAGACCAAAAACAGCAGAAAGGTCTATTATTCACTTCAGCCATCTGTCTATTTACCAATTCCATTTACTTTTCAGATTAATGTTTTTTCATGATTTAAGTATCCTAATTTGAAAAAAAGAAAATTGTTGGGGCGACCTACGGTCAACCCTAAAAGAGTATTAACATTTCCAATTACTTCTTCCCAAAATGTATGGTTAGGTTAAGTTATTTAACAAGTGATCGGCAAAATTAAAGACCTTATCAGGCATACCATAGTAGAACAGAGGAAGAGGAACATTATTTTATTTGTGCTCATTCTGGTAACAGCGCAAATCTATTTTTAATTTACGTGCGTGAAATAGAAATTTGACTGCACAAAATTACTTGGTTTAGTACTTAGTAGAAAAAAAATTAAGATTGGTAAAACTTGGTACTTGTTACTCAGCAAAAGTGTTGCTCGGCACATCTCTAGTGTGTAATATCTAAAACTTAAGTATGTACAAGTAACATCGGAACATCTAAAAGGCATAAAACAATCGATTTTCTATTGTGTTAGCTGTCTGGGCCTTATGACGTTATGTGGCCCTGTTGGGACCCTGTCGTAATTTTCGTTGACATTTTCCTGCTAGGTACTGCATAAAGTCAAATATCTGTACAAAATACCTTTTTCCTTATAAACACACTTCCTATTTTGCTTGACCTCCTTTTAGTGTCACCAATTGATTTTTTATCATTCTTAAGATTCACAACTATAGACCATCCAATTTAAATAGCTTAAAATGGTATTGAAATTACATTGGCTTTTGTTAGGCTAATCCCTTAATAGAAATAAATAGTAGTGATGACTTGATTTATATGGCGCAGGCTGGTTCCCTGTAGTTGGACAATTTATAGGCTGATGCTTTATACTTTATTTGGTTGGGCTAAGCTACAGCTCGCTTATCACGTATAGACAGCTACACATTAATGATACAAATCTTGATGTGTTATAGAAGAGTGGTTCTCCTAACACAAGCAATGCATTTGCTTAAAAGGAGATTCAAAACCCTTTATCAATACTTTTTTAAGAAACATAAATATCTAAATAGTTTGTATTTTTTGGATTTTGTATAAATCTGTCCTTGATTGATTTTCAGCATAATGTCAGAAAATATGTTTGATTCAATATCAATTTCAAAGACAGACTGTTGTAACCTGATGTGTGATATTTGCTGTCTGTATTTAATAGATTGTTAGTCGTTGAGCCTTATAAAGATGAAGTAGGGTCATTACCAAATGCCCCATTTGGTCAGTTCCAGTAAAAAGTTTGTTTTGTATGTAGAGACAAAGTACATGTATAGGTATAAAGTAACGTTAGGAGGATTTGGTTTATCCTGACAGACTAAAAAAGGAAAGAAAGATAAAAATTGGTGTCTGTAATTTTGACAATATACTGGAGAGTCTCATTATTATTTATCTGTAAATGTTCAGATGAAAAGCATTGCATACTTTTGTTTTTGTGCGCTCCGCGCGCCGCTAAGCTGGCGAACTCCGCTCGAGTAGGGCGGAACGTGACAATTAGTCAAGCTTTTTCGTGCATGCAGCCATCCACAGCCGTTCACAGATTTATTAGAATACAAAGTAAGACACACAACATGCTTTTTTGACCGTCATAGAAACTGCTCGAGAGCATTATTATAGTGAGGAAAATTTTTCTCCCTGAAGCATTGGAACATGAAAACTTGACGACCCGTTTGGCGCAATGGTTTGAACGCCGGTTGAGACGCAAGGGTCGCGGATTCGATTCCCGCACCAACACAAATATTTGTTCAAGACACAGATATTTGTGTTGGGTCTGGGTGTTTGTGGTTCCTTCGTTGTTTCTGGTTTCCATAGTACAAGGGAAAACCTTAGTTTGGGACCAGGACAATGTATGTGATGTTGTCTCAATTTATTAAAAAAAAAAGTGATCAGCAAGCAGAAAATTGCAGAAATTTGATGCAATTTGTATAGAAAGGTGGTGAGATTTTCTATATGTAATGTTCTGGTTTCGGGCAACCCCATGCCCAGTGCGATTGGGACTTCTAGGCTGTTAGTTTTTTTTAATTATTCTTTTATGTAAAACGTCATAAGAAGTGCACAAAAAAGAAAACATGTCATCATCACCTTCATGCGTCTTCTATTATTTACATATTTTATCGCACTCCTGCGCATCTTGATATTAAAAGAACATGATAAATGATAACATTTCGAAGGTGAATAACTTTGTGTAGGTAACATTATGAACACTGTCTACTGTGTGACTCGATATATTTACGATTAATCATCATGACTGATAAAAGAAATTATGTGCTCAGATTAAAATTGGGCGTAAACATAGCTTATCTTTAACGAAGTTTAGGAGGTTTTAATTTGCAGTTTTGTTGACTTTGCTGATGTGTAAGAAAACTTGTAGTCTAGAGGTCGTTAGGCGCGAGATCATGATTTAGTATTCTCGTTTCACTGAAACTGTTTCAGCATCAACTTTAATATCACAAGTAACTTAGAAAAAAAATGTGCGGGCGCAGTCGCAGTGTACTGGCATAGAACACAGGCTGCGCTTTGTTTCGCCGAGAGTGAGGGTACCGGCCGCGGCCCAATCCGGGGTAATGAGTGTTTAAAAGTTGGCCTGCGTCTACCACAAAAATTTACACACATTGGGCTCAAAATCGACTGAAGAAATTTAATTTTATAGATACTATAACCTGACGTGTGGCTGTTTGTACGCAGTTCGTTAGTAAACTTTTCTTACAAGCCAAGCCGCCTCTCTCAAAATCAAATAAGATACAGAAGGCCAACTCAGTTGACATTATATCGAATAATTCGTTGACCTACGCGTAGGTTGTACATCGTATCGTGTCTTTCTCGCACATGTTCGTATAGTGTCTTTCTCGCACATGTTCGTATAGTGTCTCATCACCTCTATGGCTATTTAATATGTTCTTCTATAAACATTCTGTCTACCTATCTATTCATGCACCGCGATTTTTTAATAGACACAGAGGTTTCTAGCTAATATCAGAGAGTACTTAATAGTAGTCAAGAAGTTCGTTAACCTACGCGCTAGGATAGGTCTATCGCGCACATGTTCCGTATAGCCTATCTCTGTGTTTCACGCTGAACCATTCCGAGATTTATGTATGCGCGCATGTATGTGTGCGTAGCCTGTTTAACTCGCTTTGTGGTACAGTGTAATATCGATAGTTTCCTTACTATGCCGTATACCGTCCGTACCATCGACTAGCTGGATGGCGCATTTGGTAGTGAGCTATGAGTTTCTGCTGTCCTGGTACTTTTTTTAGCTGTTGACTATTTCATTAGCTACAGCCTTTCTAAATCACTTTCCACTTGATTCCTGAATCCCTGGTGCTTTGACTGGCCCGATTGCGTATTTGGTTGTGAGCCTGCCTCATGTATCACCAAAAGTCATGGGTCCCCACCCTGGACACACTTTCATGAGATGAACATGTGTTTGTGCAGTGTCTGGGCGTAATATAATGTATTTTTTAAGTATTAAAGTGTTTCCTCTGTCTATAACATAAGCGCTCAAGCTACCGGAGTCAGGTCAATGTATAATTATGTTGTGTGATTTTTATTATTTTTTTTTATCTCCGTATAGTCTTAGATATGTTAAATACATTTATCATTAAGCACTCGAAGTATTCCACTTGGATGTGCGAGGTCAACCAGGTAGCTGTTCCACGGCCGTTGGTGCTGACATAAAACTATTGATTTCTAACTACAGCTATTTTTAGCTAATGTTTACGTAGTATGAAGTTCCTCGGAGGTGTTATGTTAGACCTGCGAATAGTTTCTGCTGTCCTGGTACTTTTTAAACCTGTTGACTATTCCATTGGTTATGTGTACGTAGTCTCTAAAAATCATCAGTCTAGTCAGTCTTGATTCCCGGTTCCCTGGTCCTATGTTTGACCTGATAGCGAATTTTGTAGTGACCCAGCCTAATACGCCCAGAGGTCTTGAATTTGACCCCCAACCTGGACAAACATTCGTATATTGAACACTAATGTGTGTTTGTTCAGTGTCTGGGTGTAATATATGCATTTATATATTTTATTTGTAATTCGTTTGTGGTCTGATATCAGGTAGCAAAAGTGTTTAAGCTATTTAGTATGAAATCGAGCCAATGCATGAGATGTCAGAAAATATTTTATTACTTAAGTATATGGATAAAATAAACAATTAGCTCATTAACCTGAAAGTTCATTAAAATTTAAGTTCACTTTAGGTTGAATAAATCAACCTTGTTTTCACCATTTTCTACAGCAAGATTTTTTTTTACAAAAGTAAATAAAACAGCTATACCTAGGTAAATAATGACAATAAAATAATGTTGACGCTTGTTTTTACGAAATATTTTAGTATTTAATCATAAATTAATCGGGTATGCATCAAGATTAGGTACTAAAGATTATAATTAATACACATGATTTCCAGTAAATGTAATATCAACCTTACTTAATATTTTGGTGTGCGATAAATATCCGATGCTGTTGTTAATTTATATTATCCTACAAAACACATACCTAATATTTAGTTGTTGTCAAAACCGCCATGAGCTCCTGCTCTATTCCGACTTAGTACTATAGGTACATATTATATTTTTCTATAAGTCCTGATCGGCTACTTTTCGGAGTACGACAATCCCTCTTATCCTTCAGTTTTTAGGCAGGATGTTTTGGCTATTTGTCGGAAAATAATTATCTTACAACGTCGTCAATTAGTTTAATTTAGCACTCTCTGCCTTATCTATTAGTGATTTGGTATTGAACATGAAAAATTCGGCGAAGTTTAGTTGGTAAGGTACTTCACAGAAACATGATTCACAAACATAGGTATAATGACTCATGAGTCCAGCGGATGAGAACGTGCGCCTTCGACAACGAGAGTTCGTACCCGCATATTTGAATTGAATTGGCTTTTCAAAATACTATCTATGGTGTCATGTCGGCATTAAGTTTGAAAAATCCTTCCCTGACTTTTTAATTTGATATTTTTCTTCTAATTCACGCAAGAAAATGACACATTTCTCCGATTGAGTAATAATCACAATCGGATCCTAGTATTGTTTCACATGTGACGTCACCGGGTTGCGTAAGAGCATAGACAATAAGCTCAAGGTACGTCACTCGCTAAGCGGAAGCGATAAATCGAATGCGCATGCGCTTGTGGGTAGGTTGACCAAATGGAAGGTTCGTGCTGGATATATTTTGACCAGGAGAGTCGCGCCCGCCCTTGTGTGCGAAATATGCGGCGCACACAAGCGCCAAGGCAGTAGGGATGCCACGCACGGACGCTAACATGAAGATACACGAGGCACTGTATGGAGTCGGTTTTAAAAATAAAACAGTGCTTTGTCTATTTAGTAAATTGGCAAGCGCGACTAGCGGTGCGGTCCAGACTCCAGTCGAATCGCAGCTTTGGGGTTTTAGATAGGATTAGAATTACACCCCTAGTCCCCCACAATGTCTCAAGGTGGCGGTGTTGACCCGAGTTGGACCTATGATACCAAAACGAATAGGCGCTGATACAGACCTTTTTAAAGGTTGGGGGCACAGATAAGTGGGAGTCGGAATATTTTTAATGACTAACTGAATGGAATGTACCCGACTGGAAATCGCGAGTGCAGGACAGCCAGCCACTGCTGACCTAAAGCCTACAGGCGTAGACGAAGTCAGCCTAATAAAATATGAAACGAGATTAATAAAATATGATGGCATAAGTATATTTAAAAGGTTCAAAGGTTGTGCATGCTCTGTGCTTACAATGGTGGATCCGCTCCTGAAAAAAAAGTGCGAAGGATACATTTCGCGCTCTCCGAAATGTATTTAACCTGTAGAAAACCGACAGACACGCTAACTTACGCCTATGGTATTCCAAAGTTGAAACCATAAAGTTTCGACTTAGTTGATGATGTTAGATATACGACGAATTATGGTTATAGGCATGGTCACAGTCTGTCTGGTCAGCCTACTAGCGAGTCAACGGCCGCGGCAGGAGCGAGACGTAGCCGATGTGATTGGCGCTACGCGGTGCGCGTGCGACGTGCTAACGGTGCGTCGGCGCACGACAGATGCGTGTAATACGCACTGACAGCAGCGGCCGACCTTGTTTGCCTGCATATATAAAATCTTCTATAAACAATCAAGCTGTAACCGAACAGATAGAGGAAATGCGTGATCGAATCCGGTCTTCTTCGCACTCTCGGTGCGGTTCAGGCGTGCGGGGTAAAGCCTTTACCCGGGCTGCTTCTCGTGCCTTCTCGTAGCACGGTGTGTGTGCTCCAGGAGAGGAGGCCTCCCGAAAAGGTGCTGCTGGGGCGGTCTTCGACCCCGAAGAGCCTGCCCGGTCGCACTCATCTGTCTGGGAGGGGGGAATGGGTAGTCACAGTCAAGTCTTTAGGGAGATGTTTTCTTTTAATGATGAGATGCGTGATGCAATCGGCACCCAGCGCCCCATCTATCGGCAAGGATTGGAACTATTAGCAAAATTAAGTTCCTAAACAAAGTGAGGGTGGGCCACTAGTTTAGTATTATACCGTTAACTACCAACATTTACATTGTCTATGTTGATGGCTGATAAAGTCTATTAGACATGTCATGTCATATCAATTTATTTTCACTCGACCTTGGCATAATAATAATTTGTCCTCGCATAAGATGTTGCAACTCGGTACTTAAAAAGCAATAAAATTCTAAGTCAATGTCCAGTCTCTTTTACACGATTACCTTATCCATACTAATAAGTACTTTATTATAAATGGGAAAGTGTCTGTCTGTATGTTTGTCACTTCTTTCACGGCTAAACGGAGCGACGAATTGACGTGATTTTTTTAAGTGGAGATAGTTAAAGGGATGGAAGAGTTCTTTTTGTCTCTTTCTAACCCCCCATTTTAGGGAAGTGGGAGGCGCGAGCGAAGCCGCGGGCAAAAGCAAGTTATATCATAAACGACTAAGGTCTTGAGTGTCTTTCATCACTATTCAAGGAAGACGTGCCCCTATAAGCTTGTTTGTATGCGGCGATGATACTCTATGAAGGAGTTAAATATCACCTTGTCTTCACATTTGTTGCCAGTTTCCGTATTTCCTCTTTCCGATCCCCTCAATACAGGACGATGGAATGTTATTGTTGGTTTTTTCGTGTTTCTGGGAAGGAATCTGTAATGAAATTCTCTTGCGATGCCGTATACCTAATTTTTTTATAGTGATACCTTTTGATCTTCGATATAATTGCACTGTAACTAAATAAAATGTCAGTGAAGTCACTCCGATACATTAACACTTACAGTACCATAAAAACATAGTCGGCAATTATGACGTCATCTCATGTGTGACAGTCAATGATAGCTGAAATGATACCCACCTCGAGTTCAACGGTCGTCTCACTCTAGCGAGCCCGATATCCCTACCATTATCTACCTACCTACGATATGCGCGTGCGCGAACACATGGAAATTGTTGTGATCGCGATAGTACACCTCGAGGTGTACTATCGCGATCACTGCTGCTGACAAATCTGTCATACTACCGAAATCCCTGTGGAAAATAAACATAAAGAAATAAATTCGCCAGACAATCACACCAATCAACCTGGTCTCAAACTAGGGTAACTCCTGTCCTATGAGTACCAGATGTGTCAAGGAATTTTTAAGTGCATTATTTATTTAATACTATCGACAGTCAAAATTAGGCAAAGATTGACAATAGATTACGATGCTATCGATACATCATAGATCGGAACCACCATTACTATCGAAGTGCCATATTTACTGTAATTAGCTTATTATTGTAGTTATTTAACGCTTCGCTTGTAAATAATATTAGTTGACTCTGCACTCGTCCGCAACCTTAGAAGGTACAAGGTATTGGGTCAAGGTCCATATTAGCAGCTTAGGCTGAGTGCAAACGAGCTACCGCCTGCAACCACCGGTCATGCAAGCAACTTGTCCGGCTAGAGTCAAGCTGTTTACATGACTAGTAGTGTGCCTGATGTCCACTCACAACTCTGGTGGATTTTAACAAAGCCCTCCCATAACGAATGAGAAATATCTGTCACTTCCAAACAAAGGTGGTAACCACAGAATCTTCTTTATTTAATTCAAGACCCGAAGCACAGGCAGGTTTACGTGGGGTTACCGATTTGCACCTTAATTTCGAACGCCATTATGGTACGAATTCTATTAAAAAAAATGGAAATATCTCTAAAAACCTCTGAATATGTAAATATCTAGTAAAATTACATCCCACTTACTTTACCCCTAAATGGGGGTTGGGAACCTGGGTGCCTACTTGTAACATAATGTTTTCGACACGCAATCGGTCTAGTGGCTGCTTGACAACGGTGTTCCTTCTTACCTTTTGAGTATCCTGCTAAACGTTTGCTAAATCTATGTGTCGGAACCGTCTCGGAATCAGTAGATAGATCTAACACCGAGCCTCGTTTGCGTGGTCGGTGGCTCGTCTGTGCGGAGCCTTATGCTTGGGCCATGGGTGTCGGTAAACCAGTACTGAGTTACGTGACTCGGTAATAAAATGAAATGGCTGTATCGTAAGGGATATAAACTGGGGATGGAGAACTTATTCGTCGGAGGGCGGCTTATGAATTTTGGCCAAAATATGCTGTCACCGTGCACATGTTTCTTCCGCAGTACTTAATATGAAATAAAAATCAGACCAACCGAAGTGTTACAAATATAATACTTAAAAATGTAATTAGTAGTTATTACACCCATAACACCCATACACTGAATATCAAAAAGTGTACAAGTGGTTAATTTATTAAGGTTGTACAATTTTATAAAATCAAATAAAAATAATATGTTCAGCTCAGCATCCCACTTCCTACAGTTGCTATTATATCGTTTCAACTATTAACTTGAATAAAAATTGTGGATGATGCTGTACAGTTCGCGTCACTGTTACTTGAATATGCTGGGGTCCAGGATAGTAACTGATTATGTCAGTGTTAATCTTCTGCATTTTGAATAGTAAAAGCAGAAAGAAAGTTAAAATTCTGCAAATGATGGCAGGCAGAGCAAATCAGTAAAGAAGTCAAGGTCGAATACAAATGGCCCGGATGGCTCTGTTATGTAATATGGTAGTATTTTATCTTTTAGAAACATATTTAATAAAAAATAATGCTGGTAATTTCAACCATGGATGTCCAATAAGTATGACCGCTGGGGTTTTTGTTACGGATCGCGAACCAGAGCAGTCGTTTTGGCCACTGTTTGCAGCTCGTTACCTAACCTTCTTGATTGCTAGTTTAGTTTTCATGGTCACGTTGCGATAGTTCTCTATTTGCCCGCTTCACTTGATGTCTGTGGTGCAAAAAATGAGTCTCAATAGCTCAGCTGAATCAATTTGTTGTAAGATCTGCGTGAGATTTCGGTCTGACGTCATCATGGTATTTTTTGGTAATGTTTACATCTAAACTATTTTTAAAGAGGTAAATTCTTTAGGGAACGACAAGACTTATAGCTAAACCTATGTAATTACGTTTAGCGTGTTATTGCGATATTCTTAAACACACTTTCACACAAACTTCTGAAAATTGGAAATACGAGTAATCATGTGTAATTGTGACCAACATTTAATCAACTCTAATGCCTGATTAAGTAGACAAGATAAAAGGTTTTGTATGTAACTGTATAAATAGGTTTTGCAATTGTGTGAGTGCGTGTGTTGTAGGTATTCAAGGTAAATTCTACATATGCTTTAATGTGCGAATTCTGTCTGTATTCCTCATTAACTAAGGTACTGAATAAATTATCGTCTATTCTTAATACAAATTGTTAGTACCCGATATCATATGGCGACATTCAGGAAAGACGAATCTCTTCACACGGCGTAAGCGCAACTAATACCGAAGAACATTCACCTTAGCCAAAACGCGTTCAACGTCCTTACCTACTAACAAAGATAAAGCAAATGTACAACTCTTGTACCCACATAGTAAAGCCATTATGTGTCGTGATAAACGGTATGACGTCACCGTCTGAAGTAAATAAACAAAATTCGTATGCTAAGGTTTGATCTATGCTTCTTGCTCAATTTATGATTCAAATGATTTTCAAAGTAGAGCGTCCTTCTTGAGGTGTCGCTTCAGTACTATAAATTGACCATCAGCTCTTTGAATCGTGGGAAAAATTTTGTTCGGCGCATTTGATGCCAGTCCAACGTCGTATAGTCCTGAGCCATGACATTATTCGCTTTTAAATTTTGCGTTTTCCAGCAATATTTCCCATCATAATAGTCTCGAGAAGGTAGTATTGTGGGTTCCTTAAGATGTGACCAAGATATGCGACTTTTCTTATTTTAAAGATCCTAACAAACTCCACTTTCTTTCCTTCTAGAGCGTCATGACAGTCCCTTCATTTATGTGGCTTTATCAGGGCGTCTAGCTAGTAGCACCTGTATTTCAGCGTACTGATCCGTAGAAGATTTAAGAATTTTATCCGCTAGCTAGAAAACTGAAACGAGAGTAGACGGTTCATTTTATTGTACCTACATATAATATCTACAGATAACATCCTTCCATTGCTGCAATCCTAGTACTCTTTTCTAGAAGATGTAATCAAGTAAATATTTCGATTGTTACGTTAATCATCTCTCCATAGTATAAAATGTTTTTTCCAATGTGAATTCCGTGCCATGAGCCCATGATATACAGAGATAGGCTTTCGTTGCTTGATCTAAATATGTTGTTTGTCTCTCTTATTCCATTTTCTCTTCAATGAGCAATTAATGTTAACTATTGCCGTGTGTTTGTTTAAGTCAGTTTTATATTACACTCCCATTAGACATTAGACTGTCTCTGACGGTCGATGCGTTCCTAGTGCTTCTCTCACCCCCGCCCTCTCACCCCGAGTTATTTAACTCGACCTTAGACTTCTCTCACACGTGAAAACGCAATAAGGCATTTCGCGAATGTTATTTAATAGTAGCCAGCTCTTTGGGACTATATTTTCCTAAACCTGTAACAAGGAGTATTAAATTTTGCCAATAGATAGCACTGGGTGTTGATTACTTGGCACACAACAAATAACCTCTTTATTAATAGTATTCACAGATTGTAGGCACACGAAACAAATAACAATCAAAGAGACCTTTCGTATGTTTTATTTGTATTTGTTATCGAAATTATTGTACAAAATCATTTCAAGGTTGTCTGTAGAAGTTGTATCTTGTTAGCTAGCCGTCTGAATAGTATGGATAGAAAGTTCTGTAGAAATACAAAAATCTTTTTTTTTAATTTTCTCGAAAATTATACAATAAAGACAGTAGTTGCTTTCCATTATCACACCGAATCACATATGCAACAATTGGTGCTAACAACGCTTCCCATCCATGCACTAACTCACCACAAACGCACGTCTCCGCCGAGCACTCGCGCACAGTCGCGCACTCGCGTACTAGTTGCGCGTGTGCGATTGCCATTACAATCACCTAGTACATACGTACCAGTTTACGCGCTACGAAAATGTCATTTCAGTGTATAGCTTAAAGTGTGGCATGATATTATACGAAAACAATTTTAAAGCTATTTGAATATAACGTTTATATGCATGTGATATATCTAATATATGTTTGTGTATATTATATTGTCGACAGACGCGGCGTACCCACACATTGTTGCTGTTTTTGACTAAAATAACACGAGTTTTTGCACTGCAAAGTAAGTGTAGCTGAACCCCAACATAGAGTTTTAATTACTATAGTTTCAGCTTGTTATATGGCAAGGAAACCCGACGTGTGTATTGATTATGGATTTTTTTTACTTGTAGTGCTTGGTTTTCTTTTTTGGCGGCTTAGTCGGATCGCTTACGTTCACGTGTTCTAGTAAATCACTTGGCACATTTCACGTTTCGTGGCTCAGATTTTGCGAACTATTCTGTAGAATGTGTTAACTTGCACGTTTCATACAGAATACTCACATATTGAGTTTGCGGGCACTTTATTTCAAGCACTTTCCTACACTTACCTATCATATGGTTTTTGACTTATTTCATGTATGTCATTAAAATACCTCTCAAATACTCTCAATAATAGTGAATATTTTTTTAATTTTCTATTTAAACTACCTGAGGTATAACAATTTTTGTAATCACATTTTATTGTGCAAGTCGAAAACGCTCTATTTAGTAGACTTAGTACTTTGATTGCACTAGTACCTAAACTTTAGATGGATGGTTTAATAGCTATATCACATTTACGTTTGTATAAACGCTTTTTTTACATCTATGGGCTTTTCAATATTTTTTTTTTATAATTTCAAACTTTTAATTTTTATTTTTTGTGGTGATCAAGCCTAATCCCATCATAGCAGCGATGACTTGATTTCTATGATGGAGGCCTTTGTAATCTCGTCTGCATCCGTAGGTCGATAAAACGCTAAACACCGGTGTTTTATTGAGTGACCGTGACTTTGACTGACTTCGACTTTTGACTACCCACATTTTTTCACTTGGCATTGTTACCTATACTCGTAAAGGAAGATAGAGCCAATTTAAAAATAAAATGTGTTCTTGGACACCTTGTCCGCTCACGTAGGTATATCTGACTGTACAGTCGAGTTCAAAAATATGTATACACTTTAGGACCTTGTCACAATACATATTTATAAAAAAGTGGAAGTCGTTTTATTATACGTATGTACTGTGACAAGGTCCTAAAGTGTATACATATTTTTGAACTCGACTGAACAAAAGCAATATTATTATGGTAGCAATGTAAAGCGTACCTGGCGAATTTGGACGCAACTGGTAATGATAAAAAGGTGAGTCTGATCGCTTGTTTAAAACGAAGCGGAACAAGGAACAAGACATTATCTAAAGCGTTTGATGTCAAAATTTCCACGTATCCCGCCTTTATCTGTTTTGGCTGGCAGGTCACTCACCGCAGATAATAATAACACAGTACGGGCGGACTTTGTTTACAACCCAAAAATAAAACTCTTTGTTATTTTGACAATGCGAATGGAAGCGACACAAAAGCGAATAAAGCGCTGATCTGGTCCAAAAATTAGGCTGACAGGAGGCGTAGTACTGCTAAATAAAGGTGATGTACGCCAATGGAGGTTATCGCGAGTGACAAATTCGCTAGATGGCGACCGGTTAGATTGAGGTCCAACCTCAACGTCATTGGTTGTTTAGAGACATTTTGACATCTCACATCAAAAATAACCAATCACCGTGTTGTTGAACCTCAGTTCTACAGAACGCCATCTAGCGGATTTTTCACACGCGATAGTCCCCATTGTATAGAGGCTTGGCTTGGAATATTTGAAAGAATTCCTAATATTAATGTCTCGTGTCTACGTTACGATTACACATTTTACTAAAATTATTTTGTTACTAGAAATTGGCAATTTTTTATTTTAGTAAATTATTTATTGGTCCGTACTGTACCGTATCGTACTGTACGTTCTACAAATAAATTCTATTCTATCCCGTCTTTCTTTACTAGTAAGCTTTTAAAAATGAAATTGCGACGGTTCTGCCAACTGAACGGCCATCAATTTGCCCTTTTAGTAATATTAGTGCTTCAACCTATAGTACTGCCACATACATACATACTAAATAGACGGTCCTGACAACGAACGGACGACGGTGCCATCAGTTAGGATTTCATTTGCTCTGTTAGTTAACATAGCGCTGACACCTATTGCACTTTCTGCACGTACCCTATTACCAACCTAAGGATACCAATATATTATTAGGTTTTATTTTTACCTAACATAATGAAATTGGCGATTTTCGTACTGGCCACTATAATCACGATTTTCTCGTCTTTGGTAAGGAATTCCAAATTCAAATTTGTACACTATTTACTCGAGTATTTGCTGACTGTGCTTTGATGACCGTCACTCATTTGTTTTTTTTTTGTTTGCATATATATTCGTTACAAATTATCTCTCTGTCTGTCATCTTAGAGTCAAAATTCCCGGTTGCGTCCAAAGCTGCCGCTTAGGAGCCCGGGGTACGATTAGCACCATGAATCAGGTCCTAATTAGAAGCGCGTTACGACCTCATTGGAATTCCCCTCCCTTTCGCACGCGCTGTGCACGCTTTTGTTTGAATGCGAGATGTATATTTTCATTAGTTACGGGACGGCTTCATCATAAGCCATCAGGATTTACAATGAAACGTTTGACCTTCGCCATCCTTCAATAAGGAAACCAGTCCGACTGATGCATGGTTACACGTTTCTGATCTGAACCGTGCAGGTTTCCTCATTATTTCCTTCAATGGTAAAAATACACATATAAGTAGATTTGAAAATTCTGAGTTGCATATTCGGAGTCCGTACTACAGACTCCTGTATGGATGTCATTGATTCTTACTCAGTGAGCTACTATCGCTCGTTATTAATATCGAAATGCCATATTTGGGATCCGTATATTGGTATTCCATATTTGGCTGCTCTTGTCTACTTTTTATACGTTAGTAACAAAGTGAAAGCTATAGTATTATGGCAGGTTATTGGAAAGTCCAGCTGAGATAAGTGTATGGGCGGAGGCAATCGCGTACCAGCAGGTGATCTGTCTGCTCGTCTGCCACCTATCACAAAAATATCTAGGTGCATTCGAGCAGGTTGAGAATTGTTTCGATTTTCAATTTTCGACTTTAGCCCGGGTTTATGATCTCCAACCCACATTAGACAAGCGTGATGATTAAGCCTAATCCCGTCATAGTGGCGACGACTTGATTTCTATGATGGAGGCCTTGCAGTGAGACAGTCATCATCATCATTCATCATTATTTCAGCCAATAGACGTCCACTGCTGGACATAGGCCTCCCCCAAAGTTCTCCACACAGATCGGTCCTGTGCCACCCGTATCCAATGGGCTCCCGCGACCTTCACCAGATCGTCGGTCCACCTGATGGGAGGCCACAGTATATAGGCAGAGGAGACAGTATATAGGCTGATACTTTAATTTTTAGGTGCATTAGCCTCAAAGCTGCAAATAATGTAGATATTTTTATATACGGTGTAGGAGTTGGCTGCAATGAGAAATACTGATCTTTTTTGTGAGATAGGGAGGTAAACGAGCACGAGGTTGCCTGATGGTAAGTGATCACCGCAGCCGAAGGACATCAGCTACACCAGAAGGAGTACACATGCGTGGCCGGCCTTTTAGGAAGATATAGGCTCGTTTCTTAAAGATTTGAACATTGTACCGGTTCGGAAACACCGTTGCCGGGAGTTGCATTCCGCAATGAGGAGGTGTGTGGCAGAAAATGTCCAGTAAAGCAACACTTTATGTTCTTTTAATTACTTGTAGTGCTATTGGTTTAATTTTATGTTGCTACAACTGCTTTATCTATTATCAGCGTGTCTTCATTTTACATTACGACCTAGTTCGTAATCTTTATAGTTTATAGTCTTTTTAATTTACTTAAAGCTTGTCCAGTACCTTTGTTCATAACTATCGGAACTTTATTAGTTCTACATTAGTACCAATAGATGGCGCTCAGTGTCATATGCAAGGTTTTGTCTTTTCGGTTTATCTGTAGGCCATGTAATTATCATGTGTTTGTTAGTGATAGATATTATAGGTAGTTGATTTCATCAAAGTCACTTGTATGAAATTGCGGTTATTTTAACTTATTTTTTTTTTCAGATGCCCCGAGGTCGGGACGAAATGCAAGTAAACGTGGCGGGCCTAAGGAGAAATATTAAAAACCTCGCGCACAACTACTCTGATGCTCAGGTATTACATTTTACGATCAAATATCTAAGCTAAGCGTTCATGGACAAGTTCTGTTTCTTAATAGAAATATTTATTAGTTTGGACATCACAAAACGGTATAAAATTGCTATAACTACTAAAATTTCGAGTATCGTCATTAGCAACCCACACTCGTCCACTGCTGGACATAGGTCTCCCTTAATGCACGCCACTGCTCCCGATTTGTTGTCACTCTCATCCAGCCCACACCAGCCAGCCTTCGAACGTCATCATCCCATCTTGTCGCAGGGCGTCCAACACTACGGTCTCCACTCAAGGACTTTACGCTCTAGTATAACGATGACTTATTGCGATTCCAGGTGAAAGTGCGCGAGGCAACCTCAAACGACCCATGGGGCCCGTCGAGCACTCTCATGGCGGAGATCGCCGACCTCACCTACAACGTGATGGCGTTCACGGAGATCATGCAGATGATATGGAAGCGGCTGAACGACCACGGCAAGAACTGGAGGCACGTGTACAAGGCGCTGGTGCTGATGGAGTACCTCATCAAGACGGGCAGTGAGAAGGTCGCGATGCAGTGCAAGGAGAATATATTCGCGATACACACGCTGAAGGACTTCCAGTATATGGAGGAGGGGAAGGACCAAGGTGAGCGTTTTTAGGTTTACGGGCAATAGTGGGGCAATAGTAGTTTGGGGCAATTCGTGCCAAAAAACGCGTCCTGGAATTTCAAGATTTTGTTGCTGGTTTCTACAGTTCAGTATTTTTATTTTATTTAGCCTACTGTCTTCTGGGCAAAGGCCTCCCCCAAATCCCTCCACCGATCTCTATCCAATTCCATTTGTGGCCAATCGCGGGCAAAGCTGTTGAGGTCATCAGCTCATCGTTTTTTGGACCTACCCCGCTGTTAATTGATCATCACAAAAATATTGGTTAGGTTAGAACAGTGAGTACAATGATTCATGTTCTGTTACTGTTTTCAGTCGCCCCAAGTTATTATATTTATATAAATAGAGAGAGTCTTTTTTTGTTCTTTCAAATCGGTAAATATTTGACCAAATCATGTCTTCTTCTTCTTCGTTGCTCTTTCCCATTTTAAGGGTTGACTTTCATACTCTATTCACGCGAAGATAAAAAGCTTGTGGGACAAATAGGTCTTCTTTCGACCAAAATGTAGTTAGCTGGTTGAGAGATAAATATATTCAAGGTAATGATACAGCTTTTTTACATTTTTATTATTATGTATTGATAATTTATATTATGGGTATTTTCAACTCAGCTTTCCGCATTCAGGTTCAATGTCCACCTACGTGCGTATAATACCACAATCCCATATTGTCTGTCGGTCTGTCACCCATTGTTTTGCCACGACGGTGGGAACCCACGGGCTATGCGCTCAAGGTCACTTCCCACGGCCCGATAATATTATCACAGTATACAGACCTGCAGTATATCATGTCTCACCTCACCGTGTGATTCCCGGTTGGAATATAGCAGATTTTTTTGGGAAATTTAACCCCCTCCCCCCTTGTCAGCAAAAATAGTCGATAAAATATACTTTCTCTTACTGAATTTATCAAAAAGTAAGAAGAGCCCAAGATCCTCGCCTCTCCCCATCTATGCTTACCTAAGTAATAATTGAACGGTCCCTAAGCTGTAAGCTTTAGCTTATCATGTTGGATTTGGGAAATCTGGTGATTACAAAGTTGCGCACGCCTGACCTTAGGCTTTAACAGGAAAATCAGATCATCTGAATCATGGTTACATTACATGAACTTCAGAACTTGTCCGAAAGGGACAAGTCTCCTCACAATATTTTCCCTCACTGCCAAGGTAATGACGGTTATGCATAATCATTTGCTGGCGCCTCCAATAATGGCGACGTCGGCCCATTGCACTTCGGACCGGCGGCATTCCCCCAATCTCAAGAAAAATGTTGACTTTTCTATCATGTCGACGCACTGGTATTAGTTGCACTGTGGCATTTAACCTATGCTCTAATGAATTTCATTTTAAATGTGCCACTTTTGATCTGGCCTAGATTTTAACGTTTTCTGCATAGTTTTGCATCTGATTTACATTAATATGTATGTCTATAGTGAGTTTTACGCTATTGGATCGTAGGATTCAATTTGCAGGTTTAGTATATTATTAATAACGTACATATTATTTATTTTGGAAATCACGTTTATAGCCAAAACAGAAAGTTGTAAAATTTATATTATAGAAAGTAGATCACCGTTATTGTAGACCACCACCGTATCCACTCAATCGCGTGTGAAAAAATCGCTAGATGGCGTAGGTACTGTTAGACTGAGGGCCACCTTCAACGTTATTGGTTGTTTAGTGACATTTCGACATCTCACTTCAAAAATAACCAATCACCGTGTAAATGTAACTCAGTAATACGGTTAAGAATTCAGCAACCACCCTCTTTTAGATATCTATGTAAAACAGTTTTATGATTCTGAATCTAAGTATTTGTTTTTATTATTTAGAACTCAAGTCATTATTTCGTGGCCAAAGGCACAAACGGTATTAAATAATTATGTTTGCTGTTCTTTTATCATTGATTATTATATTGTCTGTGGTCAATAAATGTTTACTTACTTAGAATAGAAATACCATTTCAGATATATTTTTTAAAGCGCAGTCTGAAAGGTTAGATTTTAGTTTGTTATAAGCCTGCCGCCTGTTGATTATAAGCCATTTAACTTATTTTCATCAATAGGATCAATGATGATTCGGTGTCAATGTTTCTTTATATGACTATTATTTTTATTGAACCTGACTCTACAGAGCACTAAAATTATGTTGTATCACCGATAACCGTGCATCTGCTAGCTGATTATCGTTGAAGCCTGGATGCCTGCTAACATGTGTTAACAACTTAACGCCGCATGTTATGTTCTCCTAATTGTCATTTCGGATATGGCGGCCAAACCGAACGATCAGCCATCGACGCAGGGTTAAATTAAAGAAAAACTGTCTTCGTTATACTTGATTAGGCAGTATGCCTCTTTCATTCGAGTCGTTCCGTCTAAATACTGCGTTAAGTAATAAGTAATACGTTCTATGCTAACGATTTGTCGATGTCTTCTCCACATCGTCAGGTCACAGCTCGATCAATCCCTGACGGAGAACGAAGCCTTCATAGTGCGTCTGTTTGTATGAAAATAAAGTGGTGTCTTTGATTTAATGGCCACGCCACCACTTGACTAGACTATAGTGTGTGTTTCAATGTGGTTTCAAACCTTATATCTATGTAGTTATAGCAGGTATTTCTTTGTTAGACCATGACTACTCTTAAAGGTGATACCAACAAAGAATAATTTCTTTATTAGATAGAGAAAAAAACATCTTTTAATCTGGGGGCAGCGACTTCTTTCCTTTAAACACCTATCGTATTATGATTATGCGTAATGTCAAGTTTAGGAATGTTTTATGGAAAAAAAATAGACTGATGTAATGTATTTTTTTGTTTTTTAGGACTCAATGTCCGCGAGAAGGCCAAGCAGCTGGTAAACCTGCTGAAAGACGACGAAAGGCTGAAGAACGAGCGAGCGAGAGCGCTCAAAGCGAAACAGCGCTTCGCTCAGAGCGCGAGCGCATTCGGCAGCGACGGCGCGCTCGACACGCCATCTAGTCCCACCTACCCGCCGGTGAGCGTTTGTATGCGTTTGTCTCCTCGGCTGTACACCTGGCAAGGTTGGCGACATAGTGCTCGACATGCCATCTCGTACCATCTACCCATGAGCGTTTGTATGCGTGGCGACACAGTGCTCGACACGCCATCTAGTCCCACCTACCCGCCGGTGAGCGTTTGTATGCGTTTGTCTGCTCGGCTGTAGCATGTGGCAGGGTTGGCGACACATCACTCAACATGCCATCTAGTCCCATCTACACGCCAGAGAGTATAAACCTAAAGTTTATTCAAACTCAAAATATTTATTAAATAATAGTCAGTAAGTAATAGTAAATAAGTCTCACTAAAATATACTAAATTCTTTAGCATGCAAATATTTAAATGAATGAATATCTTTAATTGGCCTGTTTACAGCAGAGAAACTTATTTCTAACTTAATCTAGGTAAAACTAAAATAGACAATAAACAATAATTCTCCCTGCCAAACGCGCTAAATAGGCCGCTCAGCATAAGTAGGTTACTTAAATGATTTGCATGGTGGTGGAAGTTGCGATAAAAACTAAAAAAATGTGTCAACGATCACCAGTGGTGGCCGTTGGGAATGATCTATTTTTTCGTTGTGGCCGTTGAGACGGAACAAAAAAAATTGTGTCAACGGCCACAAGTGGCGGCCGTCAGGTCGTGGCCTTTGGGAATAATCCGCAACAGCCCTTTGAACACTATTGCGGACCTGTCTCATTTCTGTTCCGTATGAACCTATACCCAAAACTGGAATTCAAGACCAAAAAATCTATTACAATGTTGCTACTGCAATAAAATGATCGTACCATAGTATACCTCTTTTTTCTAAAAACACTCGCTGAAGTAATTTATTTGTGATTCTATAATTTTAAAAAATAATTTTATTACTTTTTTTCATTTAAATACCAGACACTTTAGTAAAAACTTACCCCATTCCGTATTTTAGTGTACCAAAGATGGTATTGCGCTGTTAACACTTCAGGTGTTAATAACAATTTGGTATCTACCCACAACATTTTAACAATGTATGGAAACTTGTCGCCCCCGCCCGTGGTCTAGTGGTTAAGTACCGGGCCGTGAGCTCGGGGGTCCCGGGTTCGATTCTCGGGTCGAGCAAAAGTATGTTTAGCTCGGGTTTTGTGATCACCAATCCGCACGACGTGCCTACGCACGTGGTGATTAAGCCTAATCCCCATCAGAGTAGATAATAATTTGATTCTATGATGGAGGCCTTTGCCCTGCAGTGGGACCAGTATATGGCTGATACTTTATGGAAAACTTGGACAGTTTAGTCTGCATAATAAGAAAAATAATTGCCAAAAAGGTTGCCCGAAACCTGGAAAACGTCACTTGATAAGTGACATAACAGATTTGACCAGTGACGTATCTGTCGTAGATTTTTTGGTCTTGAATTTCAGTTTGGAGTATAAATGAAATGAAGCCTCTCTAATCACTTGACATTGGCGGAATCATCGCGTTTCGAAGGCGCGAGTCCATAGCCATTAAAAAAAAAAAAAGAAATGATCTATTCTCATTTGCCCCGTCCAGGTGAGCAGCGGGTCAGCGGAGTGGACGGGGGGCCGCGAGGCGGAGCTGGCGCGGCCGCTGACGGCGGGCGAGGAGGAGCTGCAGCTGCAGCTGGCGCTGGCCATGTCCCGCGAGGAGGCCGAGCGCGACGAGCGCCGCCGCCGCTCCGACGACGTGCGGCTGCAGCTGGCCATCAGCCAGTCGCAGCATGACTTCCAGTGAGTTTGCTTTTTCAGTCAAGTCAAAGTCAAAAATATTCTTTATTTGCATAAGCTTGTATACAGCACTTACAAATCGTCATACATCCAAAAATATTAAAAAATATTTATTTTAAGAAAATATACAATTTAAATACAATTAAATATATATGATGATACATAGGATAGACTAAAAAAAAAAAAAATGCGATTCTACCACCGGTATCGGAAAGTTGATTCTGACGAGAAGATCCGGCAAGAAACTCGCCAGTTACTCTTTTTAATCGCCAAAGTTTTTATTACAATATTTTCCTCATACCACTTCCCACAGTCCACTAACCAAAATTAAGAAAATTGTTAAAAAAAAGCTAAGAATGAGGTAAACCAGAGCAGACCAGTCCCCAAGGCGGCACCTGTACCCAAGTATGACGTATGTGTCAGCCATCATTTCACTCAACCATATCAGAGGGAATGTAATGACCCGCCACATAGCGCCACCACCTCAGGAACATTTGAGTGAGCATGACCATTCTAATTCTCCTCATAAGTTACAAATAATAGAATGTGCTTAATTAAATACCAGTACCAGTGCATTGTGTGTGACGGAACCGACCGACGGGCTGACTAGCTTATCATCAGGGGATTCGTCAACTGGTCTGTTACCTGTCCTACGTGAATGCAAGTACCGATGGCGTGTATACCAAGAAGGCGGGAAATACCATGGGAAGGTGGTGGTCTGCTACCCTACCTACCTATCACGAGACCCAAAAAATTCCAAGATAAATAAAAATTGGTGATAAAGTAGCGTGCCCGAAATTAATGTGATTTTTACGAGCAGGCGGATCACCTGATGGTAAGCAATTGCCGCCGCCCATGAACACCGGCAACACTAATGGAGTCACAAGTGCGCTGCCAACCTTTTATCCCCTCGCCTCCACCCCTCCCCCGGGTGGGCTTCCGGTAGCCTCACTCACTCGGCGAAACACAGCACAGCTGTTGCTTCACGCCGGTTTTCTGTCAGGCAGTGGTATCACTCCCGTCGAGCCGGCCCATTCATGCCGAAGCGTGGCTCTCCCACAGTGAACGTAACCTAACCTTCCATTGGAAAAGCGCACGATTATCAACTGAGCTACCATTGTTCTAACCTCATTCACCCATCCCTATGTGCCCTGCCGGGCTAACATGCGCGCCGCGAGATAATTTTGTCGACACTCGTATTATGTCGGCGCAAGTGGCGTCTCGCTCACCTGACTGAGCGATGAGCGGGATAGAAGGATGTGATCTCGCGAACGACAGTCGACAAAATTTTGTCGCCTTGCGCATGTTAGGCCTACAGGAAGCGTCTCATCCCGCATCCCGCTCCCTCCCCCAGGATGGAAGAGTACGCGCGCAGGTTCTGGCTGCGCACGCGCGCGGCGCGGCGGCAGTTACCGTTAGTGCCGGTTCGGTGCCCGTGCTAACATTAGTGTAGATAGATAGATACTCTTTATTGCACAAAATATTACAGAACTTAATTATACTAAATTATGTGTAGAGTAACCTAGCAATTAACTAATGATAGCAATAGAGTCTTTGGTGTCCTGTACTAGTTCAACGCGGCCTTTTCGGCCCACTAGCGCTGCTATTATTCGACTTATTATATTACCATTTTTAGGGTTTTGTTGTATTACCATTTTGGATTCCGCAGAAAAATAAGTAGCGGCGCTAGTTGACCCTTACGACAGATTGTCTTTGAGGTACCGTAGTCCCATGTTTATTTAATTATTCATTTCGTAGACTGTTTAAACGAAATAGACTCTAGGAGTGGTCTTTACCATCTGGTAAATGATGTAAATACTGGTCCTTTACCAGTGATTGAAAAGTACTTTTTACCTTTGAAATATGTATTTAAACAATTATAATTATCTATTTGTTTGTAATTGTATTCTGTTCATTTACTAGCAAAACCATTAGATGTTGTAAAAACTGTACAATAAAATAGTTTACACATTAGAATACACTTACTGAAAAATGATTTTTTTTTCTGCGAAAAAGTCAAAGAACGTATAACGTCAACGTATAAGATGGCTTAGGGGGCAAGTCGGGCAAAAAAACTCGGGTAGGAATTTCAATATTTTTTTAGCTGGCCATTGTTTAGACTCAGCCTCACCAAAATTTGTTGCCCTCTATACCCAAAACTGGAATTCAAGACCAAAAAATCTACTACAATGTTGCAACTGCAATAAAATGATCGTACCATAGTATACCCCTTTTTTCTAAAACACTCGCTGATGTAATTTATTTATTGGTAATTTTGATTCTATAATTTAAAAAAATAATTGTATTTACTTTTTTCACGTAAATACAAGACCCTTTAATAAAAACTTAACCATCCGTAATTTTAGTTTTCAAAGATGGTATTGCACTTGTAACACTTCAGGCGTTAATAACATTTGGTATCTACCTACAACATTTTAACAATGTATGGAAACTTGACAGTTTAGTCTGCTTAATAAGAAAAATAATGCCAAAAAGGTTGGCCAAACCTAAAAGCGTCACTTAAAAATGACATAAGTGACTTTAACAGATTTGACAGTGACGTATCTGTCGTAGATTTTTTGGTCTTGAATTCCAGTTTAGAGTATAAGCGAATACATTGATCTATCGGTTCAATCGATTCGGTTGGAGCATTTATTATTTACGTGAATGTGATTGCAGGACGACGCCCGGCGAGCCGAAGAAGGCTGAGGCGGCGGGCGCGCAGTCGCACCTGCTGGACCTGCTGGACGTCAGCCTGGCCGCGCCCGCGCCCGTCGACCCCTGGGGGCTGCCCGAGCCCGCGCACCACAAGCAGGTCCGTTGCACTCTCGTAAAAGTAAAAGTATCAGCCTATATACTGTCCCACTGCAGGGCAAAGGCCTCCATCATAGAAATCAAGTTATCGCTACTTGATGGATTAGGCTTAATCACCACGCTTGCCTAATGCGGATTGGTGATCACAAACCCGAGCTATGTTCGAAAAATTCGACACATACTTTCGCTCGACCCGGGAATCGAACCCGGGACCCCGAGATCACGGCCCGGTACTTAAACCACTAGACCAACAGGGCGTTATCTTTTATTTTCTCCCTTGAAACACAGCACAGGTGTTGCTTCACGCCGGTTTTCTGTCAGGCAGTGGTATCACTCCCGTCGGCCCATTCATGCCGAAGCGTGGCTCTCCCACAGTGAACGTAACCTAACCTTCCATTGGAAAAGCGCACGATTATCAACTGAGCTACCATTGTTCTAACCTCATTCACCCATCCCTATGTGCCCTGCCGGGCTAACATGCGCACCTCGAGATAATTTTGTCGACATTCATATTGTGTCGGCGTAAGTTGCGTCTCGCTCACCTGACTGAGCGATGAGCGGGATAGAAAGATGCGCTCTCGCGAACGAGAGTCGACAAAATTTTGTCGCCTTGCGCATGTTAGGCCTACAGGAAGCGTCTCATCCCGCATCCCGCTCCCTCCCCCAGGATGGAAGAGTACGCGCGCAGGTTCTGGCTGCGCACGCGCGCGGCGCGGCGGCAGTTACCGTTAGTGCCGGTTCGGTGCCCGTGCTAACATTAGTGTAGATAGATAGATACTCTTTATTGCACAAAATATTACAGAACTTAATTATACTAAATTATGTGTAGAGTAACCTAGCAATTAACTAATGATAGCAATAGAGTCTTTGGTGTCCTGTACTAGTTCAACGCGGCCTTTGTGCACTTAGTAAAGGATCAGAGGAAGAACAAGCATTGATTGCATTGTTACGCGATATTGCTAATTATTTAATTACCTATTCAGTCATATTAGAACCCTAAATCATTAGAATTACTAATCACTAATCTAGTTACCACGAAACTAAACTGTTAAGTAATTGTTGCCAAAATTATTGTTGTAGGCAAAGTTTAAAACAACATAAAATAGTTTACACATTAGAATACACTTACTGAAAAATGTTTTTTTTTCTGCGAAAAAGTCAAAAAACGTATAACGTCAACGTATAAGATGGCTTAGGGGGCAAGTCGGGCAAAAAAACTCGGGTAGGAATTTCAAGATTTTTTTAGCTGGCCATTGTTTAGACTTAGCCTCACCAAAATTTGTTGCCCCCTATACCCAAAACTGGAATTCAAGACCAAAAAATCTACTACAATGTTGCAACTGCAATAAAATGATCGTACCATAGTATACCCCTTTTTTCTAAAACACTCGCTGATATAATTTATTTATTGGTAATTTTGATTCTATAATTAAAAAAATAATTGTATTTACTTTTTTCACGTAAATACAAGACCCTTTAATAAAAACTTAACCATCCGTAATTTTAGTTTTCAAAGATGGTATTGCACTTGTAACACTTCAGGTGTTAATAACATTTGGTTATCTACCCACAACATTTTAACAATGTATGGAAACTTGACAGTTTAGTCTGCATAATAAGGAAAATAATGCCAAAAAAGGTTGGACGAAACCTAAAAACGTCACGTTGAAAATGACATAAGGACTTTAACAGATGACAGTGACGTATCTGTCGTAGATTTTTTTGGTCTTGAATTCCAGTTTAGAGTATAAGCGAAACATCAATGAACTCTATCGGTTCAATCGATTCGAGGTTGGAGCATTCTACTTTACGTGAATGTGATTGCAGGACGACGCCCGGCTAGCCGAAGACGGCTGAGGCGGCAGGTAGCGCGCAGTCGCACCTGCTGGACCTGTGACGTCAGCCTGGCCGCGCCCGCGCCCGTCGGACCCCTGGGTGGGCTGCCCGAGGCCCGCGCACCACAAGCAGGTCCGTTGCACTCTCGTTGTAAAAGTAAAAGTATCAGCCATATACTGTCCCACGGCAGGGCAAAGCCTCCATCATAGAATCAAGTTAAATCCCCGCTACCTATGATTGAGATTAGGCTTATCACCACGCTTGCCCTTGAAACACAGCACAGTTCCTATAAACATTTTAAAATATTATGAATGAATATAACATTTTGACACACAATCCATACACAGACAATAATAAAACCACAATTTAAACATACATAACATAATACAAAGGCTGGGACAACATACATCAAAGCAATCGTGTGCCGAAAGAGGAGCCCGCTCAGCATATTGCCGTGCCGTGACAATAAGTTTGTTATGCCACGACGCTGCGGGTCTATTTTTTGGTTTCAGCGGGTGACCCATGTGTTACGAGTCTGTCTCGGACTTTGAATTAAAAAAAAAAGAAAAATATACACTTTTAGAGCAAGAGAGACATTCTTCCTATCATTGTGACGATATAAAGTATCAGCCTACATAGGAATTACGGGAACGTTTACATCCCTTTAACCACATCTTCTACCAACCATTCTTAAAAGCTTTTATTCTACTTTAGAAAAGTCGACGAAAATTTTTTCGACTCCATAAAAAATTAACAAGTCACGTGACCGTCTTTCTATGGAAAGTAGACATTTCTTTATGCGATATACGAATAGCAAAAAGAAGTACACATTACATAATTCTGTGATATTCACTTGTCATTTCCGACTGTTTTTAAGACGTTTGCTTGTTTTTTATTTATACGTTTTTCAGACAGTCATTTGTTATTTCGCTTTTCCGACAAAAACAATCAGACAACTGATTAGGCATCGAATTTCGGACAGTACTTAATGTGACTTCGTCAAATCGTCATTTCTTAAAACTATGATGACTTCCCATGTGTGTGTAATTGTAATAAAATAAATGTTAATATTTCATTGTTAGTCCTTGCATTTGGATTTTGGGATGATGTATTCCGAGTCTATGGTAAGAGTGTGTTGTAGTTAAAAGCTAAATGTTTTTATTATTATGAACATTTGTAGTTAGCATAGAGAGTGAATAAAAAGAGCTAATATACCACTAGCTCGACGTTGAAGAAAAACATAGTGAGGAAACCTGCACTAGTAAAAGAAGACATTCAAAGATTCAAAGACGTGTGTGTAGTATGCCAATCCACAGTAAGCTAGCGTGGTAAATATATAGATATATTCTATGGGGTGTATCTGTAGACATTTACTATACTACTATTATTTACCAAGTATTCTACCAACCATTCTGAACTATTTTTTTCTGAAACATTAAGAATATGGCAAAGTATTTATTTAATTCTTAGTCCCGTTCGGACCAATGTTCATCACAGGATAAATCCTATGATAATAATGTTCCGATTAGCCCTATACCATGAATTTACTGTCGGATAAAGATTGCTCGAATCGCACCTTATAGTATTTACTTCCAAAAAAATCTCGCTTGTGTTTTGTTATCCCTGTTATATGTAACAGTCACATAAACTACTATTATAAATTGATAACTGTTTAAATTAATAACAAAATACGTTAAAGTCCATTTTTAGACCATCGTAAAAACTAAGACTGATATGTAAATTCTGAAAAGAGATTTTGGATCAAGCATCCACAACTGATTTATGTCGCAAAATTTGGTGGAACAGTATCACAAGTGTATCTGTAACACAAGTGCTTAAGCTACTTTGTACGGAGTCAGGTCAATGTATGAGATGTTGTGTGAATTATTTACTTAATTATTTATTAATTTATGCAGGAGACGTCGTCGGACGCGTGGTCGGCAGTGGGCAGCCCTGCGCGGGACCCCTGGGCCTCCGCCGCGGCCGCGCAGCCCGCGGACCCCTGGGCACCGTTAGCACAGGTATATAACGATTTCATCATCATCATCATTTCAGCCAATAAACGTCCACTGCTGGACATAGCCTCCCTGAATGTTCTCCACGCAGATCGGTCCTGTGCCGCCCGCATCTAAAGTATTCCCGCGACTTTCACCATATCGTCGCCCCACCTTTTATATAACTACCAGTGGCTCGCCGTCACTTCGTTTCGAGAGAGTAGTTCCTTTGTCTACCAATAGATGGCGCTGGATGTTGAATGTATCGCGCTAGTGTTTCGTCTTTTTTGTTTATAGATATGAGGTTTGTCAATGTCTATATAGAGTTTATCTCTTTATAAATAGTATAGATTTACTTTTCATTTATTAAAGTTTAATTTTGTTTGTTTTGATGGTAAGTGCGAAGATGTAAGCAAAAGAGTGAGGTTCAGCCATGTCATTCTTCAGACCTGTCTAATAATGACATGACTGAAAAGGGAGTGGATGATACGATGACGAATTACAGGGACGAATGGATTAAGAAAACATACTGCGCCGACCCCAGTTAACCTGGGAATAAGGCTAGAAGATGATGAGTTGTTACACTGTCACTTATAGGTCCGACCTGTAGCGTTATATATTCGGACTAGTGGTTCGCGCTCACTTCACTTCGGGACATTCCAGTTGAGTTGAGTGAGAGTTGAGACAGTTCCAGATGGTGATAGGCGTCGATTGCATCGCTTTAGTGTTTGACTTTTTCGGTTTGAATCAGATTTTTCGATATAGAAACTACCTCTTTATATAGTATAAGATAAGGTCGGTCGAATCGGGTTTAAATGTAGTTGTGTTTGCAGAGCAAGTCGCCGGTGTCGGTGTCGTCGCCGTCGTCGGGCTCGCTGGAGCAGTTCGACGCGCTGTCGCAGCGGCCGCCCGCGCGGACCAACCACGACGACCCCTTCGACCTCACGGGCCTGGGTGAGTACCGTCCCGCTGCGGCCGTCGGTACCAGGCCGACGCGCCGTCGCAGCGGCCCCCGCGCGGACCAACCACGACGACCCCTTCGACCTCACGGGCCTGGGTGAGTACCGTCCCGCTGCGGCCGTCGGTACCAGGCCGACGCGCCGTCGCAGCGGCCCCCGCCCGGACCAACCACGACGACCCCTTCGACCTCACGGGCCTGGGTGAGTACCGTCCCGCTGCGGCCGTCGGTACCAGGCCGACGCGCCGTCGCAGCGGCCCCCGCCGGACCAACCACGACGACCCCTTCGACCTCACGGGCCTGGGTGAGTACCGTCCCGCTGCGGCCGTCGGTACCAGGCCGACGCGCCGTCGCAGCGGCCCCCGCCCGGACCGACCACGACGACCCCTTCGACCTCACGGGCCTGGGTGAGTACCGTCCCGCTGCGGCCGTCGGTACCAGGCCGACGCGCCGTCGCAGCGGCCCCCGCCCGGACCAACCACGACGACCCCTTCGACCTCACGGGCCTGGGTGAGTACCGTCCCGCTGCGGCCGTCGGTACCAGGCCGACGCGCCGTCGCAGCGGCCCCCGCGCGGACCAACCACGACGACCCCTTCGACCTCACGGGCCTGGGTGAGTACCGTCCCGCTGCGGCCGTCGGTACCAGGCCGACGCGCTGTCGCAGCGGCGTACAGCTGGGAGCCGTTAGCCGTCGAGTTCGCTATTAGGACTGGTTTCTTTTAAGTAGTTTAATCAAATAGAAAAAAAATACCATAACGTCGTAAGGCTCATAAGCCTTTTAAAAGGCATAAAACAATTGGTTTTCCATCGTGTCTGCCGTCTGGGCGTTACGACGATAAGGTAAGAGGCGATCAGGCACGCGGCCTTAGAGGCGGTGGTTATAGTTACTACGATTTAAGAAACATCAAGCAAAATGCATACAAAATAAGTCACTTTAGCTAATGGAAACAGTATAGGAAAACGAACAGCGGCTAAATGACATTAATGGTATGACGTCCCGGTTGGTTCAGTGGTAGTGAATGCTGCGTCTGGGCCAAGGGTTGCGGGTTCGATCCCCGCACAGTACAAACATTTGTGTGCATGAACATGTCTGTTTGTATTGGTCTGGGTGTTTTCTATGTATTATAAGTATGTATTTACAAAAGAAAAGTATTATATGTAATATATTTGTAATCCCACTGTTGGTTCTGATATCTGTAACACAGGTGCTCGAGCTACCTATCTCAGAGTCAGATCAATGTATGTGATGTAGTGAAATATATATATTATATATAATGTTTTTTTTTTTTTTAGCTAGCCTATAGAGTCCCACTGCTGGGCAAAGGCCTCCCCCAAGTTCCTCCATAGATCCCTGTCCAACGCCCTTGATTGCCAATCTTGGACATACTTATACAAATCGTCACACCATCTTTTTCTAGGCCTGCCCCGTCGACGGTGTCCATCGATCGGCCGCCATTGGGTGACGATTTTTGTCCATCTTTCGGGGCTTCTCTTTCTTTTTATTGTTTTATATTGTTTGTTTAATGGTATTTTAAAACAATCTCCAGGCGAGCCCCTGGCGACGAACAGCTCGCCGGCGCCGGGCACGGGCGCGATCAAGAAGTCCGCGTCGGCGTTCCTCGGCGAGAACTCCTCGCTCGTCAACCTCGAGCGCCTGCTGCAGCCCGCCGCGCCCGACCTCGCGCCCAACCCCTTCGCGCCGCCGCCCGACCCGCCGCGCAACATGTTCGCCAGCCCCGCGCCGGTGAGTATGCTAACTTAGATTCAATCAATAAAACGATGCATAACGCCACACGCCACACACCACACGTCATACACCACACGCCTGTGACAGTGTGCATAAAATTGGCAACTCATTTGTAGGATTGAGTATAAAAATGTTTAATAAGTTACCACAAAAAGTAATTGACTTACCATTGCATGAATTGCGCGCCGGTGACTAAGCAAACTTAGATTCAATAAATAAAAAAATGCCTAACGCCACACGCCACACACCACACACCTGTGACACGCCACACACCTGTAACACACCACACACCTGTGACACACCACACACCTGCGACACGCCACGCACCTGTGACACGCCACACACCTGTGACACACCACACACCTGTGACACACCACACATCTGTGACAGGCCACACACCTGTGACACCCACACACCTGTGACATACCACACATCTGTGACACGCCACACACCAGTGACAGGCCACACACCTGTGACACGCCACACCTGTGACACACCACAGCTGCGACACGCCACGCACCTGTGACACGCCACACACCTGTGACACACCACACACCTGTGACACACACACATCTGTGACAGGCCACACACCTGCGACACCCCCACCTGTGACATACCACACATCTGTGACACGCCACACACCAGTGACAGGCCACACACCTGTGACACGCCACACACCTGTGACACACCACACACCTGTGACACACCACACATCTGTGACAGGCCACACACCTGCGACACCCCACACCTGTGACATACCACACATCTGTGACACGCCACACACCAGTGACAGGCCACACACCTGTGACACGCCACACACCTGTGACACACCACACAGCTGCGACACGCCACGCACCTGTGACACGCCACACACCTGTGACACACCACACACCTGTGACACACCACACATCTGTGACAGGCCACACACCTGCGACACCCCACACCTGTGACATACCACACATCTGTGACACGCCACACACCAGTGACAGGCCACACACCTGTGACACGCCACACACCTGTGACACGCCACACACCTGTGACAGGCCACACACCTGTGACACACCACACACCTGTGACAGGCCACACACCTGTGACACACCACACACCTGTGACACGCCACACACCTGTGACACACCACACACCTGTGACACGCCACACACCTGTGACACGCCACACACCTGTGACACACCACACACCTGTGACACACTACACACCTGTGACACGCCACACACCTGTGACAGGCCACACACCTGTGACAGGCCACACACCTGTGACACACCACACACCTGTGACACTTGTATTGTGCCGGCGCAAGTTGCTTCTCGCTCACCTGACTGAGCGATGAGCGGGATAGAAGGATGCGCTCTCGAAAACGAGAGTCGATAAAATTTTGTTGCGGGGCGCATGTGGCCTACTGATTTTGTACTAAGTAGCTTAAGCTCTCGTGTTACAGATAACTGTGGTAACTGAGGTTTTTTATGTGATAAGTGGCACACAGATTACCAGATAATGAGCGATGGCCGCCGCCCATAGACACCTGCATTTCCAGTAGAGTCGCAAGTGCGTTGCCAATTTTTAACCCCCTTTCTACTCAATCAAACTAGCCAAATAAGGCCAGCGTCGACGCCGGTCGTCAGCGGCTGCCCTAAAACATTTAGCGCTCATGCTCCACTCCGCTTCCACTATGTAAACTCATTGCGGTGAATGAAGCAAATTTTTTTTTTCTTTTTATATAAGATGGGTTTGCACTTGACCTCATCTCACCTGATGGAGAGTGACAATGAGGTCTAAGATGTAGCGTGCTTTCCCAGAAGAAGGCTATTTGACTGGCCGGTTGGCGCAATGGTAGTGACCATGCCTCATACGCCAAAGGTCGTGGGTTCGATCCCCACCCTGGACAAACATTCGTGTGATGAACACTTGTGTTTGTTCAGTGTCTGGGTGTTATATATGTATTTAAGTTTATATTTGTGATCCTCTGTTGTCCTGATATCCGTAACACAAGTGCATAAGCTACTCAGTACGGAGTCAGGTCAATGTATGAGATGTTGTGTGAATTTATTTATTTATTTATATTTACTAGCGGCCGCCCGCGACTTCTACGGGTGGAGTTATTAATTGACACTTACAGTCATATTTGGACAATCACAACAGATATGTTTTTAAACTTTCGCGTTGCATTATACAAATAGTTTACATAAACAGGACAGCCGTGGTCACAAGCGAACTGAGTTCGCTTGTGACCACGGCTGTTGTAACGCAGCCGAAACGTCAAGCAGTAAGTGCTAGAATGTACTTATTTAATTTCGTCGCGTTTAGTCCCGTTTATGTAAACTATTAGGAAACAAAATAAGTTTAGTATGTCTGCCCGCAGCCCCGGCTGACGATAAACGAGCTAAAGCAGCAGCAGATGGGGCTCAGCGGCGCGGGCTTCCCCGCCGCGCCCGCGCCGCCCTACCCCGCGCTGCCCGCCCTGTCCGCGATGCCAGCCCTGCCCCCGCAGCCGCCGCGGCCCACCAACGGACTACAAGGTAACCACTAAATACCACAAAGAGTAATTGACTTACCATTGCATGAATTTAAATTTCATATTAAAAACTGCTTAATGCAGAAAGGCTACTATAATGTAGAAGATTATTTAGATGATGAGGATTCCTGGACATGTTAATCTCCTCGCCTATTCTATTAAATGTATAATTTGATTTTATAATTTTACTTCTAAACGATATAAAGCATTGTACACATCATACTGTTACTGTAATCTTAATAATATTTTTTATTATCAGAATGAAAATTGTAATTACTGATCATAATTTGAAAAGAGTGACTACTGAGTTTCTTGCTGATTCTTCTCGGTAGAAATCGACTTTCCGAATCAGCGGTAGCTTACATAATATTTGACATTCATAAATGTTCTATAAGGACTTAAATTGAATAAAGAATATTTCTATTTCTAATATTCAAACGCTCACACACACGTACACTGACTGACACTACATAAATTGAGACAACATCAGGTACATTGTCCTAGTCCCAAACTAAGGTTTTCCCTTGTACTATGGAAACCAGAAACAACGAAGGAACCACGAACACCTAGACCCAACACGAATATCTGTTTCATCAACAAATATTTATGTCGGTGTGGGAATCGAACCCGCGATCCTTACGTCTCAACCGGCGCTCAAATTATTGCGCTAAACGGGTGTGCAACTTGAACTTTGTCACCTTGCCCTACCCTACCTACATAGCTTAGTACTTACCGGTGGAAACGGTCACATATTTTCGTAGCATAGATTTCACAACTCAGCAGCATAGCTGCAATACACATGTCTGGTGGAGAAGCAGCCTTAATAATAATCATTTATTTATTGCTCTTTCACAATTTGAACTTACTAGGATTTACAAACTATACTCTGGTTCATAATCATGTAAAGTGAACTGACAGGCGTCAAGTTTAATGCATTTTGACATTTTGCAAGTGTCAAATTGAGTGATAATGTATGGGAGTTACAGATTCTGTGGGTAACTGTGAAACAAGCCGCATCGGCTGATGCAATCCAAAGATTTTAATTAGTATCTAGTGGTTTTTAGTGTACAAATTTGGTGTTACTTTGTGCAGTGAAGTGCCGCAGGGTGATTTTAATATAAGAATCATTGAATTGTGTCGTTTTTAACACTGCTATTGTGTGTCGAGTGAGTTGTCACGTGAACAACTTGCTTTGACCTAATAGAGTCTTAAAATCTACGGCTTTGTTAAAAATAGTCTCCTCAGAATCCTTAGTACATTAAAACGCTAAACACCGGCGTTTTATTGAGTGACTGTGACTTCAACTGACTTCGACTGTTGACTGTTTATCAAACTACACTTGACATTGGCAAAATTAAATGTGTCGTGAACACAATACAGGCCATATAACAAAAAAAAAGTGGGAGTTACACATTGAAATCTGGCAGTTTACTTTACATGATTATGAATCAGAGTATAGGTAGTATATGAATATTTGGTCCGGTATCGTCCAAGATTGTGAGGGACTGGGGCCTGAAATAGGTTTCCCAGATGAGAACCCAGTCTCGGAATCATAACGTTTGTCCGGTGGCAGGCGCGACGGCGCTGGACCCGTGGGCGGCGCCGGTGGCGGCCCCCCGCGCCGCGTCGCCGTGGTCGCCGCCGCAGCCGGCCGCGCGCCACACGCCCAACCCCTTCCTGTCCTAGCGCGCGCCCACCGTTACCAGGTACCTACTACTTTTATACTACTACTTCATAATAATGAGTCATTTATTCGAGCTATCTTAACCCCATTCAATTCACTAGGTTATAATAAAAATAATAGTCGGTTAGTCGGAGGCCTATCGGGGGGAAGGGGATAAAAGGTTAGTAGTGCACTTGTTGCATGTGTTCATGGGCGGCGGCAATTGCTTACCATCAGGTGATCCGCCTGCTCATCTGCTACCTATCACATAAAAAATAAATAAATTTAGTGAATTGATGTCAGGAACAAAAGGTGACATTGACGTATCCGGCTCGATTGTTTATTTTTTTTGCTTCGGGCTCTAAACTTTTGGTTCAAGTAGTTATTTATTTTACGAAAAAACGTCGTTTAAAAGACGTATTCTGTTCAAAGGTAACATTTACATAAATAAATGTGCATATAGTCCGCGGCATCTAACATTAGAAGACTTTTTACTAAAATTGGTTTCTGCGCACTCGAGCTCATCACTATTCTTACATGCCGCGGACTATACCTACACCTTTTTATGTGGGGTTATGGGATAATTCGCCGGAAAAAAACTCGCCTGAGAATTTCAAGATTTTTTAAGTAGTGAGCGTTCTTTCCGGATATAGTCCACCACCTTCCCATGGTCCTTCTTGGCATACGGACCGAATCGCGAAACATCGTGAATTCGGATCCCAACTAAAATACAAAATCGTCGTTTGTTTCAGGGATGAAACTAGAAGGTGTACAGAGTCCGCCGCGAGCACGCCGCACCCAGGAGCCCAGGTCACCCACACACTAACTCTCGAACCACACACTAGTTTACTATGACGCGATACGTTTCCCAAATATTACAAAAATAATAATGCATTCAAGCCGAAAAAAATCCAAGCGTTCATATATGTTCAGTCAGTGACACGTATCGTGTTATGATGAGTACATTACGTGCGTCCCACTCGCAAACCTCACCTTTAGACTTTCACGACTCCACCTTGTCGCAAACAAACGATAAACTTTATGAAGCAATTCACAAAACCCAGGCGACTCATTTTTGACAAAATGACACCTAACGACACGACATAAGAATCTATTTTCTCTATTGCTTCTTCAAGGGGCGGCCATTTTGTTTAGTGACGTCACATGGCCGAACGTGTCTCAGGCGTCTTATATAGGTAGTTCTAGACTACTATTAATATGTTTACGAACATTTTCTTAGATACTTTGCCGGTTACGTTATTGCCTACGATCTAATATGTTATACCTAGATGTCCGGTAAGCGCTTAAAAAACAAAACTTAGACCAGTTGTAACTGCTTTTAAATGAAATATTTAAAATCAGTGTGCAACTAAAAAAAGGGCACTAAAGAATCCAATAGTTGCATTTTTGCAGTTTTATTAGTTACGATAAAAATTTCTAGTCTTCGCGTTGGTATCTCTGTCTTGTCTTGTGCGAAAGGATTAGTAAAAAAAAATTAAAATTGTGGTTTGTTTAAAAATGCACTGGCGTCGCTACTGTGCACGATGCACAACCTTAACGAGTTTGTATTGAAACTGTGACATGACGTAGGTACTAATTTCTCTCAACAAGTTTATATTTCCATTCAAATAAATGCAACAAGAACTATTGTTGCAGAGCAGCAGTCCTAACCTCTGAATCATAAATTAAGTGGGGGAAAATTGGCGTGGTAAAATCCAACTCTTTATCGGATGGCCCATGCAAAGTAATCAGCAAACTAGACATTCACCTTAAGGCCATGAAAAATTGGCTAGATGGCGTACTATTAGACTGAGGTCCAACTTCAACGTCACGGGTTGTTTAGGGACATTTTGACATCGCATATAAAAAATAACCAATAACAGTGTAGAAAGATGGTCTGTTCTGCATTACGCCATCTAGCGGACTGTCCACATTGCTCCCGTTCAAATATTTTGTGAAAATGTCAAACCATATTATGTTTCGTGGCTAGTATACAAGCCACCGCAAAGAAGACGCGTATTCTTGTTAGAGTAACTTTACCTTGGACACTGGGCACACACAGCAAGTAGGTATGCCAACATACTTGACATTCTTATGAATTAATGACCTTAAGGTGACTGTCCAGTTTACTGGCCATTTTGTATGGGTCGTCTGTTAGTAGGTTAAGAATTGTGATGTTATCAGGTTTGGTATTTTTCCGTGCAAACTGCCCCACTCAATGATTCGGAGTGTATTTAGCAAATATCATGGTCACATAAACTTTTTGACAGTAATTAATACGCATTACATGTTTTTTATTTGTCAACTTGGACACAGAGCAAACCGTAACAATTTCCATCGCCTACGTTTATCAGAATGAGTCGTGACTGAACTTAAGAATAGTATCCGAGTATTTCCAACGCGTATTGGTCGAGTTTTATTAAAATAGTGACTTATGCATTTTTAATGGTTAATTGACTTCAACAACGATTCAACCAAGCCTGGTCTCCCCGCACCTGACCCATCATAAACTCACAAAAATATACACAAAAAAATATGTTTTTTTTAAGTGGTATAAGCCGTATTAAATACTTAAAATTATTTTCATAAAATAAATCGGAATTCATGTAAATAGACGTACGAACTGCTCACCTTTATCGGAATGGGGGCTATCGCGTGTGAAAAATCCTCTAGATGGCGTCCTGATAGACTGAGGTCCAACTTCAACGTCATTGGTTGTTTACTGCATTTTGACATCTCACATCAAAAATAACCAATCACCAAGATGGACCTCAGTTCAACAGTACGCCATCTAGCGGATTTTTCACACGCGATAGTCCCCATTGTTTATATTTTGACATTTATAAATTTAAAATAATATCAAAACATTTTGTTATGTATGTATTCTTCAATTATTTTATAAAATACGTTTTTGTGTGGTGAGTGGGAAATAATGAAAGCAGTATAAATCGTAGGGCCAGCGGAAGGGAGGGTCCCCACCGCTGCAGTCCCTATTCGGTGGTAGGTTAACAAATTAAAGTATAATAAACAGGGAGCGAAACTTTGGTGCCGCTGGCGTCATTTGGCGTCAAATATAAATGTTTTTATAAGGATTTACTCAATATATAAATTCAAATACATGTGCAAATAAATTCACATACAAAACAATGAAATTGATAATTGATAATTAATAAAGACGTTAATCTCACTGTTAACACGAAACACTTGCACGATGTATTTGACTTCCAGCGCCATCTATTGGTACTGGTTTAAGTTTATTACCAAAAGGAAGTGAAGGGGAGCGTCTATCGATAAATTAAAGAAGGCATTATTTCGTTGGGGATTATCTGTTTAATCACTTAATTTAAATCCGTCGTTTGACGTCAAACGTCTGTCATCAGCACCAAAGTTCCGTTCCCTGATGATAAGACAGTTTAGTGGTACAGTATACAAAATAATGTATAATGAAAGTTTTTACATAGACTGGATACGCTGTGACGTTCGTGTAATATATATAGTGCGCTGATTTGCGCTGGAGTTCGAGACAGGCGCCGCTTACTTAAACTTTGGGTAAGGTAACATACGCTTAGATTGATCATTATTTAATTAGGGTTTTCATAAATGAAAAAAAAACCGATAGATGGCGATACGTAGACAACTAGTCCAACTTAGTAAAACTTTATAAGTCAAATTGTATTGCCCACTAAAACTATCTATCGATTTTTTCGTTTGCAATATCTCGTTACTGCTTTCCGTTACTCTTCTGGTGGTATTGCATATTCTTTGATTGACAACATTTCATTTTTAACATACCTGATATATTATTTTTAATAATGTGAAATAAATATGAAAGAAAACAAAAAATTTAAGAGACTCGTTTTTCGAATTTATGAGTTTAAATGACATCACAAATATGGCGAACAGTGCCCACTGCAGTGGCGATATGTAATTTTATAATTATAACAAACAAAGGAGAAAACTAACAGCCATAATTTTTCTGTTTAAACATCTTTTTGTTATCCGAAAATGAGCTATAAAAGAACATCATATATATTCGAAGAATGGTTTGTTATCTCATATCTATATCTTCTACGCCATTTCCAAAGGGATAAATTCTATATAGACCTCGGCACATATTATATAACAAATCGAAAAGCTCAAAACACTAGCGCGAAGCAACCGACACCCAGCGCCATCTATTTGTATAGATTGCAACCAATAGCAAAGTTACGTTAAACTATTGAGTTTTAAAGATTAATTGACGGTTGTAGTTTTGAATTTTTTCAATTATAGAGTAATGGAGAGCGGTAGTATCTTTTTTTTAATAATGTATGTTGGGTATAAATCCGTCACTTAGCACAGAACACAACTGATCTGGTTGATCACTTCTTATAAACATTCGTAGCAGTAGCAGTATCTCAATTTTTTTGTGAATTTATATAATATTCGAGCCGGTATCAAATTATACTAAGTTATGATAAAATAAATTATTTGTAAATATAATAATGCGAATCTTAAGTCTGATTACTAAATAAATGAAATTACTACATTTATTATAAATAATAAATAAAATAGCTACAATAAAATTGATAGCGTCTACGCGCTTGTTTGAACTCCAGCGAAATTGGAACGTAGCAATAGAATTGTAGTGACCCAACAACAATAGGCTTTATACTAGCGATTTATTAATTCATACAAGTGTACGGACCAGTTGAAAACAGCTAGTTTACGTACGGTACGTAAATTAGCTGTTTTCAATAAGTTGTCAAACAAGCTGAGCACGAGACTTACGAGGCTCGAACGAGCGCGCTTGGAGCGTTTTGAACACTGGCAATACCATCTAAAATATTGCCATATTAACCGATTTACTTAAAAAACCTTCAAATTAATCTGTAGAAATCGCTAGAGATAAAGCCTGAATATTTAGGGCCATTCATGATTTAAAACAAAAGTAAATATATATTAATAAAAATTAACTGTGAATCTAGAAATTAAAGCTATTCGCTGCTATTTTTAACTAATAATTAATGATAATATTAATGTTGAATGGGGCCCTAAATAGTTAAATGGGTGTGAACTTTTTTGTAAGGTACTAAAAGGATTTTCATAGTGCAATAAAGTATGTTTATTCCGAAATAATACTGATTGCGTTAAAATCGTAAACTTTGCATGCTCTGAAAGGTATAAGGTAAATACCAACAAAATTGACATAATATGTCATATTATGTATTTTTGACCAAACAATACCTACGCAGTTTTTTAATATAGTGAATGGACTTATTCTATAGTGAATTCACTGGCAGTGTCCGCGTTATTTAGCTACATTTTCGCGTATACTTACAAAATAGATGAAACTTGTACCGAGTTATTACTCTGCTCTCACGTATGAACTCAGCTCAAAGAAATTTCCATTTATTTCTCATGGATAGTTTCGTCACGAAATGTTCTATTTTCTTCTTAGAAAAATGACTTGATTGCATTATGAGTCCGATATAACGTCCATAGTCGGCGGCTACGGTGTAAGGTCAAAAGTTGTTCAACGTGCCTTAGATACCAGTTTTGTATATGATAATGTGTGTCGCCCTCCACGTCTCCGACCGCTCGCTTGATGACCCATCCGTTGCCAGGAACTTATGCAGCAAATCAACTTAGTATGTGCATTTCATTGTTATGACCAACTTATCAATCAGTATGAAAAAATAGTCATAATTTAGATTGTATCTAAATTTCTAAAACCAATTTACATTTAATTATCTTTAATTTAGTAATAAGATTCTTTTACATTTGGTAGGAATTATATATCAAATATCGGGCAACTCCTACATGATTGTCAATTCCAGCGGTCGGAAATAAAATTGTAACAATTTATTGTAATTGGTTTCGCAGTACGCTAACACTTGAATCATATCGATAAATTGTCCAAAGTTCCTCATTCAGTCAATCAAAACAATGTGTAAAAGGGGATGTTGTGAAATTATCGAATTTTAGTAGTAATCGCACTGCAATATATCGATATCATATGAGTGACTTTCAGTTAATGCTAGAATAGTGAACTTGCCTTTGCGATTTTCATGTAAATTTATCATGATTTGACATTGAAATATTGGTAAAGGAATTATAATTTAATATGCTTATTTATAGTAAAAAGTGTCCAGTTCACACAACAATCTTATATTTATTATATGATGCGTATAATATTTTTTGCACGATGTATTTTTGTGATGCAATATCGCAAACAAAGGCAAGTTTACAGAATCATAAATGTTGATTCACCTCATCCAGTCCCAACCCTGCGCTTATCGTGTGTGTGTTTGTTGCGTACAAAATATTCCATTTTTTATATATGTGTATGTTATTGAAATAATTTTACAGTCCTCATTATTGACGTAGTATTGATCGAGTTAAGGTAAATTATATACGTTTAGTTCGTCAGCCATCGGTGTTGCCAGTCGCGGGAAATGACATGCCCATTAGTTTTATATCACACTTAATATCACAAACAATGACATTTATCCATACTTAACACGTTTTCTACTATTTAGAAAATTTTGTCCCGCACTGGCAACACCGAGGCTTTGTTTTTTTCGCTTTATTATTATTATTAACTAGCAGGTTCAAATGGTTATTGATTTGTTTATCAGTTATGTAGATAAATTATTTTTAATATATTAATTTTTGACCAATAAAATGCATCGATGCTAATTTGTGTCACTAGCTAGGGAGAAACTGTAAAGATTAATGTAACTATTTAATTAAAATATATAAGTTTTTCAATACATGATATGTGTTTTATTGTTTAACTAATATCTTCCGCACACACTATTTTATAAAAACTCTCTACTCATGAGTGCATTCATTCATTCGTACATTATCAATAAACAAGAAAATAAAACAAGATATTTACAATATGATTATAATTTATTAATTAATAGTTTACAAAGACATTATCGTACAAATATTAATTTCCAGGATCGGCAATATTGCAGTACAAATATTAATAAACATTTCATTTTGTTCATTATAGAAAAACTTACTAGATACGCTTCCGCCGCGTAAGTACCAAACCAGATAAACGTCGAACACCGCTTATATACAAGATAATTCGCACCAGTTACAAAATAACGTTACCTCACTTGTAAACATCGTAAAAACGTGTCAAAATCCCATGTCTCGTGTAAAACATGGAGTGGACGATGGAAGCGACTGCTCGGGAAGCTTAACCTACTACGTTACTTACAATAACTTAACTAGCTCATTAGGCTCGCCGCCCGGCGCGCCCCGGGAGCGACTGGTATTGCGACAACCCCTGTATCAACTTAAATTAATTACGGTACAATGAATTTACTGTTAATTTATAAGCAGGTTTGTAGGCTTCAGTCTCATGGTGTTAGATTATCGTGTCACTAACCTACGTTCGGAATACAAGTACTGAGTTGGTAAAAAACATATAAAATCCATCGACTAGACGCTACAATATCCAATAAATATTCTCGAAAAATTCCAATAATGTCCCCCGATACTAATATAATTTTTATATCGATACCGTAAATCTAAAATAAATAATTCCAAGCATTACGAGTGACGGTCACATATAATATAAAAATAATAAATTCGAAAAAGCAATAGTGACGGCAGATCTACCAATAATAAGAAAATAATCTATGATTATAATTATAAAGAAGCGATATTTCCATAATGATCACATTCGCATACACTCGCGGGCATACAACTAACGTATTAAATGCGAGTCGGGTGACGTCCAGTTGACACCCTTGTGAAGTACTTTTTTTTTCTGCTGAAATGTACGACGACAATGCTCGAACATTGTCTTACATTCCCGTTTTATAAATATTACAAATCCATTTGCAGCGGATTCCTTCAGAATCAGCTGTTTGGGTCGTTCGGACGCCGACATCTTGTCGACAGGGGAATTCAAAATGGCGTCAACTGAAAACGTTCCAACACATTTTCAATCGACATTAAGTCCCTCGCCAACTAGCTGAAACGGATAAACTATTGGAAGAGTATTGGGGTGGGGATCCGCCGAAAGTGTTGAGGGATCCCGCGCTGGCGCTGGCCTGTATTAACTGCACTAGACTGGTGATAAAATTACAACCAGGATCGTTCTTCGTGAGACTTGCAAGGTGATATTTTAGACTCGGAGCAAATGCCTGCGGGTGCGTCGAGAATCTGCTCCAAGTAATATCAGAGAGATTCCGGATGCAAATTTACTTCGAGGCTAAAACAACTTGCGGGGTAAATGTTCAAATGGCGGCAGTCTTGTGGTTAGTAGAGGCCAATGCTGTTGGGGCTTAGTACTCCCACTGCGTGGCTGAGCTGAGGTCGGCGCTGGCGAGGCGGAAGTTGCCGTTCTTGGCGGCGGCGAGGTACTCCCGGCCGACGGCGGCGCGGATGGCCAGGCGCGTGGGCTCGCGCAGCTCCAGGTGGAAGCCTTGCGGCGTGTCCGAGTCGCAGGACACGCTCTCGCTGTCCGCGTGCCAGTATTTGCCGTTTTGTCCTGGAAATAGGAGGAAATATAAATAACGTACAGATTCCACCTACTCCTGGATCAGGGACTAAGGGTACATAGGCTTCAAAGGGACTGCATTGGACAGAGCAGAGCCCTATATTTACCACCTTTGGTATGTACTTATGTCCACAATTTAAGCATATTTGTAATAATGTTTCCACTGGATATTCTTTGTAGATGTGTGATTTGTCTACAATATTGATGAGACTATCGTCAGCTCATGTCGAATCAAGCACTTACAAAATTCGTCGGCTTAGTTCGGGATTCGGTTAGTTTAATTGGTAGAACAGCCACCCGGTATGTGGAAGGTAATGGGTTCGATTCCCACTTGAACCCTTCGATGAAATTTTTAAGTGCAAACAAATCATCATCATCATTCAGCCCACATCTACCCACTGCTGAGTTTAGGCCTCTTCTTTATTACGCCACTCCCTACGGTCACTAGCCAGCCTCATCCATTGTTTCCCAACTACCCTTTTATCGTCGGAAACAACGGGCAGGTGGTCTACCCACAGGACGTCGCCCCATTCAGTAAGCTATGTAGTCCACCTATCATACTTGCGCCTTGCCAAGTCTCCTGCCCATCTCCACTTTATCTCACATACTCGCGCGCCAACAAATGTTTTGACAAAATCAAAATAACCATACCTTTGAAGTAAACAGCTCCCTTAGGCCCGCGGATGACTTGAATAGTCTCGTAGTTGGCCTTATTGCACTCGAGCCGCACGCCCTTGGGGCCCACGAACCCTTGCTCGCACTTCAGCACTAAAATAGGCCTGGAACATTTGGATTGTTCAATGTTATTATTCGTCTCCACTAAAAGGAAATGTTAAATAAAGGGTCTTGACAGACAGACAGACAGACGGACAACAAAGTGATCCTATAAGGGTTCCGTTTTTTCTTTTGAGGTACGGAACCCTAAAAACACAAGGTATCCCAAAAAGGTCACTCTGGGCCCTCCCCTCATGTCGCAAACTAAGGCTTTTTATATAATAGACGCAGCAAACGAGCAAGCGAGTCACCTGCTGGTAAGTAATCATCACCGCCCATGAACATCTGCGAGATCAGAGAGAGTGTTTTCCCTTGTTAATACGGCAGATGTCGCATTGTCACAAACACAAAGATGGAAATTACCTGTTGATGAGATAGAAGTAGTATTTGCAGTTGTCGTCTATGGTGTCCGCGTTGGCGTACAGGTGGCCCGAGCGCTTGGTCATCAGGTACTTGCCGTTGTTGGCGCGGAACGCCACCGCGCCGTCGCCCTGCCACTCCAGCTCGAACAGCGCATTTGAAGACCTGGAGAAAGTTACTTGGTTAATGAGGATTTTTTTTTATGTTAAATGGGTACACTTGACCTCATCTCACCTGATGGAGAGTGTCAATGAGGTCTAAGATGTGCTCCCAGAAGAAGCCTATTCACTCTCGACTTGAAGACACCCAAATTGACATCTAATAATTGAAATGAGACAACATCACATATATTGTCGGCCTTGGCCCTGCAGTGGGACATTAGCCCTATTAGGCTACTTTTCACTTTACTTTTTTCATCATCATTATCATCAGTCCGGAAGTACCCACTGCTGAGTATAGGCCTCCTTTCTTTTTCGCCAAAGTACCCGGTAATTATTTATTTATTTAATTTTTTGCACAGTCTCTTAGTAAGAGTCCATGTTTCGGCACCGGAGATTGTTGGTAGGACACACTAGAGCCCGGTCTTCAGGCATTGTGGAATCTTTATCGACATCAAAGCGTCTTTAAACTTACAAAAGAATATGGGGCTATTAGCGATAAGGCCGCCGATATTGTATTTGTAAATTACTATTAGCATTAAGTTCTGTAATGTGTTGTGCAATAAAGAGTATCTATCTATCTATGGGGATAAAAGGTTAGCAGCGCACTTGTGACTCCACTGGTGTTGCATGTGTCCATGGGCGGCGGCAATTGCTTACCATCAGGTGATCCGCCTGCTCGTCTGCTACCTATCACATAAAAAAAGAACATGCCGTCCATCCGAGCTGTATTCTCCTATTGACCTTCAAGTTTTGATATCTTTTTTTACTTTCTCGAAATATCAAGAGGTGACTCACTTGTTGTCCCCGCTGGCCTGGATGCCGCCGCCGGTCTCCAGGGTCCAGTAGCGGTCCTGCATGGTGCGGATGTACCAGCGCCGCGTGGCCCAGTCGAACTCCAGCTGGAAGGTCTCGTGCGAGGAGATCTCATCCTGGTTCGCGGTCACGTCCACTCCTGAAACCAAAAATATTTAAGTTATTATCTCTACTTAACATTTATAAAGGGATATGATTTGTACGCAACTAAAAGACTTATAATATGTAACCCAAAAAGATGAAACACTTGTGTAATCACACACGTATTGTAATCGAAACTCGAAAACTCAAAACTAGCGCGAAGCGATCGACCCATCGCCATCTATTGGTAAAGATGGGAACTATCTGCAAAATCAAATCCGGAAGTAGGTATCTTGATATGAGGGATCCTGGATGAACAACCGAATAAATAGAACATCAATCAACCTTATTATAAATGTGGTTTAAATTTAGTTTTGGTTTAAAACTGATGCTGTTACTTTTTTCATTTTTCTAAAAATAATTTTGAGCTACAACTAACTTCATTCTCCGTTGTGTAGTAAGGGTGTATTAAATTAACCTGGCATAAAAAGTAGGATTTACATTAAAGCGAGCAAACACGCAGACGATATGATAAGTAACCTCGATTATGGTCCAAAATTTGCCGCCCTAGCCTACTTAGGCTACATGGTAAGTCCGCCGCTGATTCAGGTAGAAGTAAGATGTGCAATGAGTTCGTCGCCCGCGCATCATCTAATTGATATTACTGTCATGTCCAGTGCTCTAGTAGTTACAGTTAGTCAGCAGATGGTATCTGTTCCGCTCCATCAGCGAGGGTTCCACTGCACACATAGCTACCGTTTTTGCTGCAGCGTGCATAATTCGCTGCTTCGCTAAGCTGACTGCAGAGTCATAATAATGTTACCTATGTTACGTTATGTCTACGAGCCACCATCGCTTTTGCGGCAAATGGTCGGTTTGAATCCGAGCATACGACTATTATACACCTATATTTTTTTCAAATCTATGTGCGTATAATCTATCATTAGCTTGACAGGAAAACTTCGAAATCTGCACGATTCGGAAAATGTTGGTACCTTGTTCCTAATCATGGTTCGGTTGGTCACCACCCAAGGTTAGGAGTTAAAGTGTTGTAAAGGTCAGATACCCAAACGAAATCCTGGTCGGCCAACGCCACGGTGGCTCGATGATACTACCAAATTAGGAGGTCCTACTTGGATCCGAGCAGCTCAGGACGAGGTACTTTGGCGAAAAAGAGAGGTTTACTCAGCAGTGGGCACTTCCGGGCTATAGGTTGTCGCTGACGGTAGTCGCTTCATTGCATCTGTCTTGTGTTGGATCATTGTCTAAGCATACTTCGTACTCCAAAAAGACAGATTTGGATTACACGCTTCCGAAATCTTTGTGTTCTCACAAAAAATATCACATTACTCAAATTAAATTCTATTTCGACATCATCATCTCATCTTCATCATCATCATTTCAGCCAATAGACGTCCACTGCTGGACATAGGCCTCCCCCAAAGTTCTCCACTACCCTTAAATCTCATCTTATTAATGAACCCAACTTATCCAGTCATTAAAACAACAAATGATTCACAGATATACGCCAACCAAAGTGTTCTACTCGGAAAATCAACACCAGACATCTGGAAATCAGTTGTAAGCTAATTGTCTAATAAAATTTTATTGGTTCGCGAGATGCATGCGTGTCGCCGGCGCAGGCATCCGTGGCGTAGAAAACGGTAGAAATCTGTTCACAATGGGCGTTTTTTGCGCACGCGCGGCATTGCTGCGCGCCCGCCGATCACTATCGGCGAACTGGTTGGAGCCCTTGATCATAGAGTAACTGCGACAAATGTTAAGAACAATGACACGGAATTCACGACCAAGTTGTCCTGGAGAGCTATTTTTGAATGGCCTGGAAGCAACAACACTATTTCTACTGATTTTCGTTAGACTTCCAAAATTCAGCATTTTTATAAGTTCCAAATAAATAAATTTTTGAATGACTCGACCGCAACGAGTGACCTCACCCAATCTTTGCTAGATGATTGATTCCAAGCAAGAGATACTCGTACATCAAACGTCAAAATGTTAAATGAGGTGGTTGGTCAACGCATCCCTAGGATTTTGCGGGATAAGTATCTTCCTTCAGAGTGTGAGTTTCTTACTTGTTTATAAGTATGTTTTCTTGGGCACCTTGGCCGCTCATGTAGATATATCTGCTCCTGACTGAACACTCAGCTAAGTCTAAGTTTATTAAAACTCTTGGATTTTGGCTACTACCACAGAATATAATTGCTACTGCATTATTTATAACGTCATTAAAAGTAGTCTACTACTTAACTATATCAATGAAATTTATATTCACCAATAGGGTTACCACTTCTGTTGCCACAACAAACTTTAAACGGTTTTATGTTTTGTACACATGCACTTTAAAGTTCGGTCTCTTTTGGGTTGCTTTCGTTCTCTCTCTGCTCTAACTCCGGAGCTCCTCAAAGGTACTAACTCCTGTCTTTTCACCAGATATAAAGTAGGGTTGCTCATTATTGTCGCTTCGACTCTTTCTAGCCTGCTTGATTAGAATCAAGTAGGCTAGAAAGAGTAGGTACAAGCAGAGTTATTAAATAGCTCTGTGGCAGGCAGGACAGGACCAGACACCACTCTGTCACGGGAGTGCTCTGAAAAACTGCTCGATATACCTACCTCCTGCAGCTGAATTCTTACATAGTTTCACCCTCATCATCTAGATGAATTTTGATTTACCATTACCATGGCGTTTTTCACGGACCTTCTACCATGTGGGTACCTCAATTTTGTGGAACGGTTTGGCCTCAACAGTATTTCTGGAATTCTATGAATGACCGAATCGCATCTGATCTGAGATGCGATTCGAACCACCAAAGCCAGCTGGCTTTGGTGGTTCCAAAAAAGATAATGACAGATAAGTTGGCAATTTGGGTACTTAGTTAAGTTAGGTAGGTACCTCACTGTCCACAGATTGAGGACACTATTTGAAACGTGCAAATTTCTTCGCGCTAGGGGCAGAACAAAAGCCCTGACCCTGGCCACGGAAAATTTAACAAGGAACCGTTAGAAGATAAACCAAATTTATTAAACTAAATTGTATTGTTGCGCAGGCGCGGCGTGATTACAATTGTAAATCCGATCTAAACGAGCAATTAATAAGAGCCGCTTTTTCTAACCAGCTTGCTTAGCGGCCGGAAACAATAAATTGAGCGGCATGCCTCTCCGAATGCAGTATTCAATCTCTGGTCTTTTCTGCTACACGCATTTCAAGCCAAATATTAGCTCAATTAGTTAATTAGTGAGATAGTAACTACTAGGCACACGTACATACTTACGTAGATACGTATGCATTTTGATCATGGTTCGCTGGTAATCAAAGGATATCTCGAAAATGGAAAGAATAAAGAAAACACTTCGAGATTTTGCAATATAAAAACCGCAATTTTTATTTAAAAAATGAAAAAAAGTAGTTATAAATTGCTTAATTGTTTTTTATTGTTTATAAGTAGGTAAACGCTTGCTTGACCACAATGAAATTGACGGAAAGCGTCGATACGGTCTCAAAGATGCCTCTTCACTCTTTCCTTAAAGATTGCCAGATTTTAATGATGAGGGTACACATTATTTCGGTAAGGAATTTCACTTCTTAACCGTCCGCATTAGAAACATGGAAGCACTAAATCTGCCAACTTCGGACCTAGGCAAGCCACATCCCTAGTGATATGTTTGCGATACGTTTGACATTGTGGAAGCTCGTGTACCTAGTCGTGACTACCGACCAGATCTAAATTTTCAGATCGTGACGTCAACGGCCGATAACTGCCAGGCAATGGCGGCAAGTCTAGGCGGTTTGGCTCGAGACATGGCGGATACTCACGTTTGCCATTAGGAGATCGATTGGGTGGCTATTTCTTGATTGTTTTTATGAGAAACGGAGGTAAACTTAGATTAGCAACGCCTAAATGATAGTCTTCATTTAAACGTGTCCAAATAGAGGCAAAAAACGAGTTTATCCGGGCGTAGTAAAGCTTTAATTACACGCACACTAACAAATGATTATGTCGTATGTACGACGGGACTCCGCCGTATTGCCGTAGTTTCAAGTGCCTCATTGTTGCACATACCATTTAAACCATTTATTTACCACACACACAAAAATAATAACAATACAAAAAACATCTTTACACAAACCAATATTCTTATCACTAATGTACGTACAGCCACACATCAAATTATGTCAAACATACACTACTTCTACCTTTTCCCTTAGGGCCCTTATTACGTCAGCAGATTTTTTGTACTTATTTTTTAATACCGTTCCTATATGTGGAGTCCCACCAACGTCCTAGCGCTGTAACTTTAATCTTCAAAGATGCTGTGGCCAATGATGATGATGTCAACAAAAATGGTTGATAAAATATTCTTCTTTCCGAAATCAAAAGTAGACAAGAGTTTACTCCATCCCACCATCAATGCTTACGTAATATTTGAGCGGTCTCTTTCCCACCTAATTAAGCCTTTGGTACCCTCAAACCTGCGCAGGCGCTGCTTTTAACTGTTAGTATCTAATCAGACAAGGAAGTAGAAGAAGGAAGGACGGATCAATGCGACAGCTACGATTACCAGCGAGGTGTGACATCGTCTTCCGGCGGGAGCGAAAGGCAATTGCGGTGTTATAGGCGAAAGCATCAATGTATTGTGCATTTCCTAGAATTTCACTGGAGTTTAAACTGCTGACTTTCTTGATAACCATATGAGGACTTTTGTATTCTAATAAGAGAAAACGCTCGTACCTACCTAGCACCTACCTACAGGGTGTAACAGTGAGTATTTACATCCCTTTTACCACGTGCTTCACCAACCATTCTGATTGTACGTAGTAAACTGTTCATACAAAGTTGGTCACGTGACTTGGATATTTTGTATGGGGAGTCGAAAAAATTACGCCTGTGATTTGGCTTATTCCATTGGCTTATCCTTTTTCTAATCACAGGATTCACAGGTTCAATTATCATACGCCCAGAAATGACTACTTACTTAACAACAAAATAAATTAAAAAGTGGTATTAAGTATCACAGTCCTCCCATAAGACATTTGGAAGTAGGTAAATCAGTTTACCTCACCTCACGAAAAGTGTGAATCAGCGCCTGCGCTGTTTCGTCAAGTGAGTGTGGGTACCGAAGACCCAAATTGGAGGAAAAGGTTGACAGTGCACTTGTGACATAGTTTTGCAGGCGTCTATGGGCGGCGGCAAACGCTTATCATCTGGTGATCCGTCTGCTCGTCTGCCACCTAACGTAAAAAAGTTTCAAAAGGTGTTTCGCCACCAATCAGATAATTTCGGCAGAACACGAGCACAAAAGCGATTGTTTTATTTCGCACTATCGGCTGCAGCGTACGCGCATCGTATTGTGCGGTTCAGAGAAGGCGCGCGCCGACGTGCGCAATTCGCTTGCGCATGCTACAGTATCGAGCGTTGACCTGCATCCTTAGATGTATGAGGGGTCATGTCCTAACCAGAAAAATATCCCATTCCTTCATAGGTAGATACTGACTGCGACTGGCCGGATGGCACACTTGGTAGTGGCCCTGCATCATACGCCAAAGGTCATGGGTTCGATACTTCGATCCCCGCCCTGATTAAACATTCGTGTGATGAACGCTTCTTTGTTCAGTGTCGAGAATTGGCCACGATATAGACATTACTCTAAAAATGAACCCCCTGTTAAATTCTAAGATAAGATAATAGCTCTATTAATTAATGGCATGTTTAGTTTCCATTCGTTTACTGATAACCATGTCAATATTAAACCTCGCACTACTGACGTTAATTTGGTACTACCAAGAAGGTTTCTCTTTGCTTTAAGTAAACAATGCTCGTTTTCCCCAAGTTTATAGTAACACTTGTGTATGTACTGTCTGCAGCAGAAGTCACTATACGTCGGTTATGTGCCAAGTACCTGCTATCTAACAAATTAATTAACATGTGTAGCATAACAAAGTAATTTCCTCGAAAAACCTATGTTAAATGTTGCAGCAGGTGTTGGCACTTAACAGTCGCTATACATTTGAGGTGTTCAATGAAAGGTTAACGTTAAACTTTCAAAACGTTGTTAACTGTCATCATCATCATGATTTATGAGCGTTCAACGAGTCACAAATATTAATTAATTTGTTAACTTGAAGTGGTGTATGCGTTAAAGATAGACCCAGCCCAGACGCTAAGATATGTGTGACGAATTGAACGCCAACGTGAAAATGAAAACTCAGATGTAAATATTTTCGTGACGTTCGAAGTGTATATGTTTTCTTGGACACCTTGCCCGCTGGGATAGGGGGCAATTCTTCCCAAAAAAACTCGTCCCAGAATTTTAAAGTGATTTTTGCCGGTCACTGTTCAAACCTAACCAATATTTTTGTCATTATAATATTTACTAAATTCTACAAAACAAACAATATTAGTGATATTGGGCTAGGACAGTCAATTCATTTTTTTTTTCAATTCATTTTTCAGAAAACAATTTTACAAAAAAATATATCTAGGTAATTAGTAACCTGCAAAGAACATTTTGTAATTCTGGGACGGGTATTTTTGGAAAGAATTGCGCCAAGCCTGCCCGCTAAGGTATATTTGCTGCTGACTGTACTTATAGGTAAAACCGCAGGCACATCTTATAGCAAGTGAAGTGGTTGCGTTGCGGTGGATGCCGAGCACGTACGCCCCCTTCAGCTGCGGCTTGCTGACACATTTGCAAGCTTGCAATTTTTTATGCAACAAAATGAAACAATTTTCTCTTATTGTTAAGTACATTTTGTACGACTGCGGTATGATGAAGAACGGCCACTTTTAGCAATAATTAACATTAATGTTACTTGTCGCGTGTTAAAAATATTGTATTGCAGCTCGAAAAAACCAAGTTTGTAGACTTTTACTTTCTTAGAAAATATCATATTGTCGCCACAATCAGTGTAAATAGGCTGGCGGTGCTAATTTCGTCGATATAGCAACCCTTAAAACACACAATTGTTGTTCTTGTAGTGTGGAATTCTGTACCTCCTAGAAATTACTTATTATAAGAATGCTTTTCTGCTCAGTAATCTTTCCGACATGTCTCATTACAGTAAGTAATTGTCATGTTAAGACGGAGGAAATTAATACAATCGACATGTAATTTCCGCTCCATTGTTACTTTTAATCATACATTATTTCCTTGATTATTCGCACTTACTTATATACACTAGTAAACGAATTCTAGAAAAAGTAAATAGGTACACTGTTGTTGTAAACCATGCTATTTTAACTGTCGCACAAACTGCTAAAACCACATCTCTGAAGAATGTAAGGAATCTCAAAATGACGTCGAAAACGCCTGCGTGTTTTAAAAAAATGGTGCTGGTTAAACCCTAGAACATGATGCCGCCCGGGGCGGACTGGCATCCGCACCCACTACGTACGCCGGTCTTCTGTGAGGCCGTGGTATAACTCCGGTCGAGCCGGCCCATTCATGCCGAAGCGTCGCTTTCCCACGGTCAAGTCCCACAGTCAGTGAGCTTTGGCCTTTGATAATCCAAAAGAAGCGATAAAAATAAGTAGAAACGGAATCACAACAACTAACCTTGCTTGACAGAGACGTATTTCTCGTTAAGGGCCGCGACGAAGGCGGCCTGCGGCAGGCTGTCCTCCAGCGAGAACAGCTCGTCCCTGGTGACGGCGGTGGAGCGCGTCTTCAGCACGGCCTTGGAGCCGATGGGCGCGAGGTAGGCGCCGCTGCCGTCGCGCAGCGCCAGCGCGCCGGCGTGGTACTCCGCGCTGAACAGGCACACGCCCGTGCACGTGTCGAGGAGCTGGAAACAACTGACTGGTTAGAGAATAATATCTAGAAAGAAAGAAAGAACATGCTTTCACATTAAAAGGCACTTAAAATTATTTGACAGCCCCTGTGCTGTGTCTCCCCCCTGTCAGCCCCTGTGCTGGATGCGAGTAGCCGAAGATCGATCAAAGTGGCGAGCATTTGGAGAGGCCTATGTCCAGCAGTGGACTGCAACAGGCTGATGATGATGATGATGTGCTGTGTCTCGCCGAGTGAGTGAGGGTACCAGAGACCCACCCGGGGAGGGGAAGGGGATTAAAGGTTGGCAGCGCACGTGTAACTCCACTGGTGTTGCAAGTGTCCATGGGCGGCGGCAATTGCTTACCATCAGGTGATCCGCCTGCTCGTTTGCTACCTATCACAAAAAAAAATAAGCAAATGGACGTACCTATGTCCGTGTAAGTAACTAGTACAATTCAATAAAACCATGTGACCAAAATGGTTTCCACTCAGCATGTGTTAGCGACGTGAAGAGCCGCCAACGCTGATTTTCAGTGGAACCAGTTTTTGTTTAGTGGGACAACAGTGACATAAGTTCTAAGCATGAAGCTTCTGTCTGAGTGGGCATGGACCATGGTACAAGCGTACCCTGGGGGGTACGCTTGTTACCATGGTTCATGATTGAATAAGTTTGATAATTGATGGGGAAACTCGAGTGGGGCGGAGGGGCGATTTAGAAACGTTTTTGGGTTTGAATGGTGGCAATCTCTGCTCCATTGTTGGGGGGCAAGGAGTGAGGCATCTATTCCAGTATTCACACAAGTGTTAACTATTCTTTTTGGTTTAGGGGGTGCTAAGAACGTCGGCGGTTTTCATAGAAGTGGTGACTTGAACTAAAATCTCCGCTACCCTTAACGACCTAGGTATCAATGGATTGCTTATTAAGTAAATAATCTAAAACAGCATCACTGTTTTCTTGTAAAAGCGGGAATTTCTTATATTACCGATGTTTTGTTTAGATGTTATGTTGTATATTTACAAGAATACCATTCCTTAAAATGTAAATAACGAGAATACCATCCTTTGACAGTAGGTCTAGGATAGTCTGTGGTTGGCGGCGCTAGTTTCATTCGTATTGCTTCTTTCATGGGCTTCTTTCAACCACAGAGTATCCTAGACCTACTGTAAAAGGATGGTATTCTCGTTATTTACATTTTAAGGAATGGTATTCTTGTAAATATACAACATAACCTAAGAAGTAGTAAGAAGCTTTTTTTTTTTATTTTTGCTAAAGTAGGCAGACTAGCGGCTTAGATTGGAGATAATTATTTTGTTACTCAGTGTTATTATATATACAGTTACTTGGTGTTAAAATAAATAGATTCAAGCACAATTAGTACTTTTATTAAAGGCCAAACCAAACAGGTTAGAATAGAATAAATACCTATCTACGTCCCTAAGAAATGACTTAAACCGTTATTTGATTAGCTGTCACTGTCTTTATCTAGCGTCAAACGCGCTACGTTTCGTTTCATCAAATTAAATCAAAATACTTTTCATCAAACGTATTTCGTTTCATCAAAAAAGTATTTTGATTCACCAAAAAAATATATTTCGAATTCTACGAATTAACTTGACAAAGTAGTTCTTTTTAACAAAAAATAAATGTTCTAAGTGTAGGTAATGAATGACGTGGTAAATGGCGATTAATATGAGAGACTACACCTGTAAACGAGAACAAAAACCACAAAAAAGTAATTACGTGAAAATAGGTAAATAGAAACAATTTGATAATAGTCAGACGACAACCATTTGACACCTCGAAAAAGCATAGATAAAAAATTAGGTTGCACCATGGTTGCACAGGTTGACAGCCAGTCGCCAACAAACAGTAAGATTAAAGCGTGGTTTGAACTGATTTTATGAGATACTCCCGCTTTATCATATTATAAAAATATTTTGATATAAATGTCCTTTTAATCAGCTATATTGTCATATTTTTTTCATCAAGGGTAATTGTTAAGTCTTATCCCGCCGTAGTTCTTTCTGCTTCACCCCGAGAAATAACAGCAATACACATAATATTTTAGCCTTCCCCTAGACTTTCCTACTTGTTTTCTATTAAACTTATATGATAACGGCGCGTTTCTTTCTCTTAGGTGCGATTCGACCAATCTCTATCCGACCGTAAATGTATAGCATAAGGCTGTTATTCCATACGGATCGCGTTATACCCTATGGTATACCCTTTATCCGAGGATAACTCTATAGTTATCCTCGGATAAAGCCTCGGGTCGAATCGGGCCTTACCCTTAGGTACCTAACCGCCCTAACCGGTGACGTCAAGTTCAAAACGCAATCTAACTTGCATAGTTGTAAACCTTTCCTCATAAACTGTTAGTTTTCCCCGCACGTATCCGCTCCCACCGCGGCCATGTCTTGTTCCCACGCGCACTCAATATTCATAAAGATCGAAGTCAAATAATAACACCGCGATATACACTCGGCGTCAAAAAAATCGCACATCTGCGTAGTTTTCATATTAACGCGCTCATATCACAGCTTCGTATATTAAAAAGTAAAACATTTTATTACAATATTTTTAAGGTAACATTACCAATATATTTCATCACCCATGGAATTTACTTGATTCGTCCAAAAAAATTAAAAAGTAAATCAGTTTTTCAGCTCCATAGAACATTGTAACAACAAGAACATTGACTTACTTTTTCATGTTTTTGGGAAAATCAGGAAGTTTTCACGACTAATTAAGAAGCATGATTAACAGACGAGCATATAAAAACCATGTTACGTAAAAAATATTGCAATCAAATGTTTTACTTTTTTATATACGAAGCCGTGATATGAGCGCGTTAGTAAGAAAACTACGCAGATGTGCGATTTTTTTGACGCCGAGAGTAGGTATTCCGCGGCCCATTGTTTGCTAAACACTACATGCCCTGACAGGGATGGCAGTTATATTGAGATCTTATTGAAACGGCCTGGTCCAACAACAAATGTTTATTAAAATCTCGCTGTCCACCCGGGGTGGACACTGGACAATCAAGCCCCAGAAACGAGGCTCGCTCAAGGCGTCTGCAGCATATCGGCAGCGAATGTCGCTTGCGATAAAATGTAAATACCATGCCAGGACTTTTGGTTTCATATTTAAATGAAGTTGTATACCTACTTATTAGTTAGTACCTACCTATACCTACGACTACAACCTTATACATAAGTTTTTTATTATTAGACTAATTGATATTTTCCCGAAGGAAAAAGACGTATTTACAAGCAAAATGTAGCTTCTATTAATCAATGGGACCGTACTTATATAGGCTGATTATTTCCTTTAAAGATTTATTTTTATAGCATTGTTACAGCCCTAGTAGTCGCCTGCATACCAGCAATTTGCGACAAGCCCGCGGCGTCTGCGCTGTCGGCACGTTCGGAAAGTGTTGACGCCTGCGCGCACGCAACCACTAGCGACTTCATCCCTGACAGACTCATGTGGACGAGCCAACACGCATGTCACGACTGAGACTCTCTAAATAACTTCGCCAAATAACACATATCGATGCAGGATAAAACCTTACTCGTACAATTTATTTCTTAATTACCAGGCTGTCTCGGCCCACAGCCTGGACATAGGTCGACTCCCAACAAAGTGAAAAATCTTCCGGAGACCAAGGTGACTTAAGTAGTCCACGGGGACGAAAGACAGAGATGACGACACGTGCTGAGGCTGAGTAAGGAAGCCGATTTGATACACCATTATCCATACTAACATTATAAAGGGGAAAGTGTATCTGTCTGTCTGTTTGACTTTTTTTCACGGCAAATCGGAGCTACGAATTGACGTGATTTTTTAAGTCGAGTTAGTTGAAGAGATGGAAAGTAACATAGGCTACTTTTTGCCCCGAATTTAACGCGAGTGAAGCCGCGGGCAACAGCTAGTTTGTTTAAAAGTTTGAAAACTGTAATTTCATTTATTTATTTTTGTGTCATATAAAGGTTTTTTCTTTCTCTTTCTTTCTGTATAAAAGTACCCCAATAACTTACCTTTCCAGGTGCGCTCAGGTACTTGTTGTTGCAGGTGTGCAGCGCGTACTTGCCGCCCTCGTCCGCCCGGAACTCCAGCGTGAAGAGCGTGTCCTCCCCCCAGGGCACGTTGGCGTCCACGTGGATCTCGTCCAGCGACTCGGACAGGTGCGCGAAGCGCTTGCGCCCGATGGAGCGCAGGTTCACCTGGGGAACAAGGGTTTCATTGAGAGACTTAAGAGAGACAACGTTACATACAGGCCCGCCACCAGCTGTTTCGGCGTCCGCGTGTAATACCGATTATGCCCTAGTCTCTCTACTAACTAGCTACGCTACTGCTGAGAAGTCACTCAATTTGCCGCCCCCCTGGGCGTGCCGCCCGCGTGCTTGCGGCGGCCTTGATCAACATACATTGCTGTGGTCCCAAACTAAGGTTTTCCCTTGTAGAAAACAGAAAGAACGAAGGAACCACTCACCCAGACTTTAACCACATCTTCTATCAACCATACTGAAAAACAACTTTTGCAAATTCTTAGAAAAAATTTTCGACCCCCCATACAAAATGACCAAGTCACGTGACCGACTTTGTTTGGAAAGATGAAATTTTTTTAAGCGAATTTTCATAAGTCATAGTACTAATGTTGTTAAGAATGGTTGATAGAACACGTGGTTAAAGGGATGTAAATGTTCACAGATCATACCCTGTATCTGTTTCATCAATAAACATGCTGGTATTTCTAGTTGGCTCGAATTTTTGTCGGTGCAACATATTCCAAAATACTTGTTGACTGGATACAAATCTCTCTGCGCTAGAGACATTCCGCCAAGTCGCTGCAAATATAACAACGTTGAATGCAAATAGCAACTGCAGGGCTGGCTTCACAAAGAGGAGTACTTAAGTGTGTTAAACAGGATTTGGTTTTATCCTAGCGCCATCACATTTACATGGTGATTTACATGGTAACCACTGATGAACCAACACGGTGTAATGTAGGTATAGGTACCTATCTCATACATTGACCTGAGTCCGTATTAAGTAGCTTAAAAGCACTTATGTTACAGATGTGCAACATAATCTTATGAATCAACATATAGGTATTTAATTACATGTAAATTATACAATATTTATAATAATTAGTTTTTTTTAATGTAAGTATGACGATTTGTAAGTGCAATATACATATAACAAGCCTATGCAAATAAAGAATACTTTAAACTTTGACTTTGAAACAGAACAACTAACAAACAAAATCGAAACGATATAACGGCCCAGTAAGACAATCGTGTGTCTGTTGCGCATGCGCACCCGCCAGAATCAATTTGTCGCCAGCGACGAGTGACAACTAGTGTTCACTAGTAGTCCATTATCGATAAAATAACGAAAGTAAAAGAAAAGGCAATAATACCGATATAGTAAACATACAGGGTGTATCTGTGAACTTTTACATCATACACCACGTATCTTTCCAACCATTCTGAAAAACATTTGTTCTATGACTTTTGAAAATTCGCATAGAAATATATCATCTTTCCATACAAAGTCGGTCACGTGGTCATTTTGTATGGGGAGTCGAAAAAAATTCGATTGATTTCGAAAAGTTGTGGAACTAATGTTGTTCAGAATGGTTGATAGAACGTGGTTAAAGGGATGTAAATGTTCACAGATACACCCTGTACCTACATAATAGTCAATAGTATCGATACCATCGATAGGGAAATTTAACGCCAATACTATCAGTAGTATTGTGATTTCTAACAGATTTAACCTAAAATAATCTATAGTATCGATATTATTGGCAATCAGCAATTACTATCGATAACAGTATCGATATCCTGAATAGTTTTCGAGGTCAACAATCGATAGTGAAAGTATCGATAGTTCAGCAACTCTAGTGACGACTGTCACGAAGCGTCTGCGATGAAATCACGATAGCGGCCGGAATGCCAGCAGTTTCTCCAGACGGGGGTACAGGGGACCAATCATCATCATCCATTTTTAAGTGGAGGTAGTTGAAGGGATGGAGAGTTAGGCTACTTTTTGCCCCTTTCTAACATCCCATTTTAGAGAAGTGGGGGGCGCGGGCAAAAGCTAGTTCTATTCTATGTGTTACCTGTGGCCTGGCAGCCAGGTGGACGTGCCACAGCTCGGCGTCGCCGGGGACCTTGGCCGTGCAGCACAGCTTGTCGGAGCTGGACCCCAGGAAGTAGCCTCGCTCCACGTTCTTCAGTGCCCAGCGCCCGCTGTTGTCTTCTGATACACTGCAACAACAGAATAAACAATTGTTCACTAGCCCTTCGAGAATATTCTGAAGGTGAATGACCTTCGAGTTTAAAATTAGACAAAGATAAATTAAATAAAATGAATTAATAGAGACAACATTACATACATTGTCCTGGTCCCCAAACTAAGGTTTCCCTGTGCTATGAAAACCAGAAAGAATGTGCGAAGAAACCTAAAACCCGGACCCAACGCAAATATCTATTTTATTAACAAACAGAGAGATCAGAACTCGCCTTACGAGGTGATATGCAAATTCCTATGAGTTTTACAAATTTCTGTCTGGGCGTTACGACGTTAAGGCAATAAAAATTAATACTCGTACAAGTCATGTTTAGACGACCTAAGTGTCTGTATCGTTGAGAAAATTGATATCAATCAATGAATTTGATGACTGGCTACGTTTTTATCTATTTATGCAAACGACAGACAAACTTACATGCATAGGTACAGTCGTCTACAATAAAAAGTAAAGGCTTCGACTCTTATGCTAGGACTATAAGGTTCATATTTGAATGAGGTTGTATATTTATTAGTGTACGTGACGTATGTAGGATGTACACATAATGGCGGCTAAGTACATATTTCTTACAAACGGCCGCTGATGACGCGTCATTAAAGTAATAACGCAGTGCTTCTATGGCATCGCATGGGAACTCGAGGGGCGGATGCAATCGCAAACGCAAGTCATTTTGTTCAAATCTTTGATATATTTACAGATCCTATCTTTAGCGCAATTTTTGGAGTATTTTCTAGTTGCCAATAGATGGCGCTGTGTGTCAATTACCTACGTCGCGCATGCCTTTCGTCTTTACAGATTGCATATGGCACAGAAATTAGGAAGTATACAATTCATTTAAAAAACACTATTTTAAGATTATGATGAAAAAGAGTTTCTTTAAAAGTTATACCTACTGCACTTTTTCGTTAAGTTTGTAACTTTGCCATGTATTTAAAAGAGACCATCTTTTCAGATCTAGTTACCCACGTCTCAGTATTATGATTTATGAAGAATGCGGCGCAATCAACATTGCGCCGGGCAATTATAAAGTCATGTGAGATGGGATAATGTTCTCACCTAACTTTATGGGGCGCCAACAAGACAAGCCCAGCTCATTATAGCGCCAGGGAATTTAGGCTTTTTGTCAAGCACAGTTATTTGTTTCAATTGCTATCCACGTTTCTTAGCATAAGAAATGGTACGGTAATGTAATGGTAAGAGATATATTATGATATTTCGTATTAAAGTCTTTTATAATTCATATTGAATCCATTTGAACCTTTTGACCATATATCAATTCGCAAGTATCCTTCTGGTGTAGCGGATGTCCATGGGCGGCGGTGTTCACTTACCATCAGGTGACGCGCTTGTTTGCCTTCCTCTACTATAAAAAAAGTATATTATTTTAACTCCTAGGCATCAATCTTTAATTTTTTTGACTTGGATTTTTCACGCAAACTTGGAAAATTCTAGGTCTTAATAATGCTTACATACCTAAAGGAAACACAGACCCTGTTAGAGTACCTACTACAGAACGTTTACGTTACATTATTTTAAATCAATAAATAAATATGTATAATCAGACTTCAGTACTTTCATGACAAGATGAACCTGGGTAACCGTTAACGAATATCATATTATTAAGAATCTGACTGGAAATATAATAACAAAATATAATAAATACACCACACATTACACGCAGACAGACGCTGAATAAACACAAGTGTTCATTGTACGAAATCGATTTTTATATGTAGACATGAAGCTGAGTCACAAATACAAACAAAATACGCCATCGGGCCAGTCTACTACGAGTATACTTATTCAACGCAAAGATTCATGGCCGACGGTAAGTAAAAATATTATTGCATTGAAAATCACATCTTGTTTAACCGTGGGAGAGCCACGCTTCGGTAAGAATGGGCCAGCTCGACCGGCGCACAGAAGACCGGCGTGAAGCAGCGCTTGCGCTGTGTTTCGCCGAGTGAGTTGCTTCAAAAATTTATTGGATACATGGACGGCCGTTCACATTGCAATACTATCCTTTCTGACCTTGATCCTGTGCGATCAATTTTAGTTCTGCTTACGTACGATAGACGAAGCTTTTAAATCTTCTTCTTCTATACTATTTATAAAGAGATAACTTCAATAGACAACGACAAGGCTTATAGGTAAACCGAAAACACGAAACGCTTGCGCGATGTAATTATACACAGCGCCATCTATTGGTTCATTTCGGAATTCCGGTCCCGAAGCGAAGTGAGGGCGGGCCACTAGTTTTTCATAAAAATTGTTTACAATTCGAATACGTTATACGATTTCTTTGAAAAGTTAGGCTTACTGTATCCACTGACCGCAAAATTATTATTCTTCGTTTTTATTAGCTACAATTAACGTGTTGATTGGAAAGCCACGTCTTCTGCTGACTCATTTAAAAGCGAAGCTGACTAAGCAGTTCTCAAAATAAAGGAAACCTCTCCTCAGAATCGAAAGCTGCATCCACGCACTGAGTGTCGGTGATATTTACACGGGAGAACCGACTTTCCAAAGCATTCATATTCATTTTATGCGCTTCCATTCAATATTGGTTGAATAGAAACAATTTTATTGCTGAAAGCAGCATGTTGCATTTGGCCTGATGGAGATTTGCCACTGATCTTTCCCAATGCTCTAAGAGATGTAGGTTCGATTGCCACCTTTAAAAAGCTTTTAACATAATATGTTATATGTACATATAAAAGTAGGACTAGTGGACGTCTGCAAGTCCGCTTGCGTGGAGTTCGGTTTGCCCCAAGTAATTTTTAAGATAATTATAGTCAAAACCCAGCTTTTTCACTTAATTAGATAAGTGTGTTAGTGCTTTTATTGATTCTGTTGTAATTATTAACAGATTTTGTATTAATGAATGTAATATAATACCTATGTGATTTTTTAAAAGGAATTATAGACCTCGGGCTGATTATAAAAAAGTTTTTAAAAGTAATACTCAGATACAATTTTTTTGCTTGATAATTTTTTTCCCAAACTAGCCATAGACTACCAACACTACGAATAAAGCAGCCTCAATATGACATTCAATGCCCTCCTGGGTTACAAATGAGAGGGAAACCACATTAATTAAGATCTTAAGTACGTGCTAATAGAAGCACCTAAGCTAGCAATAGGTGCTTATATCAAGTAAGGCGAACCCATTGAGGGCTGATGGGAAAGCAAAACAAAAGGCTGCCGTCCCCCACACTTGGTTAATTGAACCGTCGCGTCGGGGAACTTGGTTCGAGTCCCGACATGAATAGTGACGACCTCAGTCAGACAGGAAACTAAAAAACAATCAGACAGTGATATTGAAAGCTTATCTTTTTTAATGTCATCTGCAGACGAGCAGCCGGATCACCTGTTGGTAAGCCATTTCCGCCGCCATAGACACCTGCAATATCAGTAGAGTCACAATTGCGCGCTACTAACCTTTAACCCCCCATCTCCCCAATTGGCCCTCCGGTATCCCTCTCTCACTCGACGAAACACAGCGTCTGTTTCTGCTCACTTGGGACAAGCATTCATGTACCTAATAGACATCTCGGTTTGTTCTATGTCTGGGTGAAGGTAATAAGATCTATGTATATTTTGTACCTGCTGTCTTATATGCGCAATAATGCATATAAGACCGTATTTCATATTTATTTTAATAAGTAAATAGGTATTCAATATGCCGTTTGTACGTTGAATATCTCAGTTGATTTTACAAAAATTATAATAACAAATAATAGAAATTCCGAGAATGAAAAGCAAAAAGACTTACACATGGAAGGACCTGTTCCATGAGAATGCACCCTGCATTATTGCACTCATAATTATATTATAACCCCACAATCAGAAGGCCCTCAAACACTTTATGCAGCATAACATCGCCAAGCGGCCATTAAAACGAGCCAAACATCCACGAAGAGTTAGCAATAACTTAAATGTACCAATTTCTAAATTGAGCACTTATGTCATTAGGTTAACGTCTATATTTCCATGAAAAATTTGCATTAGCGACTTTGGTTTCGCACCCCTCTCTTGACTGCACTTGTTGGGACAACTTGTCGTGTAGGATCAATAATTTGGGGTTCCATTGTAAAGGTTAACGTAGGTATTGAAAATTTCGCAAAATTCGAAATTTAGTTGATTAATAACACACCTAGGTATTCGTGCTTCAGAGTAATTAATCAAAGTGATAATTTAATAAATATTATGCAAATTACCTGTTACTTTAGTTCTTCAATGTGGCCCATTTTAATTCGCAGTAGATTATTATGTCATCTACGTATATAAATTGTTTGCAAAAAATATTATTATATAAATAAAAAATTAAACAATGTTACCATTTTAGCATATTACTTAATCCGTTTACTACATGATCCAGTAAAAATATCTTTAAATTGTGCGGCGTATTGTCGTCACAGCTGAGTAAGCTGCGATCTCTTTAACTTGCTAAAAACGTCTCTCCATCTCCAGGGTGGAACACTGAAGTCGTTATTTTGCCAAACGCAGTAATGATTCAGGGGTGAGTCAGGGCGCTTTCTTCGCGTTTATTTATTTATTGGAAAGATTCTGTGAGTCACATCGCCACTTATTTGCTGTGGCGATAGTACTGCCAAAACAAATTAACTAACTTCTAAAACACACGTAATATGATTGTCTGGATACTTTGCTAACTAGATTCGCTATTCATTAATATTGTTGTTTAGCAAAATATCAAAGATAGACGGCAATTACTTGCACACTTGTGACTCCTCTGGTGTTGACATGGGTCGCGGTTGCCATAATCGCTTACCATCAGGTGTTTCGTCTGCTCGTCGGCCCCTTATATCATAAAAAAAATAACATCCTGTAACAGTTAAGAGGAGCGATTAAAGATACAAACCACGAAATATTGATGTATAAAAAAGCGCGAACACATTGCGTTTTTCAACCACACTTCCGGTGAGTCACTTGGTGCATGCGCGGATTAGTGATCAGTATGCGCGCGCGCGTCGCAAAAAACGAGCTCTCGACCGCAAGCAAAGCTTGCCTTGGAATTGCTCGAGGTGATTGTACCTTATCTAGTATTCCGATTTACGATCTCGTGAATCTTTAAAAACAAAGTAACGACAATTTCATTTTTTTTTATAATGGAAATTATCCTGTTCATTTTATTTGAATCAAATACAGTTGAGCTCGGCAACGAATACATTGGCCCAATAGCCCATTGTTACCTTGCCTTGTGGGTTCAATTAACAATTTGGACTATCATTCGGGTGACAAACACTGTTTGTTTAGTTTTTAAGTGTCATAAATAAAATCTAAAACTACTGGTTCAAAGTGCATGAAATTTGAAATATACCGTGTTTGCATTGGCCTGAAATGCTGAAAATCCAAGCTTGTTTTTATCCTCAACGAAGTTATAGGGGGTTGAAAATGCCCTGAACTACTTCGAGAAAAGGATGGTAGGCCGTGCCGCTTTTTTGCAGAACTACGGTACTTAAGCTACTTGCTTTAGGAGAATGAGTTCAATATATATTATCTATGTGTTTTTGTCTGGTATAAAAACATTGCAACGATGACCTACATGTTAAGTTTTTATAGTACATACCTAAGTGCCTGAAGAATTATTGACAGTTAATTTATGATGGCATCAAAAATTAAACACTTTAACTCATTCCGAAGAATTTCTTGTCCAATTAAGTTGTTAAATGGTAAATTATTCAATTATTTACAGATCAGTTGCTTCAATTACAAGATACGATACAAGTTTTTATACATTTATCTGATTCCGCACTAAGTAATTTATATTAATCACTTGTCTTACGGATTTCAGACATCGAATAAATACAATTAGTTAATGTTTAAAATTGTTCGTTACACGAATAAACGATTAATTTCATCTTGAATTCTTCGCAAAGACTTGCTAAGATCATTGACAAAGAATCTAAAAGTGAATTAATTTACCTGATTTGGAATTTGCTGCCTGGTTCCTTTTCTTCAGATTCGCACGTGACATTTCCGAAGGAGTCCACGGCGAGGTATTTGTCCAGATGGGATCGCAGGTAGATCATACCTGTACACAAAATACAAAACACTATTATCAAGTAAGGGACATCCTTCTATAAACAGACATAAGGAATTCACTATAATATTTAGGTCTTTATATTTATTTAGAATTAGAAAAAATCTAATCATAATAGACTTTATAAGCATTGATAAACTTTGGATGCGATGGTGGATCAATGTATAAGAACTGCCTTCAATAAGGAGGGACGTGGTTCGAATCCGAACATGCACTTTTGGGTTCTTTAAATTTTTGTGCATATTTCTAGTATTAGCTCGGTGGTGAGGGAAAACATCTCAAACAACCTGCACGTTTCGGATACCTAGTTTCTGAAACGTGTTACCTTTCTTCAGTTGGTCTGGTTCCCCTGCTTAACATTTGACGCTTCGTTGCGAAGGTCAGACGGCATGCGGCAATTAAGCGATTGTCGCCTCGCTTCGCTCGCTAGGCGCTTAATTGGTATTCCCAAATTCTAAGTCATGGCCTAAGCGTACCCCAGGCTCCATAGGGACAGCTATGGACGCAACCGGGAAACGACGCTACGAGCTTATAGAGAAGTACCCATCAACAGATAAGCTGTAAATAATCTAGTTGATCCACAATCGATGCAAAGCTCCAGATAAGATGAGATTAAGAACTAGCTGTTAATTTAATCTTGTTTTTAATATAATAACGTCTCAATAAGAGTGATTAAGTTTCTGAGATGATAAACATCAGGTCAGTTTCCAATTAAGTGGAGAATGTGAAAATAGTTAATGGGCAAAACAAATAATTAAAGTATGCTTAAGATTAGAATAGTTATTAACGAAATTGCTACCATGTACCTTATTTTTGCTGAGCTAGTTACACAGTGAATAGCGCTTGCAAGAGCAACGAAATATCGGAAATTCAAAAATAAGGATTGTAATATTGCCGTAAATATGTATTCTAATGTTAGTGACCGTTGAAAACAAAATAAAGGCGCGTAGTTCTGATTAAAATGTCTTCAAAATTTTTATATACACACAATAAACTCAAACAAATCAAAAGTCAATATACTTAGGCATTTTTTACAATATTTAAGTAATCTTTGCAAGCGAACAAAACTATTTAGTTCATAGTTTCATATGGATACTTTCACATGAATCAACTTTGTCAACAGGTAAATTCTTAAACAAAGATATCCCCCTTGGTTAAAAATTATCACTCATCAAACAGTTCAAGAAAACACGGCTAAGCTAAACATACAACCTTAAAAAATCACAGCCAGCGTTAACCCTACTCGTTAGTAAATAATACATGTGTAAATATCACTTGGCCCCACACAAAAAAGCCGGCAGCTGTCAACTGACACCAGAAATAAACACCTGAGTAGCACGGCAGTATTGATCGAGGCTCGGGGGACCAACTGGCGAGGACCTGTGAGGGTCGAACCCTCTCTATTGGGACGGAGTGGAGGGTGGAAACGCAGAAATTGCTAAATTTAAAACCTATTATTTGCTCATCGTATTAAGTTGTAGTTTAGAATGTAGAGCCTCTCAAGACGGAGACGAAACACTCGTAATGTGCAAATTTACAAAAACTCAAGATACCAAACCTACGTAACATACCCTGTTAAGTTAACTTCCCATTGACTTTATCTTAGGATGGTAAAAATCTGTTTATTACTCAATTAAATAGCAAATAAGACCATCAAAGAACTTACCGAAATAAGCTAAGTTCCACCCAATCACCATTTACCATTTTCGATAAAGACAATGGGAGTTGTATTGAAATTTAACCAAATTTTAAGATTCAGATTCAAATAACTATTTTGATTCAATTTTATTTTGCTGGCACGTTTCGGATACAACTACAAATAACAAGCTGAATTAACTAGATTTTATAAAATTAATCAGGAACTACGAACCACTTACATGCTTCTGTTAGGAGTGGTAAATATAATATATATCGTACCTTTATAGTAAGAAGAAGCGGATAATAATGACATGCAGTATATAAATAAAATACAACACACACAGGAAGCAGATTATGTGAAATATTAAAGAAGCGATATGAAAATAAAATTATGTTCATACTTACTGTTATTTTCTGGGTAAAAGAGATCCAGGCAAGCCCAACAATTAAAAGTGTTAATGAAAAATATAATTAGTAGGTAGTGGTGAATAAGCTTAAAATATAATTTCATATAAATAACGGCATGTATACTCGTAGAATGAATAGGCCTAAGGAAATATAAGGTTCGCCCAAGTAAACATATTACTACACCAGTCTTACCCTTAGACCAATCTTATTAAGTAGCAGTGACCTTGAAACATCATTCTTTTTTTCGGTCCCATACAGGCGAAGCCGGAATACATTCTAAGTCTAAAGCCTTATTGTAATCAAATCAAAAGCCTATTTAAATGTTGATGAAGAGCCTCAAGCCGGAAGCAGCGCCCCCCATGCGTGGAGGGAACGAGGGGAAGGAGATTACTCATATCGATTTGTAATTTGATTTAGACACTTAGATAGATAGATAAGAGTAAAGAGTTATTGCACAGCAAACAAAACTTGAAGGCTTCATTGTTTCATTATAACGCGTTTCAGTACTATGAAGTCACTTTATCAGTGCATCATCTACATTAAAGAAGGACGCTCAGAATGGCTTTTGCATGAATAGGCGTTCGATTAAAAAGATAAGCTACATTTTTGGTCGGAGCTTCTATCTCGTCGGTTCTAACTTCTGGTTCAGAGCTGACCTTGAAAGCGAAGAGTCCGTTATATTCATTAGCAGTATATCGTATCCATTCTGTCCTCGTACGCTTATCTCTATAATTCGCGTCGAAACACGCCCAGATCATTGAAGCGCGCATGGATGTGTGCGTGACATGTTTATCTCGCGATTTAGCGGGCCATCCTTCTATGTATAAATATTTTTTGGTTGAAGGACGAACTTGCTAGCTTACAACGAGCTTAGATGTTCCGATAAGAAAACTGATAAACGAATGCGTAAGTAGACAGTACTTTACCTCCCACAAAGTTAACAGTAGAACTCGTTACGATAACGGTTAAACATGCATTATCATTATTTCCTTTCCTATTACGCACGTTACTTGCGGCCATACATTAAAACCTTTTGAATTAGTAGTCAAGACGAAACTAAAGGTCAAGAAATTGCTTGTAGCTGAATAATTTACTACAATTTTAGGGAAAGGCGGAAGGGAAAGTTAACAAGAGAAGCTTTCCCATGGCGAAGCTGCTTAGGTACCATCAGGTGATCCGTCTACCCGTGTGGAATGCGTCCTGTAAATTTCAATGCAGGGCCATTCGGTCCCCCCGCTAAAGGGTTGCAAAAATCAGACGGCAGTCACTTCATTGTAATTACCAGATTCCGTAAAACCTGAATCATGGACGAATTAAGCAGGAATTACACACTAATATAAGTAGAGTAGTAGGTATCTATAATGAAAACAAATGCCATCACAAACTCACTGTCATTAGCGTTCCCCGAGGCCGGCTCTAGGGTCCATATCTGTTTCTTTTTGAGGCTGGTCCCGTTGGCGTTGATCTTGAAGCCGAAGGTCTCCGCCGTGAGGTACCGGTACCGCGAGTTGATGAGCCCGATGGTCCACCAGCCCTTCTGCTGGTTCTGCGTGATGATGTCCCCTCCCGACCCGTTCATGTCTCCATTGCTGTGACCGTTCAGACCGTTCATGGCGACCTGGGGACAAAGGAAACGAATGTTTAGCATAAATTGTAACTGGGCTCCTATACTTACTTACTAAGACCAGTATTTAACTGTTCACAAAACAACGTTATTTTTGCTATCTCTGTGGAAATGCGGCGCCTACAAAGTTCATTGCAGGGACATCTTTAGCCAGACGGGTCAGCATGGGTTATACTGGACTCTTTTCTGGAAATCCTGAGGTATATCCAATAAAGAACCACAGCCTCATTGAAATAAATAAGGGAGTCCAGTGAAGTTTGGGTCCATAACCTAATGATTGCCAACCTGCCTCGATACTGACAAAAGTATTATAATAAAATATATTATTATTATTTTACACTGTTACTCTTTTCGCCGCACCACTGTCTTTTCTGCATGACCCAAAGGTTAACTGGTAGAGAATGCCCCTGGGCATTAAGTTCGCCTATTGTTACAAATTTTGTGCAATAAAGTTTAAATAAATAAATAAATAAAAGTGCTCAGAACGTCTACAGTTAGACCTCATAATCACATGCGAACTGGAAAAATCTCGTCAATTTTGCTTCCAGAAATAAAAGATGTCCAAATTTGAATGGATTTGCAAGCCTAATTAGTTTCTGTAAAAACATCGTCGAAGTAAAGAGAGCCACAATTGAATTGCTGACAACCGTGAGTTGACGCAAAGTCTGCTAAGAAGACAATACAGTTAGTTTGTCAAAAGAGTCCAACGGTCATGTTGCACAAAGAATACATCCTTTCATCGCCGGTCCATTTGCTTATTTTCTCACTCGTCGAAATTTTCTCAAGACTGTTGACAAAAACAATAGCCGGAGAAAATACGAAGACAAAAACTAATGCAGACGACAATTTGGTTGGTTGTTACTAGAATTTTGTACAAATAAATCAGTAAAAAGACAGGAAGCAATACTTTTTCCTCCGGAATTGATTCTTTTTATAATAAGCGTAACCGTAATAGGTACTTATGATTATCAATGTTACTTCTTAAATGACTTATATTTATTTTATAGATCAACAAAAAATCTACATTTTTCTACTCCGCAGAATTATAAAAAGGCAGTTTTTATAATTTAGACAAATGAAATTTGTTGGAATTCAAAGACCCCTTATATCATTGAATTAGTAAGTCGGCTTCCTCGCAGCACTCAATGTTCTTCTCATTTATGGTCATGTCTTCCAACTGTTAGTAATTCCAGCAGACCTGGCCATATAAGCTGTAATGAGGCTATTACTTCTGCCGCCAATAAATCGACGTTGAGAACCTTTAGTTGGTATAACAGTACGCAAATGAAGCCGTCTATAAAACGTCGTGGGTTTGATATCGTTTCAATTTGCATGCGAATGCGAGACTGCAGTCCCCAAAGTCGATATTGGGTGTCTGCTGGGGGTAAAGTATACGGATTTTTACACACTCTCAATAACACAAAATAGTTACGTCTGCACACGAGACGACATTAATTACCTATGTGCTAAACAACCTACTACTTTTGATGACAATATCATCCCCATCCATACTTATATAGCTTTAAGCACTGGTGTTAAATCGCCGGTCCACCGAATCTAATTACATCGACGATCTACTGAAGCACACGGCCGATATGTGTGGGTGGAGAACATTGAGGGAGGCTTATGTCTATTGGCTGAAATGATGATGATAATGTTGATGGTGTTAAGGGTATCACAATAAATAATTCGAGGTTCTATTTGTACAAATTCAAAAATCACATTGCAAAGTACACCCCATGTGAGGTCGTAGAGTTCGTTCTCGGTCGTTGTCTAGACAAGAACTCGTTAGTTAACTATGATAGGGAGCAACCGTAACATTTTGAGCTTTCTGCCCAAGGTAATAAAGTCGATCTAGTGTAGCTAAACGACTGTTATACATTCAGCAGTTTACTAGCGTTTTACTATGCACTTACTGGTTGAGATTGGTCTGTCGACAAGCCGGTTGTTTCTCCATGACAAAAGATTACGGGATAATCTTGACGGCGTAAAGTGGTACTTACTCCCGGATGTTTTACGGGCGATGTACCAAATCAATCTATACGATTTACTTATAAAGAAATAAATTCATAAACATCAACAAATCTCATAATAAAATTAATATTCTTGCAATGCAATAGACGGTCAGCGCCATCTATTTGCACTGAGTAGAACTAATTTTCCGAAACGAAGTGAGTCACTAGTATTCATATTATTTGCTAGGTACTCCATTCCTTCTCAAGTTGGAAATGATAATTAAATTAATACACCTTGAGACTTTTCGTCGGAAGAGAGCTTCTGCCAAAATCCTGATCTACGTATTATGTTCCCTCATATATAAGTACCAGTTCAGTGCAGTGAGTGGCACATGTTAAAATACACTGGGTGTAGCTCAGGGGGCCTACAACGTCACGGAATTATTCTCGTCTCTTTCACAAATGCTGTGCATCTCTGTTGTTTGGGTGTGACAGATATAATTGTTCGTTCGTAACTGAACAGTCCCTCTGGTTACATTAACTATTTGATAAAAGTAAAGATGTTAATTGAGCGGCATCGTGGTATGTGAACTAGTGCGCCTATTATTCCAGGCGCACAATGCTGAGCAGGACGTCACGCTCCGCCGCCAAGGCCTGCGCCGGCGCTGGGTCAAAGCCTCATGTCATTGTGGCCCTAACATCCGTCCATCTCCAGGAATGACGTCACATAGTCAGTTTACGTATACACATGTAGATTGTACAGCATCATATATAAAGTTACATCTACATGACCAAAAACTAAGTAACATTCTCGGTACGCAGTAATATCAACACAACCAACGTTGGGAAATTTAACAGAGCTTTGTTTGAAAGTACCTACTCCTTTAAAATTCCTGTTCAGAAAAAAATAAAGGTGCACTCTGTTGACTTTTACTCGATTTCTCAGATCACAAATCACCTAGACACATAAGTATTATAATAATAATCTTTACCCACTGTAACGTCACAACGTGGTAATAATGTTACGTTTATGTTTTAACGTCGTAAGACCAATTAACCTTTTAAAAGGCAAAAAACAATTGATTTTCCAGTGTGTCTGTGGTCTGGGCCTGATGACGTAAACGAAACTTTTACCACCCTATCTTAAATCATTTATCAATGGTCGCAATATCAAGTTAGCTCATTGATTCCTTACAACGCAAAGGTCATTGCACGCTTTTGGGCCATACGTCTCAACTCAATAGCGTAACTTACGTCGGTTGAACGACCTTTGATCTTTACGCCCAATACAAAAAGGTCACACCTAAAATGTAAATGAGGTGACTTTAGGGACGACTTATGACTTAACTGTAACATACTGTACTTATACACACAGCCTACAACTATTAATTAATACAAATCTGCCCACTTTCTGCAGTCGGTTTTCATCTTATTGTCAAAAGTACGTATGGGTCAATATCAACTTCAGAGGTTTTCAGATTGAAGTGACTGATTGATATTATACATACTTGTATATGTTTCTATCAGTACATGTGATGGGTGGCAGACGACCCCTGATGGAAAGAGATTGTCGCCGCCCATAGACATCTTCGATACCAGTAGAGTTTACAAGTGCACTGCTAACCTTTAACCCCCTTTCCCCCCAATTCCCCTCACGGCCTCACAGAAGACCGGTGTGAAGCAGCGCCTGCGTTGTTTCGGCCCTCAATCACTCGGCCAATTCGGGGGGAAAAGAAAAATGTTGCAATGCGCTTGTAAGCCATGTTTGCGGTTGTCTATGGGCGGCGGCAATCGCATACCATCAGGTGGTACTCTTCTGCATTTCATATAAGTAAGTAAAAACTTTCATTTGTCTCCCCAGGGGGAATTATCATGGCCTTCAGCTTGTCACATGTGGGGGACTCTATCCTTACCCAAAATCCTTGGGGTATTATACATCTTAGCGCAATCGCGGTCGTATAACTATCTACCCCACAGCCGGGACTGGACCGTACCGCTAATTTGTCGCCACTCAAGTTGGCGTCCTCAACTTTTGCTCCACAAATGCAACGAACTGTAAAATCAACAAATCCTCCATTGACTCCATAACATTAGAGCATCTATCACGCAGTACTCATTTGTTGTGTCAATACAACTAGCGATTGAGCGATTATCTCATTTATTGGAGCATGGGCCTCACATGACAACGGAAGGAGCGTCTAGGTCTGTGACGTCATGATGGGCTAGGCGCGTTCTGAAGAGGAACAGGATATAATTATGGCTTTTTCAAGTACTTACATCTACCTACCTTATTGCATCATGCGCCATTTGCTCTGGCGCTGTAGTTAATGGCCCCGTACAAATTGAGCGTAATATTTGCAAGCTGAATAGGAATGGATAGTAAAGAGATTTTAATTTATTCAAAAATAGACTATGGATATTTTTTTCGAAGTCATTTCCAGTATATCGTGGAGTTTGCTCATGGATGAAAGTACCTATTGTAAGCATACAAAGTAAACCTACGCGTATTTTTTTACGAGCAAGCGGATCTCAGCGGTTAGCGATTGTCGCCGTCCATAGATACCCGCAACACCAGTGGAGTCACAAGTAGGTAGGTACACTGCCAATCTTTAACCCCGTTCCGCCCGTTTGGGCTTCCGCTGCCGGCACTCATTCCTAGAAACACTAGAGGGTCTATGTTCGACTTGAACATTTTTGGGTACTGCGATTTATTGCTAGATTCGTTTCTTAATAACCTGCTTAATCTTCTTAGTACGGAATCAGATCCATATACCTACAGCCACACATCAAAGTATACACAACTGTCTAATTTCTTTAATCAACTCTCATCTCACTGTCCAACATATTGAGTTGAATATCAATTGAGGCAGGTTGTGCTAACCAGATGTGTGGCTGACTGTACCTACATACGATGTTATAGAATTTAGAAAACGAAATTATTTATTCCACGCAAGTGTACCTACTCGTATTTCCGTAAAAGCCTTTAGGAAAGTTCCAAGCGAAAGGCAGGATATTAAATATCAATAAAAAACACATAAACCATTTACTACCCTTATAAATTGTTTCAAAAGATATTAAGTACCTAATAAATTTTGAATAGAGTTATGTCTCAATATACTTTGGTCGTTTAGTACTCCAAATGTCACACTAAAAAAAACCGGCCTCAGTGCGCGCACTTGGAATCTAAACTATGTAACTAACATTACATGGCGATTGTCAAGTCAACACTTAACTAGTCTTTATAAGATACAGTAGAAGTTAATCAAGTGATGAAAGATTTCATGCAAGTAAAGAGACAAATGAATAAGTTTAACGCGCCACTAGAAATTGTAGACAGGCGTCGCCACAACCGCACGCCCGACACCCGACACCTGCGATGTTATTATGTTATGAGACGAGCCTCTTGTGAATCATCTCGGGTACACTTGGTACTAGTACTAGTGGTAGTATCAGCCAATATAATATTTTTTTCGAATACTGTATGAGGATAAAAAAATATCAAGTAACGTAACCGACTTTGTATGGAAAGCTGAGATTTTTTTACGCAAATTTTCAAAAGACATAGAATTAATGTTGTTCAGAATTGTTGGTAGAAGACGTGGTTAAAGGATGTAAATGTACTTAATTGGCAACGAAGCCTTAGTATTTGTACAAGTGACGCCTATAGCATTCCGAGCAAGTTCAATTAAGTTGCTTGAAAAATAAGACAAAGATGCAATATTGTCTGCATTGGATTAAATAATTAAAAGTATCAGATGTCTTTTACAATGCCTTGTAAAGATTAGTTTAAAAACTATTGGTGTTTTGTACTTCGTTAATAAAGATCCACTGGAGATGCAGTCTTCTATTTTTAATTTTGAAGTTTGAAAATTGTAATGTAAGACTGACAAATCAAAACAATATCATAATCATTATCTTGCAATCTTCACAACCTTACTATAATTATTTTCACATTTGGGATGTCAGAAGTCAGTTCTGATAATTAACTATCGCTCTCCCCCAGTTCTAGGTCAAAACAAAGCTGAATATCGTGGAGTAATGGCTAAAGTGATACATCATCTGTCACTGTCCCGTAGTTCACTAACGGGCCTGTTTTTGAGCTTCGTAGAAAGCTAAGAATTAAGTGCGAAACAAACAACTTACAGAACTTCTCGGTCATGATCTCGACGCTAAGAGCTGAGCGTTTTTTTAAATGAACAATTAAGAAAACTAAAAGTGAACAATTAATAATGTACAAGGCCCGGAAACAGTCTTACTCTTAAATATGAATACTCTCAAAACTGTGAATGCTCTATACCAGAGTGTATACTTACTTACCGAAGAGGAGGAAGCATCGCTATCCCCCTAAAGCAACAGTATCAGGCGCAAAAGGAATAACGCGTTAAAATAACGATGATCTTCGATTTTGTAGACAAGGAAACCAGGCGGTCAAGATTATGGTTACCATTTCAGAAAAACTCAGGTAGGTATAATCCACTGCCTAAAAAAAACTATCCGAAACGTCACGTCTATTCATGATGTTTTCGATTACCGCCAAAGTAAGGAAATCGCACATCGATTTTAAAAATCGATAAATGAAATCAACCTACCTCAGATATTATGCCATATATGTCTTAGCAAGGCAATTAACTATTTCTTATGATTATATTATTCCGTGTAAGTGTAATGGGAACTTTACGGCCGATTGGGAAGGCTATAGGACTCTTGGCGACCTTGACCCTTCGAAGAATATAATTACTAATACCTCTATTTGAAATGAAGATAAATGAGGAACGCAAGTCTAGGCACAGAATTAATAGTCGTTTGCGGTGTAGGCTAGACGCAGTGCCGTTAGTCCGGTCGTTACGAAGACTGATGATCACAGTAATTCGTGCCATTACAAGAAATGTTTGACCCAATAATGAATACCGCATTGGCATTATATATTTGATATCTGCAACACTATCAAGATTCAATAAGAAGTATTTCCAATTATTGCTTCAATGGTCAATGCTGTCGTCTCTGGCCGAAATACCAGTTCTGCTTCTCTTCATACGTTGATGTGCTTACCATAGTAGACGAGCAACAGCTCTTTACTGTCAGCGCTTGGTCTAACTCAAAGGCTTTACATGAATTTAGTATTGTCGGGGTCTTCTACTTTAAGGTATTCTTCCCTTCCCTTGTCCGGGTTATCATGAAAGCATCCCAGCAAAAGAACATCAGCCGTGTCAATCCGATGCCTCAACTTTGCGCTTGTTACCGTTATCACTGCTGAGTCAAGGGCTTTATAAGTAGTGCGGTATCGAAGGATCTATGAAATTAACAGGTAATCTTTCCTTCTTCTCCCGGCCAAAAGTATCGCAGTAGAAGAACAACGAACAACCCCCAAAGACCCGAGCGTGATGCGTCAACTCCTGCGCTTGGTCCGTCGGCGTTATCAACGCTGAGTCAAGGGCTTTATAATTAGCTCGGTATCGCGGGGTCCCCGACCGCCTCCTCGTAAATCAGCAGCGATAAATAAACAACGGCTGTGGGCGAGCCAGAACCAGTCCGGGTATGCAGGGCTGTTTCACTTGGCGTGTCAGTGTACTCGAACATTTTTGCAGTCGTTTTTGCAAACACATGTTCATGATATTATTATAGGACTTTCCCCAGATCTTCGATTGGATTTAGAATTTAAAGATAACAGAACAAAGAAAATAAAGATTCTATCTATTCTTTTGTATTAAGGGTTTAGGCTGCAAACTTAAAATTGCTCCCTTAGTAGCTTAGTAGTATTTGATTTTATCACTCATAACAAAGAGAATCAAAATTATATACGACATACAAAATCAAGTAAAGATCTTTTTTGACGGATATTATCCTAAAAAAAATATATTTAAGAACGATGTATGTATCTACGAGTATATTGGCGCGTATTTTGTCAAAGATTAAGTATCATAAAATACTTGAATACTTCTATTTGCAAATGGAAATGAAAGCAATAATTCTTGAAATCTAACACTCGGTAGCCCTAACGTGCTCTTTCGATGTAGTGAGGTGGAGAATGTTCATAGCGCTTTGTTGACTTCGAAAGTAAATAATTCCTGTAAGGAAGAGCAACGAACTTTTTCATTTTATACCTTTCTTTCAAAAGTTGTGAAGTATTACAACTCTGTGAAGTTTTACGTTTTGGTCTTAGTAGCCACTAACTCGTAGTTATGCCATAATTTTATAATAAGAAAACATCAGAAAAAAATAACTTTCTTTCATTAAAATAGACGTTTTTTTTCTAAAACAATGAGTTCGTTTTGAAATATTCATTAACTACAATAGTAGATTCGTATAATCAAGCATTACATACAGCTTTCTTGCCTCCATCCTCCGTCTTTAATGAGCACAACTTCAAAAGGCAGTCCATTTAAAGCGACATCTCCATAACATTTTAATAAGCGACGCAAGCTTTCATCAACATCATTGAGAGAACAAATGCATCGACGAGCGTGGCCGTGGCTCTCGCTGCATCCCAAACATGCATTGTGATTCGCGATGTGCGACGAGGACCGGTCGCTGCAGTTTGTTAGTAAACTCGCGAACCGGTCGGACCGGATCACGCGCAACGGTATCGCTGCCCAGCTTTGGGACTTCGGCCTTGAGATGTGACGGAATGAGATTGAGATTGATTGCTTGTACACACGCCGAGTTACCCTTTTTGGACTCTGGACGGTCCTTATGTCAGGGGCAAGGGCTACTTTTGCACTGCGGGGGGTAACTCGACCTGACGCGATTGTTTTCTTTCAAGGACCTTTCAGTCGGATGCTTCCAATGCTTAAATCGTATCTGTATCCTAATACTTACTTACAATTTTGTAGCAAAGAACCTCCTTACTAAAGTAAGTAATAAAAAAAGTAATTTTGATGCTGAGGGTTTGAAATTGTGTCCTGTGTTCTTGAAAAGAAGTGTAATGAAACTAATGAAGGAAGAACAAAAAAAAATGAAGTTCAATGATTTTCAATGTTATTGTAATTAATTCCGATGGTAAAATAGAAGAACGATTCTACAACAAATTCACCATACAAATTGGACTTTCTATTAGTCCTACGAGTAGTTCACGATTCGAGTGAATCAGTTTGGAACTTTCTCAGAATTGGCGATAAGATAAGGCTGGGACTGTTGTCCTGTCTCCGGCCATCGGTTTGTCGGCAAACACCGTTATCAGGCCGATAGTTTGCGGACAGCTGTGAGAGAACTTCCTCGGACAACTGGCGATATCGATAAACATTGAGTATTTTAGTAGTTCATCGAAAATTCTTTGTTTAGTTACTTATGATACGAACTAAGAAAGAAAGAAAAGATATTTATAGACACAACATTTACAGCACAGAAAACAACATGAAGAGACAGAGAACAGATTTACATACACATCAATTACATCAAAAACATGAAAAGAAAAATATAAAATGCGACACAGATACAGAGAAGATAACAATAAAAGAAAAGAAAATACCTTCGTTGTTCTTGGTATTCATAGTACAAGGGATAGTTTAGATGCAGGACAATGTATTAATGTAGTCCCAATTTATTTAATTTTATTCACTTATGTACGTGTAAAATTTGGAGGTATTTTCATGTGTAAGATCTTTTCTGTATGGAGTTCACATATTTTAAATAAATGTATGAAAAAGTGGGAATAACGCAATTTACGATCACGATGACTCTCAGCGGGAAGTAGCTGTTTTCCACGGCAATTGATCTTACTTCTCGACTGATTCATATCACTCACTGATGTAAACCGGTATAACGGTACGCATCGGAGCCTCTTCGACACGTTGAGTAAGGTCCAGAAGATTTATGGCCGCGATATATAAATGTAAGTATTTATGCCATAGCTGCAGTCGGAATTAATTTGAACGATCCATTATGGCTATCGAATTTCTCTTTCTTAAAGCTGTGAACAGTTTGCATAGTTTTAATCAAAACATGATTCTAGATAAAATGTGTGAAAGTTTTTTTTGTTTCAGTGTAAAATGCATCTCTCGTATCTAGCTGGCTAGGACTAGCATGAGTTTTGTCAGGCTCTCTTCAGGATGAAAGCCCAGAAGCATATTATTATGTACCGACTAAAATAAACTTCTATACCTCTGGGTCGGTAAAATAACCATCTTACCTCTGGGTCGGGTGTGGGTATCTGGCAGAGCGTTGGACTGCCAACCACGACCTCTCCCGAGCAGATGCTCGAAGAATTTGCTACACAGCGATATTCACTTACCCTCTTATCGAGAGAGCAAAACCGTACACCACAAGAAGCTAAACGTTATTTCCAAAGTGGATCTTTTGGTGATCTCTTTAACTAAAAAACGTTGAAGAAATCGTCAAAAGAAATTAAATAACGCTACCGCTAAGTAATAAGAGCAAGTAATTTCTGTAAAAGGTGCTCGATGGCGAGCCATCATTTCGTACGTTCAGTAATAAAACTGAAACAGTTATTTTCACAGTTTGTAGACTGGGCTGCGCAGGCGCCGCGAGCAAATACTTGGCTAACTTCGGCAGACGGTCCCGTTCACGTTAGTCACGGTTTGTCTGCCATTTTAATCGTCTCATCTTTTTTAATCGCTCTCAAATGTTAGCACTGGCTGGAAACGGCTTCATCATCGCCAAGATGTATGCCAAACTTAGATTCGATTTGATAAAAGATAGTCTTTATTACTTTTACAGAAGTTACTATTAACGTCTCATAGCTGTGCAGGCTCAATATAGGCGATCTTATCGCTATTATTAATAACAGGTGTGGCTAGATTGGCTAGATGGTTGTTTTTTTTAGTTTTATCATCATGTTCTTCGGTGATTATTTTTTTACATTAAAATGTCTTTATTTAAATATCAAATAACAAATACTTCTAACTACTAATAACAATATAAAAATATACAATTATAAAGAAAAAGAAAACAGTATTACAAAAGATGAAAGATGTAATGAGTGGCAACTCAGTGTGCCCAGAATGCTAGCGGCGTTACCTCTTTGAATAGCATAGAGGTAGCAGCCAGCATCACCTGAAATATCGAGAAGCCTAGCAGACAGCTCTCGAAAGAATTTGAGGACCTCAGGACCCCACGGACCCATAGTTTCACCATTGCTCCAAAGAAGAGTACCATCATATTTTATAGACATTATTGCCGTGGGAGAGCCACGCTTGGGCATGAATAGGCCGGCTCGACCGGAGTACCTAATACCAGAAAAGATTGGCGTGAAGCAGCGACTGCGCTGTGTTTCGCCGAGTGAGGTCCAATTAAGAGGGTTAAAGGTGGGCAACGCACTTGTGACTACTGGTTTTGCAGGTGTCTATGAGCGGCGGCAATCGCTTACCTTCTGGTGATCCTTTTGCTCGTCTACAAACTATCACATAAAACAGAAAATTTTGGCAATACTTAAACATTATTCTATTGTATTGTACACCCGGTAGATGCATCCCAGAGGCGTCTGAGACGCGCGCGTTCACACGGCACGCGAACGCTCCGTTAGCCGGGTTCAACGCACCGGTTCGGAGCCCATTATCTGCGCGCGCGCAGCCAGCAGCTTATGTAGGGCGATGTTTTTACTTCGGTAAGTATACAGGCGAATAGCAGGTGATTTTGTGAAGCGAAATTAGGAGAATATGGATCAATTTCAGCAACGGTATTCGTTTTGTTGAGAACTTGAGAGTCATGGTGTGCAAGTTAATATTAGCGGCAGATGTAAACCGGTCGCAGACATTTTGAAGCAGAAGATACCTTGGGGCATTTATCACCTTCTCATTCTTAGATGATTGAACAATGATTATTCATTCTTCAAAGCTTGCTAAATCTAAAAACACTATTCATGATAAGTAAGTATACTTACTTTGATAATAAAATTTGGACGTACCTAAGTAGATTTTTTTATTATAAAGGATGGCAAATAAGCACGCGGGTCACTTGATGATGGTTCCTGTATCTACCTACAGGTACAATAACAATTATATAAGTAGAAATAGTATCCCATAGTACGATGGGGTTAATTAGTTTTACGTTTTAAGTGGGCAACAAATATTTATGTGCGACAAAACAGATTTATCACTACTGAAAACAAAGAATTTAAAAGAATGTTAACTTTTCGTGGGAAATAAGATAACAAACACCTTAATTCTCATTCAAATGCAATGACTCCGAATGTTTGAAATCTAAAAGAATTGCATACACGGTTGTTTAAAGAAATGAACAAAAAATCCTAATGATTAAATTATTAGTCCCTACCCAAATGGTTGAAATTCAGCATGTACATCTACGTCATCATATTATAACAGAGTACCTACTCGTATATAAAAAAACAAATGCTTATTCAATGTCTGGGTGTAATAAATTCTCTCTGTTGACCCTCTGTTGTCGGATATCTGTAACACAAGTGCTTAAGCTACTTAATACGGAGTCAGGTCAATGTATGAGATATTGTGGGAATTCTATCGAAAAAATCTACCAAGGTGACATCCTAATCGTGCGAGTCCTAAAATGCTTATTTGCGACATTCAAATAGGACAGTGATACAATCCGTATGTTTGGACTAGTCGCATGTCAAGATCGCATCGTGCCATCTACGATTGTGGCCAAAGGACGACGTCTAACGATTCGCAGCTTAAAAGTGTTTAGTCCCAAACGCCTAGTATTGTTTGATCGCAAGTTACGGTTTAGCCAAACAACCGTAAGGAGATTTAGATCTAAACAGTTTGCGTGTGCGCGGGCGCAGGGCTGCCGGCCGAGTGGTTCTCGGCGAGGGTCGTGAGTTCGTGACTATCGCGAGGAGAGCCTCACGATTTCTGATAGAAATATTGCAGTTCATTGGTGTTCACACGGTATTATAAGGTGTCTATGTAAACATTTACATTGTCGGTAGAAATTGACATTCAGTAACAGCCATCTGTAGATAGCAATCGTGTCTAGTAACATTTTGAAGTTGCTAAGTTTCTAATTGCATTTTACAAATAATTTATACAACCGAAATTGTATTACCTTACAATTTACTTAATTTTCGTCGCGTTTGGACTCGGTTATATTATTGTGAATTCCCAAGTGTTCCGTATGAAGGTTGTACCTACCTATCTTAATTGAAGAAATAATTTCAGAAACAAAATCTGAAGATAAAATAGACAGATGATAAAGATAAGAATCCTCTAAAATATCCTATCTCAAAAAGGCCTACAAATTTCCGATATAAATGAAGACTATATAATCTAAATTTGGAGATTACAAATCTGTGACGACGACGTCTTTTCCAGCGGTACTTAGGTCATTGGTCGGTCGGCCCTGGTATGCTTTATTCATGAGGCCATCCTCTTTTAATCTCTCGAGGTGGCCAAGCGAGCGAAGTCTTAGTTAAGACTGATATTGAAAACTTCAGGTCAATGACGGGGAAGACCGAGATGTAGTGCAGGACCAAAGTGGTCACAGATTATCTCTCTCTTGTCAGCCCTAAGTCTAAGCCATTCTTCGCCACAACACTTGAAAACAATGAGGTTTTGACGTAGCTGGAGCGTAACACAACTACAGATGTAAGCGTGCATGAACCTTTTTTAATTGTTTTTGATACCAGTAAATGAGCCATGAACGAACGTTTGCGTGATCAATCAATTGTGTCCAAAAATCTTTTCCCTCTTCACTATTCCCTTTTATGTTCCTTATTTTTGGTCTTTGTAATTTTTGTGCGCAGCCCAAAACCAAACTTGAGTGTATATCGACGCACGATCATCGCTCGGTCTGGACGGGCTTATTAAAATGCGGACAGCGTCCCCAGGATGGGACCAGATGCCGTGGGATTAATATCAAAGGACACACGTGCAATAATGAACACTTTAACTATAATTTGCAACAGATAAAGTATGAATGGAAAGATTAGAAATTACTATTATTATGTGAAAGGGGTGGGAGATGATGACACGTGGGTGGAGTAACAAGTGCGCTGCAAAACTTTACCCTTTTTCCTGATTTGGGCATCCGTTTCTCTCACTCACTCGGCGAGACACAACGCAGGCACTACTTTACGCCGATATTCTATGAGCGTGGCTTTCCCACGGTTATTCATGCCGAAGCTCTCTCAAAGTTAAGTGAATAAAATTCCTGCGCTGTTTCGCGCAGTGAGTATTATGACAGGGCGTAAATTCGCGCATTCTCCCAAAATGTGGGAAGCGTGAGCCAAGGTGGTGACCTTCCCATAGTACTTTCCACCTTCTTGGCATACGGACCGAATCCTAGGAGACACCATCGGTACTTGCACGGGGCTTTCCCGAATGGCGTTTGCTTGACTCCCTACAAAAATCTTTTCCGTCCCATATCTGTTTCACCTCTCCCCATCAAAATGTGGGGAGTGCATAGTGAACTGTCCTCGCAGCCCCGCGGCATCGGCGCGCGCGCGGCGCAGTGTCAAGGTCGGGGCTGCGCCCGCGCCGCCACGCTCGCGTTCGTTCACTCCTGTATTTTTAGAGTTCCACATTGATTTATAACGAATTCTTTCACTTTGAGAGTATAAAATATTTGTCACTTAAAATTTCACAATGGCTCGTGGCAAATTTAAACTTAATGCTGTTTTCGTAGTCGACACGATGGACAGTAAGTATTTTTGTTTGTAAACAAAAAACATGATATTTTAATGAAGATACCTATAAGAAAATCTGTAACCAGGAGATAGGTTAGGTACTTCGTTAATATATTTACTAACCCAAAAAGGTCTAGCTTAACCAAAATAAAATTGAATTTCATAGCAAGCAAGTCGAACTTGACGGTTTTTATCCAATTTGGGCGACAGCTGCGGCTGCGCACGAGTGTTTCATTGGCTGCAGGATTTATTGTGGCGGCTGTGCTTAGTCAACCCTGACTCTGAGAGCAGAACAGCTTATGACGCCTACTTAAATTGATGATTCAAAGTGATAAAAACTTATCAAAAATTTCTACCAAGATTAGATTTGAAATTTGATAAGGGGGTGTATGGGGGTGTATGGGGGATACTATGAAGGACATGTCTGTAACACAGGTGAATGTCCCCAAAATACCACATGATACCACGGCCTCACAGAAGACCGGCGTGAAGCAGCGCTCTGGTTCGCCGATTGAATGAGGTTACTGGATGCCTCAATAGGGGAGAAAGGGGGCTAAAATGTTGACAGCGGAATTGTGACTCCGCTGGTGTTGCTAAATCTCCTCGTGTGATAAATCTCCTCGTCTGCCACCAATCACATAAAAAAGGTATACCTACTTTGATAACAGGTATAAATAAAAATCGTCCAATCAATTCAAATAATGAAAGCTAATGCCGCGAGCACACCATTTCTTACTCAAGTGTAAAACTTGAACTTGAAAACAAAGCCGCGACAAACGCAAAAGTTCCACAACATTGAAGCAAGCCAGGCGACCTACGACAACAGCGCTCGTGTATGGCCGATGGACGGACAGCGGCGCGTGTTTGGTTTGTGTGTATGGATAGGAACGGAAATAGAACTGCTCAGATAACGATGTAGGAATCGAATGAAAAGGGACATGACATTGTTGCTTTTGCATGCGCTCTTTTGTTTGCCACGGACTGTGACAATATTTGTGGCTTTTTAATAAACTTGGTTAGATTTCACATTTTGACCGTTGTTAAGTTAAGTTTATAGAATAGTCTTCAGCTATTCTATAAATGAATAACACTTTTTATAACAACAACGATAGAAGAACTAGAGATATACCTTATTGAGTGATCACCGCAACCCATAATTAAAGTGCTAATTGAGAGGACATTTATTATCAGGTACAAAGTTTAAAGCAAGCTAAAGAAACTGTACTAATCTCATCGCTACAAGTGATTCCTGACGTTTGATAATATTGGGTATTTAAAGATGGCAAAAACTGGCTTCACTTACATCTTAAAAAAATTGGTGGTCAAGCCACTTCCAATACTTTCACAATTCATGTAAAATATCAACTAGAACTCACAAAAAGGTCAAGAGAAAGACAGTTGATACACTCGATTCTACGAAACATAAAACCTGATGCAGGTGTCTGAAAAACCTTTTGCCGCTTGCAATCTTGGCCTAATGACGTTTTAATATATACAGTCGGCAGTAGCAGCTGAAACCATAATAATATAAGTCGCTATTAATTTGTAAATATACTTTGCCATGTGTTGCGAGTTGCGACCAAATGAACGAAACAAACGTTCAAAAATGTGCATGTTCAAATCACAATGTTAAAATTAGCATGAGTACTGGCGAACACAAAACATGTGTTGCCCTTTATTTATACCAATTCAAATTTCAACATTTGGACATTATTTTTGAACAGATGGCGTCATTCTTTATTTATAACTCTTTAAAAAGAACTGAACTTTAGTCATTCCTAAGCACATACTTACCACGCATCTACTCCAAGATATACAGAAAGAAAGTCTACCCTATCAAAGATTTATCAAGCAATGAACAGCTGCACGGAAAGTGCAAAAATTCAGACATACCTGCCTACTTAGCAGCTTTCCTGTTCAAAAATAAAGAATCTTTAAATCATAAAAATATTTTTTGCATATTTGCATTACATAAAAAACTGCAGAGAAAACATCATCATTGTGTATCTGAACATAACCGACACAAGACGTATCAAATAATCAGACTTAAATCAATAAGACTCAAGTATCAAGCCAAACGCCATATCCACAGACATAGATTTCTTCGTACATCTCCCCAGTAGTTTAGACAAATTAATCCGTAGACAAATGCAGCTCGTTAAACGCCGTCGAGATTAGTAATCACCGTTTAGAGACCATTTGGTTACTTTAATGGGCTCGGGTTAACTCGGCTTGTCACATGGCTCCGATTTTAGTTGTAAATGTCTAAATAACAAGGAACTCTGATATAAAGGTCTGTCAGACCAAAGTAGGAACCGGTGTTAAGTCTGTATGACTTTAGAACATCTGTTTATCAATTTTTTATTAAGTAAATGAACAAAGACATTGATGACATAAATAAGTTCTTAATGTCAGAACCAAAGCAGGAATTTGTTTGTTTGATCCATTTCCAAAGTCAAAAGTAAACTCGATAATATCCAAAAAATAGTGCTTTCAATTCAGAAACGAGACACCTCTCTCAGTCAACCCTCCGGAATTTATACACCGGGTTGTACAGAGCAGGGCTAAATTTAACCGCGAGCCGCGCCAATCAGCGCGCCGCATTCCTCTGCCTTTTTGCACCCTGTGTAAAAGGTATTCGATGCTCTCTGTCGGTCCGATAAGCCTATCGGGCTAGATCTAGATAGGATTGCTTATACATATAAGGCTCTTGTTGCAACATAGTTGCTGCTATTTAGTTAGCGTATCTGAGGATTTCACTTTTAAAAGTATATTGAATTATTAACAAATAGTATACCTACATTAATACTAGGTACATAATTACTTTCTACTAACCTCAAGAGAACACCTCCGTTAACCAAATAACAAGAGAATGTATGAACTTCAGGTGTGAACGATACTAATTCATTAAAAACTTGAAATAAAAAATGCATTAACACTTTCATCTGGGAGAAATGACCTTAAAAATAATGATGTACACCATATAACAATAGAACATAAAATGCCATACTAGTTTAAAGAAAAATATTTTCATAAAAATTTCGTACAAAAATCTTATCACTTTATTTGTAAATCTAGAAACAATGACTATTATACTCAAGTTATTATACATTTAAACGGTGGCAGAATCACATGAACCTAATACGGGTATTATTGATTCAGAAACAGTATTATTGGTAAATAACGATCTCATTACTCATACAGAAGCAAGATATAACAAGGATAATAATGCTAAACCAACACATAACAAAAGCGAGCATGCATAGCAAGCGAGACGCGACGCGACTATCAGTTGTGTCAACAGGCCCTAACGACACTCCATTTGTTAATGTAAATGTCGTGTAAACAGACCAGTACCGGACACATATCGCAGAGCACCCGCATCTGACTAATGCAGTCGTGACGGACATTTTGGACACATTGTAGGAAGCGGGAGACGTGGTAGGAATCTTATTCAAAATCAATGAATAGATCAGGAACAAGACGAAGATAAAGGTAACTCCATAATAGCCGAACCTGAATTGAATATGTCACCGTAAATTAGACTGAACCGTAATAGATTGATCCAAATCCGAAAAATAAGAATCGATGATAAATTTTATTTAGAAAACAGGTTAGGCTAGAACTAGTGACCCCTCAGAGTGCCAACCGATTTGGGGTCACCAGATCTAACCTATTGTCCGGATTAAAACTCTATTGAAACGTTGTGAATCTTACTATTACCTAAGTTGGTCCTCAGTTTTTCCTGAGCTCGAGTCTGCCCATTTCTCTGAGTGCCAGTTTATTTGCCAGCTTCTCAACAAATAAACACTTGCGAACAAACAATGGGCGGATGTCTGTCGGACGGCGCCAGTATTGTCTATGACATCGTGGTTGTCGTGTTAAAACATTTTCTTAACACTGGCCACTAAGTGCCTCGACAGCACTTTACCTCATTTTCCTTCAATGAGTGTTCATAGGATTTGTGGATTCGGGATCATTGCCTCGTTTCGTTATCTATGAACGAGTTCAACGACTCGGACGTTTTTTTGCTAAAAGAAGATAATGATGGGGGTCATTTCCAAATTATCTAAGGATAAATGTCAAAAATCTTTTCACTCATGATGTGTCACTTTTAAAAACACTTTTTTTATTACCTCGCCTAGGAATCCTTCTAAGTCACCCATTTTGTGTGTTCATCTTACTTACACTACAATTATATCAGAAACAACTTTAAGAAATTCTCCCGTTAACCAAGTGCTTTCATATGTTCCACAATGTAGACATTAGGTTCGGTAGAAATGAATAAATTAGCCAACACAATGGTCAACGGCAGGACACAATGGAGGCCCATGGGAAGCCGCCATGGGAATAGTGTAAACAGCTTCATTACCATATAATAAGCTGTAACAAGATCGAGGGAATTGTTTTTCAACGAAAATGGGTTGTTGTATCAATTATTTAGATTTTTTATTTGTAATTTTAATACTGAAGAATGTGGTGTCCTGGAGTCCAAGAAAGTTATCAAACTTTTTATTACTAAACAGCATCTTAAAAATGCATTCACTCATCAAAATAAAGTACTTAAGTAATGAAGTTTAGTTTGATCGTTTTCTAAAAATCTTTTAACTGAGGTTATAGGTTCGTTTTTTCACATCACGCAAAAGTTTAAAGGACTAATGCTGTAAACTATTGCCGTAAGGACAAGTTTATCATACTGCCAAGGAAGTTAAGAGGGTTTCCTTTCATTTCTTATGATTATTTTATGTTTTGTGATTGCATACATTCAACAAAATGTTGTTAAATAAAAAGGTTGGTTATCAACAATCGTAATAAATTTTGATGAAAATTAACTGACACATTATCATTTGAAAAGTTCCAATTACGGGTCATATACATTATACATACGAGCTTATCTGCCCAATACCTATATTTCTCGAAAGCCCTCGACACGCTTTATTGGCAGACCACGAGCTTTGCATATTCGGTCGAAAGCACTCGACGCTAACAGCCGGGGTAATAGCGGCCCTCGAACACCTGATAACGCGATAGTATATTATATCATTGTGTATAAACATGATACTAAAGAACTACACACCGACCGACCCGTTGATTCACAGAATACAGTTTGGCGAATGCGCAAAGGAGCAACAAGAACTAATTCCGATCTCGTTTCTGTACGGAATACTAGGCGAAGACTAACTGAACTTCGAACATAGCCTGGGTTTGTGATGATCATCAATCCGTATTAGGCAAGACCTAATCCCGTCATAGTATCGACAACTTAATTCTATGATGGGAGCCTTTGCCCGGCAGTGAGACAGTGTATAAACTTAGGTGAAGACGGAGCTACTCTGAAATATTCGATTATACTCCTTGGCTGTTCACATCAAAAATTGATGCAAACAGCCAAGGAGTGTTTAGGCTTAGATCGATTGTTATTAGGCTAGACAACTCGGGTTTTATTTGTTTGAAAAACCAAAAAAGCCTGGATTTATCGGCTTTTCTCATACTCAGCATACAGGGCTACATCCCCTTATTCCTATGTCCTGGCAGTCAATTTTTTTCTGTCGATTTAACAAAAAAAAAAACGTAAAAAATAAGAAAAATTAGTGGCAGCAACTTGTTTAAGAAACCAGGAAAACTGGCCGCAAATAGAGTCCATCGACCGCGTCAGCGTCGTTTAGGCATTCGAATTATGAAAATCTAAATTTTTGAAACACGAACACGAAATGGCTGCCGTTCCGGTGCTGGCCACCCAGCACAATTAAAACTTAAGCACACTTAATTACTGAATGCTACATATCTGGCGCTCGCAGTTAAATCAGCTCATTTTATGACGAGATAAGATCGTTTTCTCGTTGGAAAGTCGCGAGCGCAGGCGCTGGCGTATCTATCACGGATTTGGGAAAGTAAAGCGTTCATGTTTTCGAACGCATTCTTCAATATTTCCGTTTATTTATAATATTAGCCGCCTTTCACCTTGCAGTATTGATGTAGTGTAAATAAAATGAGCTCGTCATCGCCTATTTATTTGTTGCCAACGAAGCGTAAATGATGTTTGGAGAGTCGAAAACGGAGCCGAAGTTAACGACCGTACTGCTGGCTGATAATAACAAACGTAATTAATATTTCTGTAAACGAAATAAGCTTTGTTGGTTGGAGTTGAGAGCGGTTACTTCTTAACACGTATCTATTGCTTTGAATTAACTACGCTAAATAAAAGTGTACCACGTGATAATAAAGGGTGATTTCAGGTTAATACGTAAAGTAAAACATCAAATTCTAATACAATTAAACCAGTTTATTGTTAACCTTAAATATCTATTAATTAAGTAAGATGATTTTTATTAGGATGATGAAAACCTTGACATTTTACAAAGTTAAAACGTAAAAGCTGCATAGATTTGCATTAGTATTGCTTCTCAAATACCATCAACTTTCGATACCTATACCATTCAAGTTGATATATTGAAAATAGATGAAACTACGTCTTTGTTACTAATATTTTCATCAATCAGCAAATTCTTGCTGATTGATCATCTAGCTATCATTCAATATCTAGTTTTTTCTTAAACAATCACTCTAAATTCTACTGAATACCTTTATGAACATGTTTTTACCTATATCTTTATTAGGAGAACGTTAACCTAAACCTTTAATTTGTACAACACCACACTTGTACAGCGAAAGCTACATTTTTTCACGACTGTCCTTTGACCAAGTCGTCTGTGCTCGAAGCCGCCTCAAAGATTTTATTTGCCTAGAAGCAGTTTTTGTAATCTTTTTGCCGGCCATATTTGTTGGACCTAAAATAAGATGAATGCAAACATGAAATCCGATTCACAGTTGGTATTTGTATTGTCACCAGAGCGTGTTAATGAAGTGTGAACGAGGCGATTGGTTATATGATACTAGTTGGTTGCGCGTGCGCTTGTACTCGTAATAGACGATATTCTATATATTGCAAATAAACCTATGTTTTACACGGATTTTATTGCATTAAGCGGTCTACTCGTTTCCTGCAGTGACCTTCAGAAATACAGTGTATATAAAAAAAAACTTCTTAGACTATCCTTTGTATTTGGACAAAAGTCCATTCTGCTACAATGGAACGCTTTAAGCAAACAACTGCGTATGCGCATACTCGTAGATGAATTGCGGATTAATCCATACGAGCTTACAAATATTATTATAATCATAGGATTCGTTAAAAACAACTGCATGTCTTAGTGGTGTGTTGCTAATAAAGTCTCACTCTGCTTACCTGGTAGGTATATAGTTTTGGTACTTGTACCGTATAGGACTATTTGTCAACTCATCTAATACAAAGGTTAATCGAGAATCAATTTGAGTACGTGATCGCCGCGTGCGCAGCGACACGTACCGGCCGCAGTGGACCGCAACTGGCGCAGCTCTCGTCACCATAGAACAACTGTTCAGAATGGTTTAGACAATCTTCCTCACCATCATTTCAATGGGAGTAATGCAACAAATCTTTTATCAATTTTCATAGTGACCAATCGATTTAGCTTAGGTACTTCAAACTTTCAATATGGACTACTTTGAACAATAGCACAAGTTTCTCAAGCACCGTCCCTAATTTCTTGGATGAGAATACTGGCAATGTGACGGTCCAAATCTGTAAGTAAACAAAAAAGTATGCGAAATTGAGATCTTTTGGCAATGGCAGAGAAATAATTTTACCTATGTTAATTACCTACACTCTGCATGTCACCTTTCGTTTCTTTTATCAAAATATCTTATCGAGATGTGAAATGTCTGAAATGCTCTCATATTTATCAATACTTACATTTGGATAACCTACGTACGTAGATATGCATAAAGGAAAATGTAGACATAATGCAAAGTCAAAGTTCTGTTTCACTGATTATGTTAGAATATTTGATATATTTTCAATTCAAAATTAATTTCATTTAGATGCGACCAAAGCTTCAGATCTCAACTGCTTTCTGTTCCGATGCGATGACTTTGAAAGTGGTAAATTCGTATTTGGTGACAATCATGATACTATTGATTATAAAGCATGAAGCATTGCCAAACAAGGTATGGTACAAAGCAAAAAAGCAAATTAATAAACAAGAACGTGTGAAACTTTGATAAAATATCGCGATTCGCAATCGGTAATTTTGCAAATACAAATAGTTTTATTTTCCAAAAAACTTAAAGCATATTAAGCATTACATTAGGTAGGTCTATAATAAAGCGAGTGAATTTATAAATATAAACGATGAAAAGCATGAAAATGATTATAAATAATCAATGAATTATACTTAAGCTGCAATTGAAGTAACTGCCCATTACTCCGAAAAACCAAAAAGAGATTCGTTACAAAACTACAGTCACTAGGGATTTCTATTTATTATTCAAGTAAGTCAGCAACAGTTATACAGTAAAATCTGAATAAGCTCTAATGTGTATGATGAATAATTTAAAAACGAAAGTACGAAATGAAATTATACAAAGATGAGACGTTCCCTAATTAATAATTCATCGTTAATAAACTCAGAGAGCGGCTTATTATACTTGTTCTGCGTCTAATTGCCACTTTCACGCCGGTAAGTTACCGAATAATTGCATTAGGTGGAATATTTTCTTCTCATCATCATCTTTGCCTCTAATTTATCCGTCTTTGAACGTAGGTCGATCTCCTCAATAGTTTCCCACAGCTCCCTGTTTCTCGCTTTTAATATATGATATTGTCGACCCATCTCTGTTCACTAACAGACCGGGACTAACTGACCGCCCCACTGACCGGGAGTGGCTCCAGGAGTTTCAGGACCTAGTTTCTTGTCATACAAATACATTGCAGTATCGCTAAAATTCATATTGTAACTAGTAGATATAAGATGTGACTTTGCAAATCTTTTTGGGGAGAAAAATTCGGGTTTATTAGCAAAACCATCTTGAATTAATACAAGAATCGTTAGTATATCTTTATGGTTGTGCTAAGATGGATACCGGAAAACACTAACATATTGAATGATGCATGTTATACTCTCCAGTTCTTCCGCCAATTAGTAGATGAAAAGTTACTGTATCACATTTAATTTTAAATTAATGAATCCAAATAGATGATACAAATAAAATTGCTATTCCCAGCCATTGCTATCATTTATTTGGATTTATTATTACAAATACCTATTACAATATAATTAAGATTTTCTGGTAGCGGTTACCACGTTGTAAATTTTTGAAGATTTGCTAAATTTTGAATTTAAAAATATTATGATGAAGTCTTAAATTTATTTCAGTAATGGTCAGCAAATTACCAAGTAAATAAAAAGGCCTTCACACCGAATATAGAAGATTTTATCAGCATCGAGAGATGTGGCATCATGTAGTACAGTCAGATGCGCCAATGCATTTTGGAAGTGTCACATGCTCTGCACAAAAGCCGGGCGCTGCTAGCACTGGGGTCAGGAATAGCGTTCGGAATGTTTTGTAGCAAGCTTGTCCTTCAATGCTGACGTCTTGCCAGGACCCTTCGATAAGTACTGCCAAATATTCAAGAGACAGGAGAATCAGGAGACCTGCGCTCAGTTGATATAAAATATTTCTGCATATAAAATATCATACTGTATTCAGGATAATTTTCCTGTCTCCATTTGTTGATCTAAATAAATATGACCTCATTAGTACAGGAAACAATAGTATGTCCATACTTGCTGCTGCACTACAATTAACTCTGGTCACTACATTTTACATTACATAGATTACTGCATCTAACTACAAATCTGCATTTTTAAATAAATATGTGTACTCAAAGGGTGTATCTGTGAACATTAACATCCTCTTAACCACGTCTTCTACCAACCATTATAACTAAACAACATTAGTTCTAGGACTTTAGAAAATACGACGAAATATTTTTTGGCTCCCCATACAAATTGTACGCGACTTTGTAGAAAAGTTGAAATATTTTTATGCGAAATTCAAGAACTCATAAAACAAATATTCAGAATGAGATATGGTTGAAGGGATGTAAACGTTCACAGATACATCCAGATTTAGAATAGTTTCATTTTGATAAGGATTACCTTTTTTACATAATTAATAATATTATTTATTAATATTAATGTAAGCTGCTAGGAGGTATAGGATCGCTTTGGATCATTCCTTAACAAAATTTGAAATACGGGCCACATTTTTGGTTGATTGCTGCTTTCTGTCAAATTTCTTCATCCTTAGATAAGTAGGTATTTAAAATACATTTGGTGCAATATCAATTGAGGAAATACCAATTGCAGGCATGAACCCAATGTGTGGTTAATCTGATATATTTTTAGGTTGACCACTTTTGTTTAACATCAACATCGTCAAACACATTTGACTTCTCCTCAGATAAGATTCTGGTAAAATAGAATTTCCTCTGATTATTATTGAGCCTGAACAGCTATTGAGACATGAGGGTAGTTAATAAGACTTCTGTTATATTGAACTCGCACATCAATATTCATTATTAGCAAGTAAGTAACGCACTCTGTGCTAAGCTAAGAGGAACAGACGATCAACGACCGGGGCCTTCTCATACAAAAACTACTTTCGTTCCATACACGTACCTGCATACAATAATGTTTATAAATAATTCATATCATAACAAACCCGGCTAGCGCAGTTCAAGATCAAGTGAAACAGCAAATACGTAGGAGTGAGTGAGCGGGGGTATGAGCAGAGGGAGCGAGGGTGCGAGCCCTGCGGCCGGCTGCAGCCACTACCCATCCCAGTCGCGGCCGCCGGGAATCGATTGCGCGTGGGAGACTCCCCGGCCGGCGCGCCCGGCAACATTCTCGCAAAACTATCAACGCAAAAACTCACCGTTTTACACTCCAGCAAGCTCACACCACCAAAGAAATGCAGTCAAGTAGATCGCGGGACGAAAGCACTGTTACACTTGCAATAAAAAACCTAACTCGCGATTCTAATTCGAATCTCCACAATCATGAATTAACTTGACACTTTTATGAATTTATCTCGCTGTCTTATCCTCGATTTAGGCCGTGCCGGCTTGCTGCAACTCGGTTGAGGCCGGTGTGGTTATACTGCGGGATTTGGATGCGGCGACGACACTACCCCCACGACGGTTCGCGGCGGACTGACAGCTTGGAAGCTGGCGCATGCGTGGGCCCGGGAGGACTGGCGCGAAGTGAGCCGCGGAGGGCCCGTTAGCGCGACGGCCAATGGCTGTCGAGCTCGCTTGCCCGTAACCAATGGTGGCTGCATGTCTTTCTTTGCCATTTTGCCCGTGAAAGTTCAAATCGTTCGTCTTGTTTCGTGATGAATGTGATAAAATTTTATCGCACCTTTAATTAAGTCATTTAACGGTCGACGATGAGATATTAGATCAGCAATCGAGCATTATTATAGGAAAATCTTACTTATGACAAGCTCTTTTGTAAATATTCATATCGTTATTTTAAACATAATTAATTTATATACGAATCAATCAATTCATTCAATAATGATTTATTTTATTTATGAATAGTTAGAATAATAAAAATATCTTTTATTTATGTGTTTGGTCAGTTTTCCCCTCATCATGGTTTAAAACTGGCACTTTTGTTTGTCAGTTTTATAAAAGTGACATCATTTTTAAACCATCATTATTATTACCTACTTACTTACTTACTAACTTTGTAACTTTAGTCTTCGTTTTGTAATAAGGGGGTTTTAGTTTAACCGCAATCACCTAATGTGTTAGTAGAAATGTATTTAATTACAAGTTTCCCAGTAGCCTATATTTTCCAAACGAAATGTCGTATTTAAGCCTAATCTTTAATTCATCTGCGGGAAATTTTGCGAACAGCTCTGTACTTATATCATATGACTGTAGGACACGCAACGCGTTGCGATCAAGAAAGTGTTTGTATTGAACAACTGCATTGCCCATTATTCTGCTGTTTTTTCTGTGCATTTCTGCATTCATTTACCAATTAAGTCTCAAGTCGAACGATGCGAGTGTGGACATAAAACCGGGCAATTTATTTAAGTGTTGTAAATGATAATGAGCAAGTTATCATTATTGGAGAGTGGACACGAATTTCTGCATGTGTTTTAGTTCAATATTCATTCGGAAGAAGATTTGGCTAATAAGTAGGTGGAACATTATTTTTACCGCGAGTAAAAACTGCATGCCTCTTGGCATTAAGTTCGCCTATTGTACGTTTTCGTAAGACCCAAAAGCCTTTTACAAGGCAAAAACAATTGTTAGATAGAATAGATACTCTTTATTGCACAAAATATTACAGAACTTAATGCTTTTAACGTAATTGTTTTTCTATTGTGTCTGCTGTCTGGGCCTTACGACGTATAAATAAACTCTAACCCCTTGAGCTTACCTACTTGTGGCGGATTTACCTCGTAGTCTAAGTGGGCTGGAGTCTAGGGGGGCAGATTTTAGGGGCGGCAGATTTTCTAGACATCGTACCTATAGGTTCTAGAAACATCGATATTTGACGTAAGTTGGAAGTTTTACTGAAAATGTAAGAATACATTCCTTAGTCATGACTTAACTAATGAAAAGTAAAAAAAACATGACTGTGAACTAGTATTTGCTTGGATTTACCTGGAATTGCGAACTGCGAAAACCAGGAGAAGCGGTAAAATAGTCTGCAGGCGGCAAAGACGCATAATGAGGGATGGGGTTATAGGTTGGTTGGTGTGTCTCTCTATTCTGGTGTTGCAGGTTTCTATGGGTGGCGGTGATAGTTTACCCTCTGGTGATCCGTCTGCTCGTCTGCCATCGCATAAAAAACAAAAAACTGTGAAGTGTTTCTTGTAGGATTCCGAAAACTACATGATACTTAGGATATCACGTACAATAAACGATGAGGAAATTATATACCCGAAATAATAGTTACCTACCTACGTCTAAATTTTTTAGCGTACTTAACCAAATTTAAAAATTCACGGTTAGGTAGTTTTAAGTATAATGTATAAACTGTAATAGACTCAATTCGTCATGATGTTGTCTGGCTGTTATTTGCATACATTTAAACACGGCATGTTCGAGGCCCTGAACCGTGTCGGAGGCTCCAGATAGTATCCGCGCTTCATGGCTCAAGACTCAAGTGACTCAAGTGAGCTCAGCTAGAGACTGGCTTAATAGTCCAAACTGTTACTTATTTAGCATAAACTTATCAGTGCTGCGAATGAATAGTTGACTATCGTTTTGTCGATAGTCAACTACCTAAATCAATAATATCCATAGCATCGATAGCTAGTACCAGGCAATACTATCATTATCTACCTAATTAGTACAACGGTACTAGTACTAGGTACGAGGAACGCGTCGTAAAAAAAAAACTATTGGGGTAGCAATAGTAGATTATTTTAGACTCGTACGTATACCAAGCTTACTTACACATGCAGTAATCGTAATGTTTGTATAATATACTCTGATTCATAATCATGTGGAGTAAACTGACAGATGTCAATGTGTCGTCCCAATACCTACATTAACTTTGACATTAACACTCAATTTGACACATGCAAAATGTCAAAATGCATAGAAACTTGTCATTTTCATCTGTCACTTTACTCCACATGATTAAAAATCAGAGTATAGATCTAACTAGTAACGTGGCCGTTTACAATGGGTCGCTTAAGAAGGCAGAGGGCAATGGTTGTAGAGAGATATGCTCAGACTCTCTCTGTGTGATAGTCAGCAAAGATGAGATCCACAAGGAGATTCGAGGTGGCAGATAAAGACCGAAGAATTTCGAGGCTAAAGTGGCAATGGGCAGGACAATTTGGGAGGAGAACAGTGGCCGTTGGGGCAGGAAGGTCCTCGAGTGAGCGCAAACTGGAAGTCCACCCACAAGGTCGACCGACGATTTGGTGAAGATGCCGGCGGTACAGGACCGATCTGTGTGGAGAACATTGCGGGACAGCTATGTCCAGCAGTGACCGTCTATTGGCTAAAATGATGATACCAAGAAAACTAGATCGATAATGTTGCCTAAGTCAGAGCTATCGACTGTCGTTTCGTTATCGAATGAAAACTACCGGCAACACTACAGAAACGTTTAGGCACACACAGCTATCATTAGCTCATCTTCAAAGTCATAGAACCGCGAAACGTTATTTTATTACTTTCATTCCTTTCATTCAGATACTTGACGGTAAGGAAAGGAGTGGTAAGGACAATGTGAGAGGAATACAAATCCATCTCATCTTATCATGACTAATTAAGTAACGGTTGCATCATTGCTTTGGATCCGGGGGTACGCCTAGACCACAATTCAGGATTAGATGGGACTTTTAGATTTGGTGGACTACCAGTAGTTACACTGAAGGGTCTTTCGTATGACCTTCGAAACCCTATTTCAAGGAAACTAGCTAGACCAACTGAATCATAGTTAGGTACATATTACAAAAACTACTTAACCGAAATGTGCAGGTTAATACGAAAAACTAAAGCAATAAATGATATTTGATTTGATTTGGAATTGGTAAATCCAGAGATTCAGACCATGATCACTCGAATGGAAGGCTGAATGGGCCTTCCATATCCACTGAGCTACCATCGCATTTTGAATGGACTACAAATTGACCGATACCAATGCAATACCGAAGCAATGGAGTAGTTCTGTACAGAGTATGGGACAAGTTCTTTGGCATCAGGGTTCAGAAACGATGCCTTTTTGCTAGCATAGTTTTCTCTAGGTTGTGTTACTTTATTCTTCATTATAACATTATTATATTTATTTAAGTTTTAATTTCCATTTATTTAGTTAATAGCCGCAAAAACCTAATTAATATTTGAATATTTAGTTATTACAAAAAAAAGATACATGCGGAATTGAGCGGTGCTATCTTAGGCTATGAACACAAAGGTGACTAATTAATATTACACTTCACAAGATAAAAAGAGAACTGATACCTAAATATCAGACAATACTATTAAAATATAACACTATGTAGCTAGATGTAGATAATACTGTACCTCCTTTATGTTTTATTCCACACATTGGATCGTCACTCAGATTAAGATAACGCCGTATCGGTCGGGACTTTGAAAGCGATATGAAAAAACATTTGTGAAGTCACAACATTAGCTGTGAAGCCAGGGATCTCTCAACACGTTTTAGTGTAGATTAAATTCCTTTTAACAATGGCGAACACCTGTGTAATGTATATGAGGTATTGTGTAGAATCAGTGGCGAGATATTCGTGGGACAACAAATTGATTGTATTCCTTGGACTGCTATCGTTTAGCTTGTTCGTGTCAACGTGGGTTCTGGCGGTGCAAAGGAATAGCGCCAGGCAGGAGTTAGCAGACTGCAAAGCAAGTGGCGTGACTACGACTGAAACTGTTGTGCAAAGTACAACTGGGGCACCTGACGGAGCCTAAGACAGATGCACCAGCTGTAGAAGGGGGAAATACCTCAGTTAAAGCTAGAAAACTAGTGGAAATGCTGGCCAAAGCCGCAGTTGCTACAATCTGAGAAGATTCAATTCTCAGTTCGACGTCATACAAATTTGGTTCAAATATAATTCAGGAAATTGCAGTGTAACCCAAAGTGTTGTTGTGTTTACGTTAGAAGTAATGAAGAAATGATGTGTGATTTTTTTTTCTTTCTACTATAATTGCACTGGAAAAGATTTCCTTTATACCTAATTACGCAATATATTGAATCGCCTTAGCCTGATGGAAGGAAAAGGACGGCATAAAAATGTTATACTAACCGTGGCTTTAAACTTCAAACCTATATATATTAATACTTACCTCTGAAATTGACATCAGTTTTTAAATTTACAGATTACTCTTAATAAAAGCCTGTTCTATTAAGTTTAAAGATTCTGATATCAATATTGGATGAAAAGGAATTAAAGATTGTCATGGTAATGACATTTCGATGAGAATGCACTTGCCTACAACTTGCAACACTTTCGTTAGAACTGCCTTACTGGCCCGCGAGATGCTTCTTCACACTTCGTTTGAAGGAGTCCATATTGTAGGCCGTATCTATGCGTTGGCAAATAGATCCACTTTATATCAATTCCTTAAAAACAATTATCATGAATATAATTATTTAAGTATACATTCGTTTCCTTTTGCATAGCATTTGTGTGGTTTATACGACTGTCCTTTCTGCAAGAAGGTTAAGTTTAATATTTAGTACGTCTAATGTAAAATACATTTACTACTTACCTAATGTGTATACTTACCGAATTTAGTGTTCTTTTAATGAATTTATCTAATAAAATATGTAATAAAACTTTTTACAAGACGATTACCTATGTTGTATTTGATAAACAAGATGTAGTACCTAAGACTTTATGTTGTGTTGCAGATATTTTTGTGAAAATGTGTAATAATGTGTTCCTTCATAGCGTGAAAAAATGTGATAAGATTGCAAAGTGTTATATATAGATATACTTACTGATAATAAATTATACGATAAGCAGGTAGTGTGTTAGAAAGAAGCATTGGTTTTATTTATTCTGCCATTTGTTCGATATAGGTACTAACAATTTTATTATAATGGTAACTGTGATTCTAGAGTCTAAATGTATAGATTAAAACCCGCGTCTTCGTCCGCGTGGAATAGTAGGTATTACAACCGTAGGTATTACGCAAAGGGTTGCGTAATAAAAAGTAGCCTATGTTTTTTCTTAGGGTCTAGACCATCTGCATGCCAGATTTCATTCAAATCCGTTCACTGGTTTTCGCATCTATAAGTAATTCGCATTTATAATATTAGTCAGGATTAAATAATAAAGGTTAAAATTAAAGGTTTGGGCGGCAAATGCACGTCTACCTCAAGATCTGAAATAAGTGTAACAAGTAAGTACTTATTGGTCTGCATGACTCATCTTGGCAGAAAAGTTTTCGTGCCGATTGACACAGTCAGATATAGACGTAATTGATACCCTGGGTCCTCGTGTCGTGACGGTATGTGGTGCGGCGCGCTGCACTATCGGGTGTTGCATATTTGCATACTCCAAGTCCGAGGATCGTTTAGTTATGCGTTTCGTCACAGATCACTGTATCGTACGCCTGTGTTGAAATATTCTCCCATCCAACACATGCTTACCTATACAAAAAATACGAGTAAGTAAGTATCGCTGTAATTTTTAGTTCCAATTTGATGTACGCCATATACTTACGTGCGGTAATAAATATGAAATCCTTTAAATAACACTGTATTTTCTTGTGTGTTTGTGAATCTATGTGTGGCTGCCATCATCACTCCTATTTGCTGAAAAAAACCATGCATCTGGAGTAGGGGAAACTACACTTTCCACTATCTATCATAATTAAAAGCTGTAAAGACGACTGACTGTAAAGATGACTGATAGTTTATCTGACAAATCACAATAAGCAGCGGACGGAAACGCTGATTAGCACCTACCATCACCTTGAACAATCGGTATTAATCATTGTAGCATTTATCTTATCGAATATTTTTTGAGGAATTCATTTCTACCTTTTGTAGAAGCCACCAACTTCCGATGGTGTAGGTATTTGGTAGTGCTCCTTACGACCTTTTCAATTCTACCACTGGCCACTGCCACTATCTATGTCATACTTTGTTCAGATCAGTATTTCATATTTTAGCGTACCTACTAGTTCCAGTTGAAATTCGGCTATTGCTTCATGAATCATCCTCGCAAGGTCAATGAGAAAGAGAAGGAAGGTAGGATCAATGTAACTAATTTAAGATCATTTCCTTGTTTCCGTATACAATAAAATACTCACTTACGTGCTACGGGTGCAATGGGATATGCTCCTGGATAGCCACGCTAGAACCGCCGGCATTCTCGCAGAGTGGTTTTCTGCTGAAGTCGGCCCATGGCAGCCATGGGCTCGGCATCCCCGCTGCGGGAAAAAAACAACTACTAAGTAGGTAGTCAGTGAAACCCAGCTATCAAGTTGGCAGTTTCGTCTCAGGCATGTGGACTGTAGTAACGAATCTGCTCGCTGCGGATTGCCTGGTCAGTAAAAAGCGCTAATCCGAATTAACGCGGCGATAAATTGACGCATGATTGGGTGCGCTTCTTACGCGCGCCTCTCCTGCGCAGGGATGCGAGCTGTCGATATTTTACGTAGTCTCTCTGGCTGGTCCAACGTGACATGCATGGCATAATTGATCATGCTCTCAACGTGTCATCAACAGATGCGTTCAAATGCTAATGCTTCGGGTTGGACTTGGATGATACCTACCTACAATCGTTATCAAATGTTTAAGTAGCTAATGCACAGGCAATTCTCTAGTTTGAGACTTACTACCTGCGTACCGTGGTCTCACCCGCATGGTAATAGAATTATCGTTAAATTTCGAACTAGTGTTTGCCCACAGCTCCGCTCGCGTGGTGTGTTTGTCACTAAAAGATTTGTTCAAAATTATTACATCCCATATGCTGCCCAAACAAAACAGCTATACCTACAATAAAAAAAAGATTCACACTGGCTAGACAAGCGGTCAATACAGGGCGCTTTGGCAGCTCATCGACCGTCACTGTTTCACCAGCTTCTCAGCAGAAATATCGATGTTTCTACTAGCAACATTCTTGTCCGATGAATCGATGAGCATCGATACGCTAGCTATACTTATTTGCATCCTTGCACAGCGTGGACTAGACAATCCCAGGCTGACAGAACGTCAATCGTCGCTATTTCACGAGCTCACTGAGATAGAATATAAGGAGCACTAGAGATGCAAGTAGTGTACGTGAGGATCGCAGATATAAACACAAAAATACCTATTAAAATCTGTAGGACTTCGAGATCACGGCCCGTCTAAAGAGCATTAAAAGTCTCACATAGATATCTATTAATTACTTTCAAGACTTCGTATCTTCCCACCAATCACCCACGCAGATTTTGACGCCTCCCTCTATTCGTACCATAAAATTAGAATGTACGGTGGTTCGGCATCCAAGTCTATGGACCGTACCCACCCCAACCCTCACTATTATTTTGCTCTTTGCGGGCACCCTAATACTGTCACATATTGCATGCTCCTACCGAACTTTTGTTAATAGTCTTCTCCATTTTTATAATAATTATATTCGTATAAATTAAAAACCACATTACTAAAAGTGGTCTCAAGACTTTGGCCCAGGTTTTTGTATGTTAAGGGCCTTTTATTACCAACCAGGGTGTGGAATGTGTGGATGTCTGTCTGGTGGACATAGTTATATTTTAAAGCTGACTCCGCGTTTCCCGTCTTTTTGACGCTATCGGTGGTGACGAAGCTAAGAGCGGTACTTAATATATTCTGGGTTCGATCAATTATTTTGATAATTTTATAAATTGTCACCTGTTCACATAAAACGTCTAGTTTTTCGATTAGGTATATGACGAATTTACTGTTTAGTAAGTTTATCTGCAATAGTTGCGAGTACGCTCCTAGGCGGCAGCAGCCCGTGCCGGATCGGCTGCTGCTTTCATCAATTATGATAATGGCGGCATGTGCGCCGGCGCACGCACCGCAGGCGCGCGGCTTTCCGAATTCCACGAGGATTTACCGATCGCAATCTAACTACAAACATCTGCACGACCACGGAATTACGACCAGACAGTTGATATTTTTTATTGCTAAATTTTCTTTCTTTTTTTATCCAAAACTCATAGCTAAGAGCTTAAATAATCTAGGCACAATGATATAGAGGGAAGTGAATGTAAAATACAGATCGTACCGCAAATTATAACAAACCTAGTACTTAGTGTATGATGTTTGGCTGTCTGTACAAAAGTGCACACACTCGTGGAAACTTAGTCCCTAGGCAGGGACGTTTTAAACTAGGCCGGGCCCTTGGGCACACAAAAATTGGAGGCCCTTTTGGAAAGTGGAAAATGCGAATTACTTATACTTACTAAATTTTTTAAATAAGTTTAATTGCTTACTATTATTACCTATTATTTAATCATTTATTATAAGTGTATATCAAATACAGTATTTTGATGAGCAAAAATGTGTGAGAGATATTGTAGGTTCTTCGGGGCCCCCTTGGTGACGGGGGCCCTGGGCACGGGCCCCGCGTGCCCTTATGGCAAAGACGGTATTGTCTCTAGGCTGTTGCGGTCACTCACCATTAGGTGAGCAGGCTTCTCGCCTGCTTGCCTATAACTTAAAAGATATACTTAAAAGCAGTATTATATTTTTCACGGTCTCTATAAACACATATATATATCTACGAAAATACTTAATTTCTAATACTAAGTTCCTCAAGATTTCAAATAAGATTCCGTTGCTACGAGATCCAGCACATTACTAAATTACGACTCCGAAGCTGCGCATGAACATAATTCAATTTCCAAACGTCAACCGGTGTATAATACATGCGGCTGATTTATAGGCGTTTCATTATCTCCGTCGTCGCGGTTAATCGTTAACAGCGTTGCCGATGCTGCGCGCGCGCCTGTCTTCAGTTAGCATTGCGCAGTTCCTAGCAGAGTAGTTCAAATGTACCTTCCAGATCAGTCAAGTGGCGGATGTACGTACAGCCACACATCAAAGAATACAAAACTGTCAGATTTCTTCAATCGACTCTCATAATATACGAGTATCTATCATACAAATTAGGTTGAATTTCAAATGAGGAAATTTGACAGGTTGTGGTTACCTGATGTGCGGCTGACTGAACCAATAGCCCAAGCTGCAACATAGAGCGGCAGAGCAATTTGGCCCAAAAAAAATTGTTGGTACCTAGTAATATCAAAAGACTTGGTGGTTGACTATTCTGCTTACAATTCTGATGAGATTATCGTCAGCTCATAACGTAACAAGTAGGTACAAAATTCGTCGGTTTAGTACGGATTTCGGTTAGTTTAATTGGTAGCTAACAGCCAACCGGTATTTGGAAGGTTGTTGTCCCACCTTGAACACTTCGATGAATTTTTGAAATAAATATGTAAAAAATTATTTGCAATGCATTGCCATAACAAAAATAAAATTATGAAATTGCTAATGAGTGTGTTATTATAAGATAGTGTTCTATGTAACTGAAATAACTGAATAAATTAGGTATTAAACTATAAGAACCATTGATTGATAAAGTGAACTAGATGAGTACCAGTTCATTCGCTTCAAAAGAACTGCAACTCAGTTGTAACCTCACTTCATCAGCGCAGGTCCGGTGCTGGTTTCAACACCGGATTTGCATGCTCTGCGATATCATACTTACGCGTTTTTGCACTAGCTCATTCATTAGCTGGTAGTAATTGTCTTTGATGCCGAGAAAATACATGTATATTTTAATCTGCTTTCTTAGATGATGAATCGAACGTCGTATATGTTGATGAGGAACAACTTTATTTAGTTTCGCTCTCGCGTATTCAAATTGAGTTAATGTTACCTTTTGGTCACGCAAGAGGAATGCCGCCGAATCGGGTTGGAAGGTGATATGAGGACCAGATCCCACTGGCTTTGGGACGCAGCGCAAATCTGCCATCAATGCCCTCACCGTAAAGCGAGCGCTTCTGAAGGGCTTCTAAGTGGGGCTCAAGTCAAAATGCACTCGCCGGGAGACCGCTGTGCACCGGCGAGGTCGGACAGAGCCACCACTAGGCGAATGAAACAAGCCTGTGCGGACCCAACATGCGGAAACCGGCCTACTGCACGCCGCGGAACTCGACACAGCCTAACGCAGATAGGGGCGCTGGATAAGGGCACACTCCGTGCCCGACCCTATTTGTGGTGCGGTCCATAAAAAGAAGGCCCGTGGTCTATGCCCTCGATGGACTATGAGAGCCCCGAGCGGGGTCCCCTGCGCGCCATCCGTGGATTTATTTTTATTCACAAGCAGACGGATCACATAGTGGTAAGCAATAAAATTACACGCTACACTTGTCTTGTTATTAGTGAACATGAAAGTTTAAAAACAATATATATAGATTATACGCATTGAAGAAGACAACAAAATCGTCCATCTAAGCTGTTGGCTGAAAAACGCGAACACGAATGCGCGCGAGTCACGCTCCACATAATTTAATTAGGAGCGGTTCCGCTCCGCGACGACATCTCGTTTCTACCCGACTATTTAGACAACACTATTTTATACGTTTTGACATTTCACATGATAACTCTCCGCTCTAATGGGGAAGATGCGGATACACCGAGTTGTATTAAAATTTATATCTTGAAACCTAGAAAGTCTTGCGCAAACAGCTATATAATAAACATTAAACAATCATAATGCACGCTACATTATTTTCTTAATTCAGTAATTAATGCTAAGTTGTAAAAATAGTTTTCTTTCCTCGTTTCACTTAAAGCAGTCGGTGAAACTAGGCTAGACGGCGAAGAATATCATGTACCTATTCTGATAACAAAAATCGGTCTTACATTACGGGTAGATCACCTACCGGTAGGTACCTAACTATATTCAAATAATCCCCACAAAAGGATAAAAAGCCTTTCCTCATACTACCACTTCACACGAAAAGTAAATGTCAGTTAACGAATTACGAGTCAGGTATTGGAAGAACAGGGAGAGAGCAGTTATGTACCTATCTAGGTTCCTAGTTCTCTAGGTATCTCATTCTTTTTTCAGTCTCTAAGTAACATTAATCTAAAAAAATAAATACTACTTCAATGGGCACTGGGACCGGCTTTTATTTAGCCTACTTATTTATATTTTTTATCTTGAAGGGATGTATCAATCAATCAAATAAGTATCATTGCAGTCTCAAGCAAGCACTATATTATTATAATACCTACTTACATCTTCAAAGTAAGAAATCAAAGGTAAAAAGTAACTTTTTGGGCATTATGAGACCAATGCTGAGATGGAAGGATTGCGTAAAGCGGGACATGAATATGTAAGTAATCCCGATATGTAAGTAATTGGAAAGAGCTTGGCGCTGAGCGCTTTAGCTGGAGGGAAAATAGTGTCCAAAGGCATAGCCCAACACGACCAAACCTCAATCATTTGGTGGAGTCTCAAAGCCATTCCAAATAAAATTAGACCCCCCTGGCTCGACCAATTCGCATCAAAGCGAGCTAAATGTCTTAAGAGCGCTTTACACTTCAATAAGTAAAGTAGGTAAGTAGCGAGTTAAGTTGCTTCATCAGCGAGTTAAGTCATTTTTGCTGTGTGAACGGCTAAATCGCTCTTTACTGCAAACATCCCACCATTCTATAAGATCCCACCTGTCAAAGGTCGCTTCATTTGCCACAGGTGCGGACGAGTGACACACTCGCGAATTGGCTTGCACAGAGTGCAAATGCAGTGCCCCCCTACAGAATTAAGTATAAGTAATGTTACTGTTAGGTATTCTATGTCGACACATAGGTATTAGGTATATAGTCGTAGGTGTATGAAAAAAGCTCCCGCGGAGACAACCTACTTAAATCGCGACGCGAACAGCAGATGTGCGCAACCACAAAAAATGTTTAGGCAATCTAATTAAGTGGCGTTTAATTTCTCTAATAACGTTCTGTGCGTGCTCCGCTGCGCGCGCGCCGCCGAGGTGTTTTGCTGGTGGTCGACTTGGCTGCTCAAGCAAGGCCACAACGACGGGTCAATGCCCTAAAATTCTTGCAACTTTCGTGGGCTAACTCAAATTTTGATTGTCTGCTGTTTAGAGACTTTTGATACTTTCGTTGCAAGTTTAGAATAATCACATGCCTAGCTGATGCGACGGTAGATCTGCGCTCTGACAAGACCTTCCAATTAAGTATTAAGATGAATAAAGTAATTATGTATTTTCCAAACATTTTTTAACGACTTTATTGACGACTAGTGGCCAGCCCCCTCACTTCGTTTCGGGACAGTAGTTCCACTGTCTACCAATAGATGGCGCTGACCGTTGATTGTATCGCGCTGATCGCGCAAGTGTTTCGTATTTTCGGTTTACCTATAAGCCCTGGTACGCCAGGAAATTAAGATTTACCTCTTTATAAATAGTATGGATGATTATAATTTACTATACCCTATGACATAAGCGACAGTGACGCTATATTTATTAAATTATTCAACTATACATACACAAAGACTTCATAAATAAATTATTTGTACAACACATATCTATTTTCTCAACTTTATTGACAGATTTTACATTATCTAAATGATTTTTTATTTCTCAGATTTTTAATAATATTATTTCTCAGATTTTTAATATTAATAATTTTCAGGCAGACTAATTCGGACATATTTTTTTTTAATCTAACTTTGACAGTAGATATGACAAACTGACTGACAGTTGAATTTAGATTTTGAGGTTATAAAATCACACAAATCCTAGAGAAATCAATTTCTGAATACTTACAACTAAAAATAATGCAATAAAAGTGTCATATTCAGAGTTAATTGAAAGTTGTGTGTCTTCGGACAATGGCATTAACTTCGTTAAGGTTGCATTTCATACAAAAAGCGGTTCAAAATGCTTTCTTCACTACCATTGCGAAGCGGCCGATGGCTTACAAAAGTTCCATTTCCTTGGACACCATCTACCCTAACAGCTCCCTAAAACTCACTTCACCCTCTTTCGTAAGTATTCGTTTATTATGCGTTATCTTATCGAGGGAATTCTTGATCGTTAAAAGTTGTCTAAATATGAATCTATATACATCTTTCCTTTCCAGAGTGCAGACTCAAAAGATAAATTCAACGGATTTATCCCTGTTGATAAACTAGACATCACTTACAGTGCTAGCTCAGGCCCTGGGGGACAGAATGTTAACAAGGTAGGTATTTCATTTCACATAAAGTTGAATACTGATGCAATAGAATCATAAAGCAAGCTGTGATTTCCTTTAATTGCAGGTACACTATATAAACTATATTCTTAGATATTCTATGGAGTTTTAATTTAATGGAAATGTCAACTAAATTGATAATAAATATAAAGCCTCTTCTATTCCAGTATTGCTCCAGGAAAAAGTAACTTGTCACCAACCCCCTAAATTATTTAAAAGATATGCCAAAAGTATCTCTTCTTGATAAATAGCTCAGTTTTGAAACACATTATAACGTAGTATAAAACCTCCTCATTATTTTGATACATCGCTACTATCTTAGAATATAATTAGAATAGATTAATTTAACTATCTATCTTTAAAATTCTTCAGGTTCACACGAAGGTTGACCTTAGGTTCAAGCTCAGTGAAGCAGACTGGCTTTCTCCAGAAGTAAAACAAAAAATGTTAGAATTGGTATGTATAAATTAAAATGTTTCTGACTTGAGTTGAGATAGATTCCAAGCATTATAGCAAAATCCAAGAAGTTTGTTTTTTACTTTTCAAGAATCATCAACTTTAATTTTTTTTTTCAGTATGCTAATAAAATTTCAAGAGAAGGCTACCTAATCATCCGATCAGACACAACACGTACCCAGCAACTGAATCTTGCAGACTGCATGCAGAAGCTGCGCGTAATGATTCGTAATGCTGAGTTTACTGAGAAGCCCCCCACACCAGAGACAGCAGAAAGGATTAGACAGAGGTGAATTAAAGTTCATGTTACTTATTTTTACTAGGTCTTTTGTTAGTGTGATGTGGAGGTGACTATGATGAATGGGTTGATGGAAGTTAGCACTAAGAAGTCAAGTTATATTATATACTCATGTTAGTAAATAAATAAATAAATGTTACATGAGTCTTTGGCTTAAGTAATATGGTTACTTTTGTTTAAAGTTTAAACAAAACTCACCATATTAAAATTTGTCCCATGTCATAAATTATTGATGTATGAAATCATGCAGGGGTCTGCCTTTAGTATGGCCATTAACATTAGAGAAGTTAGGTGTTGATTATGCAAAGGATTTTCAGACATAGGTGGCGTTGGATGTGCATTATCATTTTTCACGATTTTGTAATCCTTTTGTGGATTGATCTTTATAATTTATATTTATCACACACGCGCACGTACACGCACACATACACACACACATAATATATACAATCATGTATTATCATCACATACAGATACACCAGCTTATATGGAAGAGCGGAGACTTCTAACACAGGCTCTTGCTTAAAAGAAGTCTCCAATCACAAACCATTTTATATTGTTTTTTGATGAATAAAAGCTATTTTATTTTTTTATTTATTTTATTTCCAGGCACTTGAAGGCGGCCCGCCTACGCGTAGCTGTGAAACGCGAAGATGCTATCAAGCGCGCCATGAGACAGCCGCCCACTGCTTTAGATTTATGATTTTTCCATTAATTGGGCATACACCAACTAGGCTGAGGACATCAAGGAGGCGTATATAAAATCGATGACTCGTTATTTCAATACATCCACCAAAGCTATGAAAGGACTGGTTCGGTGGATTGATAGTTCTTTTTACGCTTTCTTAGAAAACAAGAATTCGGAGCCTCAGCCTTGTTATATGACTGTTCTGGTAGTTAGCTAAGTTAGTAAATAAATAATTATGTGCTGTTTTATTTTTGGTTTCTATTTATTTCCCTGGATTCCATTTATTTTAGTTATGTTTATTTTACTGTTACATTGTAGCGCTTATTTTGATTAAGTTACGCTTTTTCGCATGTTTCTCAGAATCATCTTTGAAATACATAGGTACGTACATTGTTTACATGCATACATTGTGAGGTATTTTATTCGTAGTCTTGTAGAAACTCGAGCGGATAACTCCTGCAACATTTTCGTTGGCAATGTTGTCTTAATTTTCTTTTGCGTGTTACTTATTATAAATAAAATCTTCTAAGTTTCTATCAGAACAGTCAGTTTTACGGCAGAATTTAGTAGGTAAATTTTTTATATCTGCCGAGTATGCCCAATTTTGCTTACGCGATTGTAAGCCAGTACCTAACTGTAATCATAAAGTTGTAATCGCAAGTGTGAATGTGACTTCCTAAGAAGATAGGTAGGTTTGTTTAATTAAGAATTAAGTGTATTCTAAGTTTAAGTTAAGAGTAAGATAATAACTACGAAAAAGTAATGTTATTAGAGTTTAGATTTAATACCTACTTTTAAATTATACATCATGGATATTGTATCTAACCAATGAATTGTGGTAGACATCTCCTTGAAATTAATAAACAGTGTGCTTCGATTATAATGAATTTTAATTTTCTCTTGTTGTTCTGCTGACACTACTGCCGACCATAGAGTAAAATTTGCTATGCAGAGAAACTTTTTCATACATTGACAGCATGTAGACGCCCGTTGCAATAGCGTTGCCATGGCGACGCGTTGACTAATTTTTTGGTCAACATCAAATACCAACAAATCGAACATATTTTTAGTGAGTGTGGAAGTTTTTTAAAATGTCTTACAGGGATTTGAGAAGTAAGTGTTTTTCTCTAATATTTTCTACCTATCTCTACTTAACACTTGCGTCAAGCAGGGTAGCGCAAAAAAGATAGCCTCTCTTCATCGGCGGGATGTAGGTAGGCATAATAATAATATCATTGTTTTACTAGTTGTCTTACCTCATCACCATCATCATCAGCCTGTTGCAGTCCACTGCTGGAAGTAGGCCTCTCTAAATGCTCGCCACTTTGATCGATCTTCGGCTACTCGCGTCCAGCTCCAGCCAGCGCAGATCGTCACTCCATCTCCTCTATCTTTCCTAAATAGTACCTAATAATTAATATAAGACATTACGTGTAGCTGTGTAGGGTAGGTTAGGTATTATTTATTGAGTTGTCCATAGAATTGTTGATAAAGATTTCAGCGAAGCTATGCGGGTGCTCGGCTTCCCCGAGCCCATCTCTCTGGAGAGCTTCCGGAGCCCGAACTGGGAGCTCCTGGAGGCCTGCCTGCGCTGGCTGGCGGCGCGCGTGGAGCCCGACGCGGCGCTGGCCGGAGGCCGGGGCTCCGTCGAGCAGCGCGTGGCCATGGTCACTCATGCGGTTGCTTTATTCGTAAGTTATGTTTGTATATGCATCAAGATAGTCATGAAAACGGATTTCAAAGGAACTAACGGGGTTTCCATGTTGTAAATAAAGAGCAACTAAGTAGCGGCCCGTCCTCGCTTCGTTTCGGGACAGTATAGTTCCACTGTCTACCAATAGATGGCGCTAAACGTCGATTGCAACGCGCTAAAGTTTCGCCCTTTCGAGGGTTGGTCGATGTCTAAACTCCATAGATCACTTTATAAATAGTTTAGAAGATTGGGCTACCATAATTTATGACGACGATAATACCTAAATGGTTTTTAGGTACCTATTATCTTTAGCGATGTAAGAAAGTATCTATGTATGTACTTACATTATTCCTTAATAGTGAAAATCGATATTTTATGGCGGCCATAGAGGGCTTTTAGTGTTTCCGCGTTCTAAAACGAATATCTTAACACATTTTAAACATCATCACATAAGGAATCGATTGATACCTTAGTCATAAAATTCTGATGGATAGTTAAGACAAAACCCGCTTAAACCTAGGTACATAACCTACAGACACGACTGACGTTTCGACTGCGTTACAACAGCCGTGGTCACAAGCGGACTGGAGGAGCACAGCGTCGTCTGCTACGCCCGGCTTGTGCATCTTCGGATACCCTATCATTTTCGATATTTGCACTGCCACTAAATAATCTGTCCGTAGGTACTTATTTTTAAATATCCTTCCGTTTAGTCCCGTTTATATCAAGTATTTGTATAATGCAACGCGAAAGTTCAAAAACATATTTTACCTTTAACCCAGTTATTTCACTTGCCACAGCATTCCCGTGCAAACCTGAAGTTGAATGGCAAGAAGGTGTACGGAGCCGATGGCTGGGCGGTGCGAGGCTGTTGAAGGTGGCCAACTTGCTGCGGTCAGCCCTAGAAGCGCCTCCCCCCGACGACCAGCAGGGGGAGTCCAGTTCCCTCAACTATGACGTCACTAGCCGCGTAAGTAACTTTCTCTTTGGGAGATGGACGGTGAATACCGAAGGTGGTAAAGGTGGCTATCTTGCTGCGATAAATTCTAGATGGGTAGGTACCCTTAGCCTACTATATTATACTAGGAGTCGTATAGTAGGTATATATTACTTACTTACTTACCTTTTCGCCGAGTTACTTTCGGACGACTGAGCGATCGTGTTTGGAAATCGCATGATTTAAAACTTCAGACAAAGCTTTCGGTATATAAAGCCATGATTCTTCCGATATTACTTTACGCCTCAGAAACCTGGTGCTTATATAAAAAAGACGTTCGAAAGCTGGACACCTTTCACATGCGGTGCCTGCGATCCATCATGCGGATAAAATGGGAAGACCGAATTCCGAACACGGAAGTGCTTCGTCGTTCTGCGATGGTTGGTGTTGAAGCTCTTCTCATGAAAGCTCAGCTTCGTTGGTGTGGGCATGTTTGGCGAATGGATGACTGTAGACTGCCGAAATCCTTGCTGTACTCAGAACTTGCACATGGCAAGCGCAATCAAGGTGGACAGTATCTTCGTTATAAAGACGTGCTCAAACGCCATCTCAATGCATGCAATATTCCGATAAGTGGGTGGGAGGAGCTTGCGTCTCAGAGACCTGAATGGCGTCAACGCGTAAAAGATGGGGTTCAAGACTCTGAAAACGCTCGTCTCTTAGAACTGGACGCAAAACGTCAGGCGCGGAAAACGCGCCCCAAGCCCTCCTACACCTACACCTTCAACACCGCCGGTCAGCTCTACTGCCAAGCTTGCGACCGGGTCTTCAAGACTAAGTTCGGACTCGCTAGCCATATAAGAGCACATGCTCGTGATAAGTAAGGGTCGCCATCGCCGAATACGGCTAGGAGGACCATATATATTACTTACTTCCCTTCCAAGAATTGGCGACACTTTTCCAGGTAATTTAGAGCTGATCAAAGCTACACGCACAATCAAATTGAGGCCAATTAAGAAGCTTTTTAACAACGAGCATTTTATCTGTTTACAGCTTGGAGAGATAAAGCTCGCTCGAGCTTTGGCTACTGACATTACTGCGCAGGGAGCCTTCTTGTACGACCTGTTAGCAAAGGAAGCTGAAAATAAGGTAATAAATATTCTTACATAAGTATTAAGTACCTACCTACACTATACCTAGATAGGTATAAGCAATGACATTTCACCTACAATGGACATAGCACGCCATACAATAACCAAGCGCGAAGATGGCACATGCTCCAAATAGGGTATTTGACTAAATTTTTTTATGTGTTTAATCAAAAGACCTCCCAATTTAAGAAACATTATTGAAAGAATTACTCGATTCTGATTTGAATTACTTGAGATATCATAACTTTAAGAGCACATATTTTGGGCAAGCCCAAAAACGCTCTATACAAATGACTACAGGCAAGTGACGTCACATGCTCGTATCCTGTATGCGCGACTAGTAAATTTTGTTTGGTAGCTATATCAAATGTTTTGTTTAAGTAAATGGTTTTATAATAAAAGTTGGTGGAAAATGTACGGGTAGTTCAATGATATAATTTTTTTTTTTAATTGTAATACTTTAAAATTGGACTTGCCCATGAAACTTTGAATGCTCATAAAACCAGTAGAGTCACATGTGCCTGTTGTGGCAGCGCTCTTGTGATTCTACTGGTATTACAGGTGTGTATGGGCGGCGGCAATCGATTACGCAGGTATACCATTGTTTGTCTGCCACCAAAAAAAACTGACTAGAGAAGACTCATTTAAAGTAGACAAACCGTCTGTAAATATAGATCTGTGAAAAATACACAACAGACTATGCCAATATCTAGGTACCTACATAATTTATGGCATTTCGCAAATCCACGTTTTTGTTTATTACCTTGCATGCATTTTTAGGAGGATTGTATTGATTTGATGATAAAAAATTGTACAAGTTAGCCTGCAAGTATAATAAATTATATTAAGAAGAAAAAAAGACAGTTAATAAAGATTAAGTAATAATTTCCCTGCACAGGGAGAAAAACCACTGGGCAAGTCTCCGCAATCACAGTGGTGCAACTCTCCCGCTCACCCTAATTCTTCATTGAGGTGATGACAAAAAAAATTGCCGCTCGTCTCGTAAAAATACAATGCACACGTCAAACTACGTTTATCTGCTATATAATGATAGCAACAAACAATACCTATCTCAATAAATACGGCAGCAATCGCAAATTTTCTTAAAACAAAAAATTGCACTCGGTAGCAACAAAAACAGTTTGACATGTCATGACGAACAACATAGCTATGGTGTAAAATGGTGCGGACTTAGATTGGCATTCTACGTGCGACAATGAACGCTTGGACGTTTTGTTCGCACTAAAAATTTAACACATTTCGAAAGGTGGCTCAACTCTCCCACCTGGGGGAGTCTCCCGGTTTTCCCCTCCTATTTCTCTTAGCTATGTAAGAAAGTATCTAGTACTTACATACATATTCCATAATAGTGAAAATCGATATTTTATGGCGGCCATAGAGGGCTTTTAGTGTTGCCGCGTTCTAAAACGAATATCTTAACACATTTTAAACATCATCACATAAGGAATCGATTGATCCTTCATAAAATTCTGATGGATAGTAAGACAAAACCCGCTTAAACCTAGGTACATAACCTACAGACACACATACCTACGACTGACGTTTCGACTGCGTTACAACAGCCGTGGTCACAAGCGGACTGGAGGCGCACGGCGTCGTCTGCTACGCCCGGCTTGTGCATCTTCGGATACCCTATCATTTTCGATATTTGCACTGCCACTAAATAATCTGTCCGTAGGTACTTATTTTTAAATATCCTTCCGTTTAGTCCCGTTTAGGTATATCAAGTATTTGTATAATGCAACGCGAAAGTTCAAAAACATATTTTACCTTTAACCCAGTTATTCCACTTGCCACAGCATTCCCGTGCAAACCTGAAGTTGAATGGCAAGAAGGTGTACGGAGCCGACTGGCTGGGCGGTGCGAGAACTGCTGAAGGTGGCCAACTTGCTGCGGTCAGCCCTAGAAGCGCCTCCCCCCGACGACCAGCAGGGGGAGTCCAGTTCCCTCAACTATGACGTCACTAGCCGCGTAAGTAACTTTCTCTTTGGGAGATGGACGGTGAATTCACAAGGTGGTAAAGGTAGCTAACTTGCTGCGGTAAATTCTAGATGGGTAGGTACCCCTAGCCTACTATATTATACTAGGAGTCGTATAGTAGGTATATCTTACTTACTTCCCTTCCAAGAATTGGCGACACTTTTCCAGGTAATTTAGAGCTGATCAAAGCTACACGCACAATCAAATTGAGGCCAATTAAGAAGCTTTTTAACAACGAGCATTTTATCTGTTTACAGCTTGGAGAGATAAAGCTCGCTCGAGCTTTGGCTACTGACATTACTGCGCAGGGAGCCTTCTTGTACGACCTTGTTAGCGAAGGAAGCTGAAAATAAGGTAATAAATATTCTTACATAAGTACCTACCTACACTATACCTAGATAGGGATAAGAATAAACTTCTGCTTTATTTTTCTTTGGAGAAATTACTTTAAGTGTTATCTGAACATTGTGATTTGAACGGTCTCAAGAGAAGTGTGAAAGGCTGTTGCTAGATAGATATGTTCCACCCTTCGTCATATCATTACTTACCATCAGGTGAGATTGCGCGCAAATCTCTTGTTTATTCGAAAAAACAAGTTGTAACTCTTACTTACATGTTCCTACAGGAGCTTCGTGAACAAGCCCTCTCCCGGCCTTTGGATATGTCAGCCATGGAGGCGTGTCTCCGCAGAGCTCTGGACGCTGTCGCCAACAAGGTGACCACTGCGCGCGAGCAGATCGACAGCGTGGCAGCCAGCGAGGCCGCGCTGGACGCCAAGCTAGAGCGCCGGCGCGCCGAGCTGCAGCGCGCGGAGAAGCGGCTGCATACCGTGCAGAAGATCAAGTTAGTTTTGGTGCTAGCTAGTCGATATAATTATCTAAGCATGAAACCAAGGGTGCTGACGCGCGAGACTAAGATTGACAATGTGGCAGCAAGCAGGCTGTAGGTAATGGGTGTGCAAGCTAGAGCGCAGATCTATTAAGCTCCTGCGCGCGGAGAAGAAGGCTTCATACCGTGCAGAAGATCGAAGTAGTTTTGTGCTTGGTAGTTGCATATCTCATAAAACCAGGGGTGCATACGCAAGATAGATCGACAGCGTGGCAGCTAGGAAGGCTGTATGGGTGTGCAAGCTAGAGCGCAGGCGCGCCGAGCTGCTTCGCACAGAGAAGGAACTGCATAGATACTGTTCAGAAGATCAAGTAACCTTGTAATGTAACTGGCATAATCTTGGAATCATTACTAAAGCGCGCGAACAGCTCGAAAACATGGCGTGGCCGCCAGCCACTGCAGAAGGTCGAGTGACTTTTGAGCTCGGAACTCACTCAATCAAAGATGAGTCCATACCAAAGTTGACCATTGCGCTCTAGCATCAGTAGCAGCAGTTATGGAAGGAAGTAAATGCAATCTTATTATATCTCTCGTTTGTCAACTGTTGGGCTATCGATTCTAAGGTAGGTAAAACAAATACTAGGTAATGTGGTACATACTAAATGTTTCAAATGATTTATCAGGCCAGCGTACGCAGGAGAGCTGACTGCGCTTGAGAGTGAGATAGAGCAACTGTGGGAGCAGTACGTGCTGCGGTACCGGTGCGTCGAGGCGCTGAAGCACCAGCTCAGTGTGCTGGAGAGCGCGCAGGCTGAGGTTAGTACAATGGTTCTCTTTCGTTTGCCAAGAACCGTGGGAGATTCACGCTTCGGCAGTAATGGCTTTGCTCGATGAAAGTGATACAACAACCTCACAGAAAACCAGCGTGGTGCAACTCCTGCGCTTTATTTCGCCGAGTTAGTACCGGAGGCCTAATTGAATGCGGAACAGTTTGGAAGCGCTCTTTAGACAATATTGAAATACATAAATGAACGACGGCAATCACTTACAAATATATGAGCTGTTTGCTCGTATGCCTTATAACACATAAAAAAGAGTACACAGCTAGTAACTCTTAATTCTTCAAGACGATAACTAATTTTATTTGTACTGAGAACCAGAGACGTCGGCATAGTAGGTAACTTCAGCTGAGCAAGTTGAAGCTGAAGTGAAGTAGAACCGACATTGTATCCGATGGCGTCTCTGAAAACGTAATGTAAGACGCTCAAGGCAGGTGGAATACGATTTGTACAGTATAGCCAGCAGGGGTTGGGTGCGAAAAGCAAAGTATCGATCGAAGTCATGGCGAACAAATTGAAGAGGGCTATGTCCAGCAATGAACTGCATTAAGATTAAATATTTGTATCTTTATAAATAGGCAGCAGAAGAGCAGCAGGCAGCCATAATGCAACTCATTCACAAGTATGAAGCGGAAGACGTCTTGGGCAAGCTCAGCGACTCTGGTAAGAGAAAAACATTTTGCTTCTTAAACTTTTCCATGAAGTGTTCATAATTTATTGCTCATTAATTGTATAATTTTCAGATGATATGGATTCAAGTGATGATGGAAAAGATTTGAGCGAAGTGAAGCAGCCAAGGCCGGCGACCAGACCGAAAACAAGGTTGAGAATCAAAACGGCTGGCGAGAGTGAGGATTACAATTATTTAACTTGCAAACTTTTTTAAATTAAATCGGTAGGTATACTCAATAGCAAGTCAAATAACGGTTCGTCAACTTAAACGAAACCTTAAGGTTCCCAATAGATTACGCCCATATTCAGATCGTACGCGTGGGGTGTTTATGAATACTTACCTACAGGCATAGACAAAACTTATAATACTATTGGCAGGTTCTACAGGGATCCCTACGCGTGTGTATTGCCAACCCTGATCACGGTGAATGCGGCTTAACGCGTGGTATTAATCCGCTAGGTGACGTCCTTTGTACGGTACATCATCTTCAAGAGGATTCGTTATTTTTGGACGTATGACGAAATGACAATTTGACGATCGATACAACCTATGCTGATGAAGTTGGGCCGTCAGTGCGCCATCAGGCGGATTCTTAACACGCAACGCGAGCATTTGCGATGGGTGCCTCATGGGTTTCGATTACAACTAACTAGGCTGGCGCAGCGACCCAAAGTAAGCCTTGGCCCCCGGTAATAAGAGCCTTTGATGATAAGTGCTGTGACGAAAATCTTCTACGTTCAAGGAGCTGGCGCCGCGGAGGCTCGCCGCGCCTTCGGCAGCATGGCGGCGCGCGATTCGCTGGACGAAATACGAGATGAAGACGACTCAAGGTCTGACTCGGATTTCTCTGATCGGCAACTTTATGGTAAGTATGTAGTTTAAACTCGTTTATAGAAACAATTAACTCCCATACAACATTCGTAACTGAATGGTCTAATATACATTATTGTAAAGATTGATAATGGTTTGGACCCTTTAGAGTGTGAGTCCGATACGAACTTGGTCGGTTTTATTATTAAGTGCTTCTTGCGCCCCACATGATGGAAACATTTACACCCGTAACACCAGCGGAATCACATGTGCGCTGCCTTTTATCCCTCTTAACACCCGATTGGGTATCCTTAATCACTCGGCAAAAAATAGCGTAGGTGCTGTTTAACGCCGGTCTTCTGTGAGGCCGTCGTATAACATCGGTCGAGGCCGAGACAACCATTTATGCTGAAGTGCTGGTCTCCCACGGTGAAATTCTCCCATTTGCCAGGTGGAGGAGGCGACGTGCCCTCCCGCTGGTCGCGCGCGCGCCCTCGCCCCGCCACGCGCACGCTCGCTGCCGCTGACGATGACGACTTCGCTGACCTCATTGAAGGTACGTGAGAAACCAGCAGCGGCTACATATGATTAATGTCAATAATATCCTTTCCTGTCTTGATGTTTTTTTTTTATATAAGATGGGTTTGCACATGACCTCATCTCACCTGATGGAGAGTGACAATGAGATCTAAGAGTAGCGTGCTTTCCCAGAAGAAGCCTATTCAATCGCGACTTAAGTCAAATATTTACGCTCTTGTGATTGAAAAGGATTTCTACGAGTGGAAATGTAGTCTTTTCAAATTATGAGTACCTATAGATGTTTTTTTTTTACTTATGTTTCTGTGTGCATGAATATATAAGTGGCAACTCAATTTTGTTGATGTTACTCGGCTTTTTTGATAACTGGTTTGAGTTCACCAAGTGTCTTTATTTGCAGGTGTAGAAGGTGAAAACGAAGATTCGTTAGGCAGTTCGTCTGAGAGCGAGCTGCGGCTGACGAGTGCGAGGCCCAGCGCCGCTCCCGGCCGCGCCTCAGCACTCAGTGACAACGAATTCTAAGCCGTCTTTGAGTCGTAAGATAATCTCACGGTCTAGGTAACGTAGCCAAAATGTGTAGCCTGTTGTACCAAAAATATGTAGCCTAATTGAGGATACATACTTGAAAAAATGTAGCCTATTAAGGGTACAGTCTTTAAAAAGTGTAGCCTATTTTTTACAATATTTCTAAATGAATGAATGATTACTCGATTTTGGCACAACAAATAACTGCATATTATACAACCAAAAAACAAAAGAGACAAGCCCCACACTAGATTTTAGCGACAGCAACACTATAACAGACTGATCTGTTGCATTTACCACCAGAGAGCGGCGCACGAGTTAAATGCAGAGTTTAAGAAGCGATAGTGTTGCGTTCTACAATAATGTTGTGACAATTTCTATCCTATTCTATTCCATATACTCAATTAAATTGACAATAACGAGTAAATCGATATGACGTAACTGCATTCAACTCGTGAGCTACCTCTATAGAATTATTATCCTCTTTTTAGACGTAATCCCACCGAATTGCCAACTTTGGTACCCCCGAAGTGACTGACCTTTGGTCCGTGAGATTGGTCAGGTAAATAATGTCAATTGTAAAGTTTTATGGAGACAACATTGTAATATAAAACAGTGTTTATTTGCACGTCACTTTACAAGCGGAAAATATTTCCAATAATAAAATTTTACAATAAAAAAATAAATACTTTATTTCAATACGACCAATAGCTCGTTGACTCCGTGTCTCCCTACTGACCTATACAATCGGTAAATAATTACATCTTATAGTATTCGTATAATTACTTAGCAGACATTTTATGTACAAAAATCTTGTAAATTAATTATTTTAAATTACTTTAAACTTTAAAACTTATTATTCATTGACACAGCGCTTGACCTCGACCATTCTATCAAATTTATGTAACCAAATTATATTTTATGAAAATGTCTCAGGTTTTGTATTAGATGGAAAAAAGTATTTTCTTGAGGCGCAAACGACTGTAGTCAGCTTTGCAAATCTTGATCATTTTACTCTACAATTTCAATAAAAATCCATGATCAACATTTGTTACAATGAACATAATCTTATTCGCAAATAATAACAATTATTGGTTTTGCTTGATTTGATCCAATTCTCTATCATAAATAACTAGAAGCTAAAACTTTACAATTCTAATAAAATTATGTAAAGTATCGATTTACGTATTTAAAGCTAATTAAGTAGGTTACGTTCCTACACTGAAACAATTTAAATTGCAGTGATGCAAGCTAATTTAAAAATAACTCAATCCGAAAAATCCAAAACCTTAAATACTACCTATGTAGTAAAACTATGAAAATAAAGCTAATATAGCGGTAACAAGACACGATACAGTAAACAAATTCGTAAAAAACTAGAGCCAGCACTGATTGTGATTTTTATAATTTTAAAGATTGAATGAACCATGAAATTAACTAATCTAGTACAAGACTGAACCTAGATTACCTAAAGGAGACAGCTTTTATGAATCGATTCACTTTATGAATAGATTCACTTTATTGCAACTCTTTTGCAAGTGCAAAAGAGTCTTTTGTTATGTTATCATAATTATTTTGAACTCACCATTAGGTATTAGACTATATCTACAGCGAGTTGGTAAGTATTAATGTTTGCTAACGTCACAATCAACGCTTGGGCCGAACCTGAACTAAATAGGTAATTTACTAAAAGCTAAGTCTAAAAAATAAACATCAGATTTAAACCTAAGAGTATAAAACAATAACGAATTGAGCAAATTTAGCAAACTATGTACACCAATCGTCGACATGGTTGTGTGGCGATAATTTGGCACCGGTTAGGTACAAGGGACTTCACTTCAAATATACAAACACTAGGTATAAGTTAGTCACTAATATTAGTAGCTTACGATACGCATTTTGAGTGGTAAATATATTTTGACTTCCAATGAAACACAATTTCTCCGACAGCTTGTTCAATGAGGGTTCTTGCAACTGGAGAAACCAATATGGCCGCATATTGCCAGTGGGAGTACTTATGTAGGTATTATTTAAAACTACGTACCAGTCAAAATATATTCACTTCCCAAAATATGACAAACTAAGCACATAAATAAGACTTAAGACATAGCATATAACACAGATATTTGACGATACAACTCAAGTTTACAAACGTTCTGTTAGTAGAGTGCCGGTTCAACTTCAGCTAAGTTTGCACCATAAATCTATTACATTTGAATAAAATACTAAAGATTAAAACATGTTGGTCGTAGTAGTTAAGTTTAAGTTTCATGTTAGTATGTCTTTGTTTCTTTTTTTTCCAAATATAGATAAAGGAGTGATGATCAATAAATTTAGATCTTCAGTTACGATGTTGCGAGAAGCCGCATTCTGGGGAGTCACATTGTCGACTGCACAGATGCTGAGTCTCTCGCATACAATACCATCGTCATCATCATAAGCCTAGCGTCTCATTCCCAGTTGCGTCCAAAGCCGGCGCTTCGGAGCCTGGGGCACGCTGGGGCCATGATCCAGGATTTGGAAAGATTACAATAAAGCATCTGGCCTTGCAGTACCCTTGCGGGTCTATAGTGTTACCTATATTTATTACCAACTAATTATGTAACCTATAGATGCAATAAAGATGATATTGGATTGTAGTTACACGTCCTTAATTATTTCCGAAACATGTGTTGGACTAAGCAGTTACTATTAACCTGCTCAGAACTGGGTTTGGTAGTGCTCTTTGGGAAGGCCTATGTTCAGAAGTAGACGGTGTTAGACTGATCAATATTTATGGTGCAACCTTAGTTTAATCGTGACTTTTAATATCCCTAGTAGTTAAAGTGCAATAGTTAGTAGTTAGATAATAATAAAAATACTAAACGTGAATTAGTTACAATAAAATGTTAGATATGTACAATGCATCGGGTTCTTAAGCTATGCCCTCCTATTACAAAAACCGTCTCTAATCCAGGCTTTAATTCTGAAATAGTAAGTACATATACCTATTTAGGTATTAAGTATATACAGTATTAATGTTAGGCATAGAATAGTGTCAAAATTACTGAGTCATTGGATCAAAATCAAAATATCTTTAATCAGTTCAATCGTTTTGTAATGTACGATTCTTCAGTTAGTCCTACTATTAAAGCCAGTACTTATTTTAAACCATGTTCAATAATAAGAGGGATGGTGTTTAGTTTGGTATGATATGTTTAGCCGTTAGTCTAACCTAGACGAGTATTCAGATTCTTCTTACATTAGTTTACGAAACTAACATTGTGACCTCACAACTACTTACTTTTCAATTTAACAAATAAATAATGATGGTTCATTTACCTACATACTTGATTCAAATTAAATGATGGTCCTAATTTTAAAAGCTAGCACGTACACGTGAAAGGGGCAAAGTCTTTTTTATGTAGGCACAATCAGCCTCAACATGATCCTTGCGTTCTAACCTACCAAAAATATCTGCGCATTTGACAAAAAATACTTTTCGCACAATACCTTAAATGAACATTTATTTTGTCGTTTTGTTCTCGAACAACATGTGAAAACGCATCTTGCTCAGATATGTTAGATAGATTTCAACGTTAAGATAATTTTGAGGCTGACTATACAAATGGAAAAAGCGGAAAATCAGTTATTTACTAATAAGTACTGCCAGCTTTTGATTACCGCAAAAGAGGCCCTACAACGAAACGGAATTCAAGACCAAAATTTCACACGCCCTGTGCATATCTTTTGTTTGGATGCGATGCGTTAGGTTATCCTCGTTCGTTAGGGTCGGTTTCGTTGTGTGCCCTAAGGTGTCTTTTTAAACGGCCAACGGTTATAGACGAAAGAGGAATGGTGGGTCTATATCGTTTGGAGGCAACTGTTCTTCCTCTGCCGTCGATGACGCAGGTCTCAAGGCGAGTCCATATCGGGGTGGTGGGGGTGGTCGTGGGGGTGGCTCCTGGAGGAGTCGCTGGAGGTGGTGGTGGTGCTGCCCAGCGAGTCGTGGTGCTCGGCGGCGTGCCGGCTCTCGTCGCAGACCGCTATGAACTGCTCGGCGTACGCCCTGGAACGGAGGACACTTGATTTACAAACTGGTCTGTTCATAGACAGTGACGTCATTATCAGCATCTAACTTCTTTTCTTTTTCAAAAACCCCCCTTTAAAAAGTGCTGCCCTCACCCACTTCACTACCGGCGTGTTAGCTAATTCTCGCTCGGTTTTAATGTGAACTGTCGAGTCCGGTGTACGTGCGCTTGAGCTCGGCGTCCGACACGCGCTCCCGCTCGGCGCGCCGCTTGCGGTGGATGCGCTCGAGCGAGCGAGTGAGCTGCGAGTCGCGCTCGCTGTGATGTTGTTACCTGTCGAGTCCGGTGTACGTGCGCTTGAGCTCGGCGTCCGACACGCGCTCCCGCTCGGCGCGCCGCTTGCGGTGGATGCGCTCGAGCGAGCGAGTGAGCTGCGAGTCGCGCTCGCTGTGATGTTGTTACCTGTCGAGTCCGGTGTACGTGCGCTTGAGCTCGGCGTCCGACACGCGCTCCCGCTCGGCGCGTCCGCTTGCGGTGGATGCGCTCGAGCGAGCGAGTGAGCTGCGAGTCGCGCTCGCTGTGATGTTGTTACCTGTCGAGTCCGGTGTACGTGCGCTTGAGCTCGGCGTCCGACACGCGCTCCCGCTCGGCGCGTCGCTTGCGGTGGATGCGCTCGAGCGAGCGAGTGAGCTGCGAGTCGCGCTCGCTGTGATGTTGTTACCTGTCGAGTCCGGTGTACGTGCGCTTGAGCTCGGCGTCCGACACGCGCTCCCGCTCGGCGCGCCGCTTGCGGTGGATGCGCTCGAGCGAGCGAGTGAGCTGCGAGTCGCGCTCGCTGTGATGTTGTTACCTGTCGAGTCCGGTGTACGTGCGCTTGAGCTCGGCGTCCGACACGCGCTCCCGCTCGGCGCGTCCGCTTGCGGTGGATGCGCTCGAGCGAGCGAGTGAGCTGCGAGTCGCGCTCGCTGTGATGTTGTTACCTGTCGAGTCCGGTGTACGTGCGCTTGAGCTCGGCGCGTCCGCTTGCGGTGGATGCGCTCGAGCGAGCGAGTGAGCTGCGAGTCGCGCTCGCTGTGATGTTGTTACCTGTCGAGTCCGGTGTACGTGCGCTTGAGCTCGGCGTCCGACACGCGCTCCCGCTCGGCGCGCCGCTTGCGGTGGATGCGCTCGAGCGAGCGAGTGAGCTGCGAGTCGCGCTCGCGCCCGTCGCGCCGGCGCCGCTCCGCTCGCGGCTCGCGCGGCGATCGCCGTCGCCGCAGGCGCTGAAACATGTGACCTTATTTTGAGTATTTCTGACTTTTGAGCACACCTTATGGAAAGTGAACATCGCTGATTATGCTCTTTTGCTACACCTGAGGCATCATACTGTTGTCTTTTAATAAAGAAATAAGCCCTAGGTCACTATTCGTTGGACAATAGGAATAAGCTGTACTGCTTAAACGATTGGAAAAGCCCATAACCCATCCCTCAAAGTCTCTAATATCTTGAAGGTAAGTTTTGTACTAAGTTTTAAACTGATGAACCATTGAATGAACCAAATGAACCAACCAGCGGCATGAGGCCATTGTTTCGTAAACGCACTTCACTAGCGCGATGTAAAATAGCATAGTGACATCTACCGAAATAATGACGAACCACCTGCCTGATTGCTTTATACAGCTTGCTTGTAACTTACACTGACACCGTCGTGCATGGGGTAGTAGAGGTGCGGCGGCGGGTAGTGCGCGGGCGGCAGCGGCAGCGTCGCGTACCGCGGCGGGACCACCATGCTCACGGGTACTCTTCCCAACTGGAACAATGACAAATAAAATTAAAATCGAATAATTTCTTCGACACTTATCATAACTAACGAACTAGGCTTGCGCAGCGACCCGAAGTGAGCCTAGGCCTCTGATAATAAGAGTCTCTATCTAGAACGGTCCTGCGCTACCTCCTGCCAGTCATCAGCCTGCCGCGTTAACATGCGCGCCACGAGATAATTTGTCGACACTCGTATTTTGTCGGCGCAAGTTGCGTCTCGCTCACCTGACTGAGCGATGAGCGGGATAGAAGGATGCGCTCTCGCGAACGAGTGTCGACAAAATTTTGTCGTGGTGCAGCATGTTAGGCCTACTGGTGTCCACGCAAATTTTATCCTTATCATCCCTACAGCTGGTTCCATGGACGGCCAACTGGCACTCAATATGACATGCATCCTACAAAAGACACTTTATGGACGAATGGTCTTAAGGTTATGAAGTTCTTGTGGCTACGCCAAATTTTGATTGATTATACAGGCCAGCCTAACTCCACCCAGAAGCTTCTTGGGAACTTCACCGACTCCGCGGAGTGACCTCGCCGGGGATTTCGTCACGCTGACTGGTCACAGCATCGGACTCCAGGAATACGAGTGCAACAATAATTGTGGGTATCCACTTTTTAAGAAATTGTCAGAAACTCAACGGCTTAATGCAACTTAACGTCGTAAGGCCCAGACAGCAGACGCAATAGAAAATCAATTGTTTTTGCCTTTTATTTTTAAAACCATTGTTTTTAGGCTCTTATGACGTTATTAGTTTTGTCACTATAAGAACCGTTTGCAATTGACTTCTAGGAATTAAATAAACCCTACCACACAGAAGGTACTAACTACATTTTAGTACAAGTACACACATAATGACTCTACTAAACGTCCTTAACTCCTTTAAACAGAGAACGTTGCGTTTAAAAACAGCGGTCATTAAAAGTAGCCTCTAACAAACGCTCATAACACAGTAATTGATGTGGCAGCTCTGCTCGTGAACCAATGGGCCTGACCTGCCTAGTGGTGGGACGCAGTTAAAGTGCGCTTGAGTCACTTTACAATCTCAGATGAATGGCTACAATAAAGTGAATTATAAATTAGTTTTGAAAAAAAAAGACTACGTCACAATATATTACCATTGAACTATTTTTTCAAAAACCACTGATTCAATTTTGATAAAATTTATATGGGACCTACCAAACAAAAAAAAACATGAAAATCCATCATTAATTTGGCGGAGAAATCGAGTAACATCCATACAAAAAAACATACGGGTCTAATTGAGAACCTTCCTCGTTTTTAAAGTCGGTTAAAAAATTAGAATTGATTTATAAATTAGAAAAGAACACGACACAATTAGGAGAGCTGCATTACGCCAAGTAGGCGTAGTAGCGTAAGTAAGCGGCGAGTGCAATTAGCGGTACGGTCCAGCCCCGGCTGTAGGTATCCGACAGCGATTGCGCTGGGATGGACACCACAGGGGTTTTAGTTAGAGTTAAAGTCACACACATCACCTGGTCTACCACATGTGACCTTAACTAACCATGATTGAATTGGTCTGGTTCCCCTATTAAAGGGTTGCAAAGGTCAGACGGCAGTCGCTTTCATAGATTACCCAAATCCTAATTAATGGTTTAAGTGTACCTACCCTCGGCTGGGCGAAGTGACAGCTTTGCACGCAATATGCTAAGATGAGAGGGAGATAAATAAAAGTCTTAGACAAAAATAACTATACAATCTCGGCAATAAATGGTGATCAGAGATTGTGTCAAAGGAATACTTAACAATAGTTAAGTACGTTGAAATTTGGCCTTGTTATATACAAAACGAGTGAACCTAAGTGGCAGTTTTTCACCTCGATTTTTCCCATAACACCGATTGTAAAAGTGAGTCGCACCACTAGAGCTGCGCAGGCGACGAATAGTGATCAGTCAGCAAGGCCTTCCACATTCCGAGCGTTCACTTTAGATTTGATGCTGTGGCCCGCGGCGGATGAAATCAATTACGTTTAGGAAAGTAAATAACGTAGTTAGATACTTTTAATGTTGTGGGTGTAAAGCAGCAGCGTTAAAAATATTATCAATCTACCAATACTGTAACAACAGCGCATCAGAGAACCATTTAAAATTGCTGTTCGTTAGTCTCGCTCGTTGGGGTAGAAAAGTTCTGGAGTGGAGACTTAGAGGATCCCTCTGCTTGTCTGCCAAATAACACAATAAGAAGGTGTTGCTGGTGTCTATGGGCGGCGATAATAGCTTACCATCAGGTCATCCGTCTGGTCGTCTGCCACCTATCACATAAAAAACTACTAGGTACTACGCTGGCTCAGAGATATAAAATGGATCCGTCTTGTCGAATCACTTAAGAGCTACTTTTAATTTTCATTCAAAATTCACTGCAGGTAGATACAATAGGAATTGAACCCGGTCAGTCAGCGCCAGTGAAATCCTCACGCGTGCGCTACTGTCCTACTGTGCGCGGGCGCAGCATCACCGTGAAATATCTGCGTACGCGGCGCTCATGCTGATGTCGTGTGTACCACTGTGTCACTAGTCTAAACCAGGTCTAAGCCTACCTAAACCAGTGACACAGTGATAACACATCATCAGCATGACACCTTAATTCAGAACTGTTTAGGGTTGTTCCGAATAGTTAGTAGAAGTAATGGTCGAGGGGATAGATAGATAGATAGATCCATGCTAATATTATAAATGGAAAAGTGTGTCTGTCTGTCTGTATGTTTGTCTTTCTTTCACGGCAAAACGGAGCGACGAATTGACGTGATTTAAGTGGAGATAGTTGAAGGGATGAAGAGTACCATAAGCTACTTTTAGCCCCTTTCTAACCCCCCATTTTAGGGAAGTGGGGGACGCGAGCGAAGCCGCAGGCAAAAGCTAGTGCTCTTTATTGCACAAAAGATTACAGAAGTTTTGGTTTGGTCATGTATAAATACAATCTCGGTAGTCTTATAGCTAATAGCGATCTATCTGGAGGTAAGGAATAACAGCAAATCAACAAAGGGTGTAACTGTTTACTGATACGACCAGTTTATACTAGAAGAAAAAAATCTTAGCGTATGTAGATGTAGTTATGTAATGTAAGTGTGCTGACATACCTAACTCGGAGACATATCAAAACATTCCCTGTCTTTATTCATAGTATGTCATCTTTGATATCAGAGACAGCTGACGGGTTGGTAATCGCGCATGCGACGGGTACACGAGAGAGGACGGGCTACATGCGCGGGCGCAACACGCGCGTCACTCTAGGGAGGGCAGAGGAGCTAGCACGAATATTATAAATAAACCATAAGGTATCGTGCCCACGTTACTATTTCGCTATTACTTACTCAACACGAAGTAACTTTGTCGAGGTATCGTACTCGTTCATTTTAATTTTACCATTTCCTTCAAAAAAATATTGGATATGTACGTATGTATCTACGTTAGTTGTTTAATATGTGGACGTGCGCTCACGTTACAATACTGGTTATCCTTTCTGACGTTTGTTTTTTGTTAATTTTAGTTATGCTCACGAGATGAGATTTTTTTTTACGATAAACATATATAAAAAGATGTTGCAAAATTTTAATCTCACATTTCAACAGAATCACCTCATCAGATCACCTGATGGTAAGCGAATACCGCCGCACATGGAACTCGCAACACCAGAGGAGTCACGTCAAGGATTTTCCCATCAGTGTGTAAATACATAATATTCTGAAGTTTCTGTAGGTATAAAAAGCATGAAGCCACATATGGTCGCCCTGACTAAAGCCTCCGCCTGCCATGGTAATGGCTTGTCCCACGTGTCTTGGACCAGACTTTTGATTTCCTAGTTCTGTTTTAATATTTATGGCCTAACAGGAATCGACTGGCCCGATGGCGCATTTGGTTGGGACCATACGTCATGTGCCAAAGACTTTGGGTTCGATCCCCACTCTTCAACATTCTTGTGATGAACACCTATGGGGGTGGGTTTGTTCAGCGTCTGGGTGTATGTAGTATTTATTATACTTATTTGTGATTTCGCTATTTTTTGTTATCTGAAACACAAATGCATAAGCTGCCTAACACGGAGTCAGGTCAATGTATGAGATGAGTGAATTTATTAATAAAAAATAGTTTTTTTTTTTGTGTACCGCGGTATCTACATACCTACCCTAGACAAGGACACGCACAAAACTGGCTCCCCGAAACATAACTCTCAGATGAGCTCATTCATGTTCGGAAGGAATGTAGTCCACCATTCTAACTGCATCTAATTTTAAACTACGCTCCGGCATTCTAATGATATTTGCATTGGTCGCCGGATTACTATAGGTTATTCTAATAAAATTGTGCAGTAGACTCGTTCACATTCGGTTTTGGCAAAGAAGGCTATTTCGAAGATCACATAAGTACGGTAAGGTATCAAAACTTCATCACATTGGATATTTCAAAAATAAATATTGTTTGGTCTGTTTCAGCGTGATATGCTAAATTATGTATTTCATGTGAAAGGCAAGATTCGTTCGTGAAATTGCTTTCGAAGTAGACCCCCAGAATATTTAGTATACTTTCATTGTTTAGGCTCAAATAAATGCAACGAAATATAGCAAAATATTATGGGCTCTTTTGGGGATTTGCCAATTTGCCAACATATTCGTATTAAATTGGTATTTTGACGTTGTGTTGTTGGTAAATAGATATTTGTGCTTATGCGTTGGTAGCTCTACGCGCACTCGCACCGGACCGCCTTGATACGATTACTGTTTGCGCGCGCGCATGAAGCCAGTCCTGTGAGACGAGTGGCCATAGCAGCAAACAGAGGAATCTGACTTATAAGTTTCGGTACGCTTAAACCATGCTACAGGATATGAAGAGAATTTACTCTCAAAGAAAAACTCTTCGTATCCCAGAATTTAGTAAAATCTTCCCTGAACTGAAGTTCTGAAGTTAAACTTTTAGGTTTTACGCCAATAAATAGTAAATTGTCCCCAATCATGTTTTCGCCTAGTACCTATGTATAACAAATCAGTATTTTGCTTTTACCTGTCAGCGTTTTTATCTTCGTTCTTATAGCTTAGCAGTTTGCTAACAGATTAGTGAGCAAACAATTATACTGGTAAAGTGATTCACGACACGAAGTAACGATATTGAAGGAACAGCAACAAGTGTGAGAAAGAGATGATTCGCCATTGATCACCTTCGCGACACGACCTGCTTATCTATTTTTAGACACATTTACACCATCAGTCAGGAATTAAAGTAAAGTATCAGCCTTTACTATACTGTCCCACTGCAAAGCAAAGGCCTCATAGAAATCAAGTCATCGCTACTATGATGGGATTAAGCTTAATCACCACGCTTGCCTAATGCGGATTGGTGATCACAAAACCGAGCTATGTTTGAAAAATTTTAAACATACTTTTTGCTCGATCCGGAAATCGAACCCGGGACCCCGAGTTCACATATTTCACTTAAACTACTAGATCAACGGGGCGTTTAACATTGAAAAAAAATATAAATTACATATTCTTTACCGGAACATTTTTGAATAACAATTTATCTATCCTGCACGGTGTAACTTTCATTATGGAAAAAAAATACATCCTTATTAATGAGATAGATATAATAATGTTCAAACTATGTTTTTTGGAAAATTCGAAGGTTCCTCTGAAATAGTTGACTAAAAAGTGCAGGTAGCAAGCGAATAGTATAGAAAGTAAATTAATATGTTTTCATTTATCTAATCATGATCGCATGGTGTAAACCTCGTCTAAAACCAGCTGACCTTGCTGACCGAATCCGAACCCCATTCACTTGTGTTTTCAACCATTTTCCCACCACAGGCGTCACGCTAATTTCAAGCTTATTCCTATTGACAAAAAAGTTAATTTCACTAAAAGAGTAGTGGGATTTTTGGAGTGTAAGTTTAAAGAAAAAGTTGACACCATTTTGGGCTTTGTTTTGAGAGTCACTATAGTAATTAAATCTTTTGAATATGCAGTAATGTTGTTAAACGATGAGAGATAATTTGGTTCGTTTCTTTTTAAGAATAAGTAATTATTTTGAGAAAAAAATATCTAATTTTAATTACTATTTGTACGATAGGTATGTACCTACTGTTGGTGGACCTAAAACTTAAATAATATATTTTTCTTTGCTTTTATTTCAATAATGTTCCTATGTCCTAAGGCCTCCTTAAGTTTCGGTCCACTGCTGGACACGGGATTCCCTCAATGTTTACCATTTCACCCTGTCTTTGGTTTGATGCCACCAGTCTTAACCTACATACTAGGTGTTTACATGGATACGCCTCTTTAGATATCCATATTATAGTGTTTAGAGTACACAGACCAAAAAAACGTATCTTTAGTTATTTCTTCAATCTTTAGTATATGTCCTTAACACGTGCGTTGGAGACGAAGCGCATTTCCAAATCGCTTGCATTTTGAAACCTGCGCCCGCGCGGCGTCGCATATACGTGTCAAATATGTGCAAATGGGCAACGGCCAGTATTAGGACGGTTGCGCAACGACACCAGCTTGAGGAACATAAATCTTGAGTGTTTTATGGACTCTGCGTATGCGCAATTTATGTTGTTAGGGCTGGTGGGAACAGATTCCTTGTTGATGATTTTTGGTGATACTCTTAGCGATGTAGGTAGATTAGGATAGTAGCCCAGTAGAATATGCGCTTTCCGAACGGGAACTCTTAGGTTCGAATTCGAACACACAGCTCTACATTTTTAATGTATGTATGCATAATTGCATATTTTCTAACACCAACTCGGCGGTTTACTAATTTATTGAGATAATGACACCTATTAATATTTATAATCTACACTAAAAAATCTATTTTAGTTAGAGTAATCCTTTAGGTATCTCAGGCGTAAACTGAAAGAAGATGACTTACGTAAATAATAATTGCTTTAAACAAAAGCTATAATAAATTATTGAGATACATTATTAATCGCGAAGATCAGACCGTTATTTTATTAAGACTTACCATCCATATCCAATCTTGAATAAGAAGCGATGGAAACAAGCAGAAATGATACGACGAAGTGTGGTAATATTCGCGGATTGCTAACAAATATTTGGTGAAAACAACTAAGTAAAAATATTTTGGTGTTGAACACTTTCTTATTTGGCCTCTCCCAGCTGCTGTCTAGCGAGCCCTAGCCGGTGAGATGCGCTGTTGCCCAACACTTCAAGAGTGGACGACCTCACGATGTGCGCTTACGCAGACTCGCTTCAAACCGGGTGAAGGAATTCTTGTAGTACGTACAAACTTGTCAACATGTGTGCCAGTACGTGTGGCTTACTCTAATGATATAGTATAAATACCTAAGCACTTAGATTTTAATTATTACGAGGCTCTTAAAATGTGTCTGGTTAATTCTATATAATATTATTATGTCTAAGATATTTCGACTCCTTTACTAGAATCGATTAGGTAAAACACTTGCGTGATATAATTGACATTCAGCGCCATCTATTGGTAATGTTTGGCGCTAATAGAAAAATTACGACCCGTAACGAAGTGAGAGCGGGTCACTAATCTTCAATGAGGTAAAAAATTAGTTGTTATTGTTTTAATGGCCTCACTTCTTAACGTTATTTTGCTATTAGTTTCAAACTGTATCTATAGATGGCGTTAGGGTGTCGATTACATCGCGCAAGTGTTTAGCTTTTTCCTTTTAACATAAGCCATGTCTTTAAAATTTATATCTTATAATTATTATAAAAGAAGAATAGTCTCTTCTAATCATCGCTGAATTAAATCTTCATCGTCCCAATCTGAAGCTTACAGGAAGAAGTAACAATAGTCATAGATTACACTGACACTCGGTAGCCAGCAATCCTTCAACATAACGGAGGCAGGCTTAATACCTTCCTGGGCAGTCTCAGGTGGTCTGAGTGCATTATAGCTAGGGCTGCACTCTCTTGCACGAAATAAAACGGCATTTGCTGACATTGCTATCAAAAAGTTCGATGATCTATGCGCTACGCAGTATTATCTTGTCTCTTCCGCACATGTTTCTCAAGTCCTGTCTCTGTCTCACACCGAACCACGTCGAGCTAAGCAACTAATTATAAAATTTTGAAAATCTGAGCAGATACCAAGTCACTAAACGGCCTCGAAGATGCAATGGCTAAGATGTTTGCCTGAAGCGCGAAAGGTCCCGGGCTCGATTCCCGGTCATAGTACAGGGATTGCCCTAGTTTGAGTGAGATCATGTGTGGTGTGATTTATCTGGCGCATTTATTTTTATTTAAAAAGGTGGATTCGAATCCCTCTCGAAGAAGTATCGAGGAAAGTTTTAGGCGGATTTATTTATTTGAATTCTTACGCGCAGTGCGCAACGCAACCCTGCTAGCTGCGCGTGAGAGCTGCGCCACGCATCACATAAATCATGTGTTTCTCCGCCTCACAACTTGTTTTACCAACGCATTTGATTATAGAATTAAATATTTTACTTGTAAACCGACAGGCGACAAGTTGTCATGTGACGTTCAACATGTAACCTTACGTAATGCTACAGAAGGGTTACATTGTGGGTAAGATCCATGCGTGGTACAATCAACTCCAAAAATATGTTATACACTTTAGGACCTTGTCATAATGCATAATGTATAAGAAAGTAGAAGTCCTTCTTATACATATGTATTGTGACAAGGTCCTAAAGTGTATACATATTTTTGGAGTTGACTGTACACAAAAGTATTCTGAGAGGCACATCTAGCTATAGCTTTTAATATCTGTGATATAGCGTACCCATTTAGTGTGCTCACTTTTTCTGTAACTTTACTATTTTACGTAAATTGTCAATTGTCCCGCCCGAAACTTATGTTAATCCATAGTGCCAGGCTCCATACCAAATTTGCTTTTTTGCTTCAGCCGTTCAGTCGTGAATAAGTTGTAACAAACTGTTCTCTTTATAATATTAGTGTAATAGAAAATATGTTTTCCGATACAGCATGAAGTTGTACAGGTAACTAAAGAATGGCATTGTAAGTAGTCGACACATTGTTATTTTAACATTGACAATTATTGCCAGAGAATTTCAAGGAATTGTCGAGTCTATTCTTTGAGTACGTGATGCACATACAAAGGCACAGTTTGTTTCCATCAAATACAATGTAGCGGCCTGGTTTTGGAATGAAAACTTTTTTCCCCTGCAAAAACGCTATCGAACATTTCAGTGACGTAATATTTGTATAACGTAACAGTCGTGCGTGGATCTAAGTTCAAAGATTTTTTTTAATAATGAGCTTTAGTCGACAGGGGAGGCCCGGGCTGGTTCCTTGGGGTAGGTTACTTAAGTTCTAGTGCAAAATATCGAAAGCAATGAGAGATTATTCTTCTTCTTCTTCTAAGGGAACTTCCAGCCCCGGTCTCCCCTACGAGTGCGTAATGTTTTTACCGCTTTTTAAAGTCTGAAGCGTTAAAAAGTACCTTTTCTATTGTTTCAAGCTGCGAATTCGTTCTTGCAGATGTTCATGGGTGGCGGTGATTACTAACCAACAGGTGACCCGCTTACTCGTTTGTCGGTTCTAGTATCATCATCATCAACATATTACCCCACATCCACCTACTGCTGAATATAGGCATCTTCTCTATCACACCACATCCTACGGTCCCCTGCCAGCCTCATCCATTATTTCCCCGCTACCATTCCAATATTGTAGGACCAACGGGCGAGTAGCCGAAGATCGATCAAAGTGGCCAGCATTTGGAGAGGCCTATGTCCAGCAGTGGACTGTAACAGGCTGATGATGATGATGAGCGGGCAGGTGATCTACCCACATGACGTCGTTCTAATCTTGGCTGTCATTCTTCGCCTCTGTTAAGTATTAGGATAATAATTAGGTCCACAAAGATGGAGAGAGCATGAGCTGCAATCTCGCAAACAGTGGTAACTGCGTTTCTCACAATAAACGCACAGGTACTCGTGAAACTTTCTTCAGGTGTCCCCTGAATGACCGCGGGTGAATGAAAGTGCGACCGGTCCATTGTGCAACCGCGGCATGTCAGCCAGGTTTCCTTGCACTCGTAACATACCAATAAGAACAAAATATATAACTGCTTACTACACGTTTTCATAAAGTATTTTTATCGGCCTTAGAATTTTGACAATACGAACGAATTGAATAGACTTTCTTGCGTAACTTAATTACTATCATGAATTCAGTGCTGCCATCGTGAAATGTTTAATGTTCATCTTTTTTTTATCAAATAGGTTGACAGACCAGCAGACGGACTTGATGATAAGCACCTGCCGCAGCAGTGAACACCAGTGGATTCACTAGGTATATGGATTTTTTAATAGTGTGTTAATTTTCACGGTCTCGATGGCGCAATGGCTAAGGTGTTCGATTCCCGGTCAAGTTAATTTAGGAATCGACATTTTCTAAGTTTTCTTGGGTTTGGGTGTTCTGACCCCCCAGTGGTTGACACCCCAGTTAATTATCGTCACCTGGTAGCTCATAGTACAGGGGTTGCCCTAGTTTGAGACCAGGTTGATTGGTGTGATTGTCTGGCGCATTTATTATAAATTTATTATTTTAAAAATTAACAACCTTTTAATTAAAACTAAACAATCGTCTTTTCCATCAGCGGTAATGATAAAGATTATGTCGGTCGGAAACGAAATCAAACCAATACATCCTACTTGTATTACTGGCTTGTGACAAAAGAAAGATTATTCTAATTATAATACCACAAAGTTTTGAATACAGTTAATTGAGTTTTAACAAAAGCCGGTCTTTATTGTCTTGTTCTTTTGTTTTAAACAGGGTTAGATGTCACGAACTACTTCAGAAATGAGCACTCACACTTTCGAATAACACCAGGTCTATGACAGCCCATCAGCCGAACACAAAGGGTCCGATTGATCACTCTCCATCGATTCGATAGACAATAACCACGAGAAGAAGTCGATAAACAATTTGCTGCTATTGTAAAGTTAACCTTTACGTGAGGTGCAAAGGTTGCAATTTCGACAGACGAAAGCCGCAGTGATATGACAGTAATCATCATGTATTAGCGATAGCAGCTCAGTGAATTAAGATCTTACGTCTTCCAAATGGGAAGCCGGTAGGTTACGTAAAACCGATTACCATGCACCTCTGCATATTTCTACTATCGGCTCGGCGGTCATGGAAAACATCGTGCAGAAACCTGCAAGCTTCTGATAGTTTTTCATACTACGGATACCCAAAATTGTTGAGGTAATGATTCTGAACCTGTTCCTAGCCATGATCTAATTGATCTGGTTCCCCTTGTATAAGGTCAGACGGCAGTCACTTCATTATAATTTACTTGGCCTAACACTGAAATTTAGAGTTGAGAAAAAGCCAAGAAATAGCCTATTACCTAACACTAGCTTTAAATAAATGTTTGATAGTCAATTAGAAATCCGACGCAAGCATGTCTACTCTTTGCCCGCAATCATCACGAAGGAGGAAGAAATTCACTTTATACTCGCAGTCCGTTTCCCTTTTTTTTATGTGATAGGTAGCAGACGAGCAGCCGGGTCACCTTCTGTTCCAACCGTATCCTTGGCGTAGAAACGACGGCTTTAGGAGCAAACGGGAAAGGTACACTGATATGATGATGGGCAAAAGGTCACAATTACGACACCGGGATACCGCAGTGCTAATGACAGTAATGAACATGTAATAATATGATGATGGTTGCGCCTGCGCACGTCCACACGCACAAAGCGAAAGATTAATTAATTATAAGTCCACTGTCATTCTGTACGGGAGGTCGTGATGCAAGTTGTAATTATGGTAACTGTGTGTTTTGACCAACTCATCGTCTCATTTCATAACACTGTGAGACTTCTAATAACAATTTGACGACCTCGATGGCGCAGTGGCTAAGGTGTTCGCCCGAGGCGCGAAAGGTCCCGTGTTCGAATCCCGGAAAAGTCACTTTAGGAAACTGCATTTTTTAAGTTTTCTTGGGTCTGGGTGTTCTGGGTTGACGCTATCTGCTACTCATAGCACAGGGGTTGCCCTAGTTTGAGACCAGATTAATTGGTGTGTTTGTTTGGCGCATAATTTTGTCTGCCGTAATATCAAAATATCGACGTCTCGGTGACGCAGTGGGTATTCGATTCCCTTGATATCGATTCGATTGAGTTGATTGAACCCATATCCACTTCTCATAAATACAACGTCCTACTTACTATTACTTCATTATAAAGGGTGTATCAGTGAACATTTATGTCCCTTAAACCACGTATTCTATCGACCATTTAGAACAACATTTGTTCTATGAGTTCTGGAAATTCGCATTAAAAAAACAACTCTTCATACAACTCGTCCGTTCACGTGACTTGTTCATTTTGATGGGGAGCCGAAAAACATTTGATTGATTTCGACAAGTCGTAGAACAAATGTTGTTCAAGTTGGTTGGTAGAAGACGTGGTTAAAAAGGGATGTAAATGTTCACAGACCTGTATAGTCAAATGGGTCTAGTTGGTCTCTATTGACAATAATACGCGTATGTTTCTGAGAAGAATTGATTTCGTTTTTTTATTTGACGGTTGACAGTACAATGGCCGGTAACCCTAGCCTGCGACTTTCTACGCGTGGTCGCTCCGGCGAAAGTCTGCGGTTTTTCGCTTTACTTTTTAGTCTATTTCCAACAATACGATTGTATGATTAGACCTAACAGCAGAAATTACATGCATTATTTCTACAATAGTAGTTTGAGGTGGTAAATGAAGATGAGGACGTATGAGATAAGTTTTCTTGTATCAGTCTAGGCCGACATTTCAAGATTCCCGGGGCGGGGGCAAGGCGGCACAATTCCAAAAACGAAATTATTTAAATTATCTGGTCTAGAATTAAAAAAAGACTACTCTTAAAAAAATAAACACTTATTTGTTTTTAGTAGTAACCGACTCGGATTTGTATGCAATTTAAAATCTATAGACTATGAATATGCTGCGGATTTTTTCATCTTGCAATCACTTGGAACATTAAATTTGCATAAGCAAATCTTATGGTTTGACGTCAAGATTTATTTCTAGTTTTAATTACACCAGGCGGGTATGTTAAGTTTTTCTAAACTTACTTAGGTACTATGTGGCCTTGATATTAGTTGTAGTAAAGCCCGATAGTTTAGTTGTAGCCCGCGGGTCTGTTTGGAGGCCGCTGGAATGCAAGTCTCGTTTGGACAAAGAATTTGTTTGTTACGAGCTGATGCAATACTCGATAAGGCGCACGATAATATCGTAGACATAAAGTATAGAAAAGTTTACCATTTCGTAAGGGCGTGATTGTGTAAATAGAATCAAATCAAAAAATATGAACGTGAGATGAAAACAAAGAGGAATTCCTACTTCAGTTAGGAAAGTACCTATGAGTGCTTACCTGGAACTTGTAAATTTACACAGTTAAGAAAGTAATTCATACACAAAGTATGAAATTTTTAGTGAAAATAGGAGTGAGAAATTGATTAAGTGAACAGCTGAGCTGCGCAAAGATCATTTTTTTATTAATATGTATCTTATTCTAAGTGAACTGTGAATTCTTGTGATTGTATAAACAGACACTTGACAGCTGATTGACAGCTGGACAGGAGTTAAAGCGGTTGCCGTGACCGAAATCGGCTGGACTTCCATCATCATCAGCGCTAACCAAAAGCTGTGGGTGTCCATGTCAACGTAAACTCATAGAATACCCCACGACCGGGTCTAGACTAAACAACTAGCGGCGTTACTTACACCTGGCAACACCTGACCGCACCGGACTGGTGCGCCTGCGCTCGCAGGTGTCGTGGTAAAGCTACTCTCACAGTACAGTACTCTACAGTAGGTGTTGATTTCTCCTAGAAGAAATATCTAATATGTAACAGTTATTATGATAACCTTTGTGGTTGCAACATGTTGTTTTGCGTTTGTAATTCTGACATTGTTAAACAAAAACACTAACTTCAGTTTGGAACTAATGAGTTTGGACAGTTCAATTTATCGTTTGAAGGTAACTTATAGGCAGCAGATGGACATAGTATATAAACAATACGGTAAGGAATATTTTGTTCTTATTTTCTTTAACTATTTAGCGATTCGCTTTCACAGACGTCTCTAAGGCATGGAATCCTTTACAAAAGTCTGTTTATCCTAATCAGTTTACTCTAGACGGTTTTAAGGTAAGACGGCTTTAACAGGAATCTTATAGAACAATGCATTCTATCTTAGACCATCAGGTGAATGGCTTTGTGTTTTTAATTTTTGTTTTATATTTAAAAGGTACAACTGTAAGTAAAACCTACGAGTTGATATATAGGTTCTAAAGATGAATAGAAGAGCCCAATCCGCAAGTACTTACACATTTAGTTACAATCTTCAGGCATTTTGAGATACCTCACTGCCTTCTATTAAATTGTGGTATTTGTTGTTAAACCATTAAACGTAATAGTTCATAGCAGTAACTGGTTAATATCGCGGTGATTGAGCCTTATGTTTTTGGCATTACAGTTGTTGCAATGAAGCAATGCTAACGGCTATACAAACAAGCTTAGCACACTAAATACACATGCGGTAGTATGTGTATGTGTGTGTTGAAAGATGTTAAAATAAGAAAACACGCTGTAAGCTAGTCATCATTAGCCACTGACGTACGGAAGCAGCTTTTTTGTAATTTAGGTAGTATACGAATGCGCTACCCATAGACACATGAACCAACAGTAGAGTCACCACTTGTATCCTGTGGGGACCTGGTATCATTCCGGTTCTGAAAAGCTATTCGCGTTTTATTGTAATTTTCATACATTTTTGTATGGATCCAGAAGTGACACAGTCTAGTGACTCCATGTGGCAGTTACAACGGATACGATAACACGGCATCACATGCGTTCACCCTAAGAGACCTAACTAAAATAGGGACTTCTATTTCGGTAGGTATATCCTACGATTAAGATTTTGCTAGAGTCCAAAGGCTCGCAACCCGATACAATACATCATCGTAATTTGCTATGATTCATAGCAACTACGCCCGCTTCCGAGCAAGTAAAACCAAGAACCCCCAATTCAAAAGCGTCAACAAGTCACAATAAATCGACTAATCGGTCTGATCTCGCCTATTTATCATTTGTAAGGTGCATTGTTTGCCGATTGTAGTTATCGCGTGAGAAACAATTGAATCAGCCGGCGCGGGTGGTGCCCGCTGCGATGTTGCCAAAGCTCACTCAACTTTAGCCACGTTAATGTTACCTCATTCTTGTAGACAAGCATCTAACTTGTCTTCTGATAATTTATCAATGAAGTAATGAGGTCCAAGCGCTAGAGCTTATCAATCCTGCATTGCAGCAATAATCGACTGAAACTGAAGTTAAATTGGAAATTACCATATTTTGATAACTTGATCGAGCCGGCGCTTGATCAGAGTTGTGGTAATTATATCAAAGAATACCGGTGAAGCAGTTCCACCGGTGAGTGAGGATACTGGAGGTCCAATCAGGGGAAATGGTGTATAAAGGTTGGCAACGCAAGGTCTATGATTAAGGTCATAGGCTAAAATTACTTAAATTAGAGCTATAAATTAAATTTAATCTAAGTGTAAAATCGAAGTAGGTATGTACCTACATTTTTGTGACAATGATAGAGTAGGCCTTTCAGGTTTACGAAATATTTAAGACTAATTTAAATGCTAAACCGTTCGTGATAGTGATCTATGGCGATGTTTACATGCGGCGAGCCTGATTGATTTATCGCGCACAGCGGACGGCGGCCGCTCCGCCTCACTCCACCTCATGATTACGACAGTTTAGGGTGCCCCACTTAGGGGGTTTCCCCAGTGCCGCCTATAAAATAAAGTATCAGCATAATGAAGATCCGTTTAGCACAGTAGTTTGAGTACCGGTTGAGACGTAAGCGACGGTTCGATTCCCGCACCAAAACAAATGTTTGTTGATGAAACAGATATTTGTGTGGGGTCTGGATGTTTCTGGTTCCTTAGCTGTTTCTGGTTTTAAATTCCATAGCACAAGGGGACTACACAACTAAGGTTGTTTGGGACCAGGACAATGTATGTGAAGGTGTCTCATTACTCACAGTATTCACAATATTCACTGATACACGCTGTACTTAAACAGCAGTGCTAAGAAGCTAAGTAGGTATTCTTAGCTTCTTAGCACGGAGTCAGGTAAATGTACGAGATGTTGTATGTATGAATGCATTATTATAATGTCACCTGTCTCTCGCTGCCAAGTGTTTACGTAATTAGTACCATTGCCGCTGTTTCCCACCAGCATTCTTAATCCATATAGTTTGTGAAATATTTGTTTAGAAATGTCGGAACGGCCGTATCGGCTCGGGACTGGCTGGTCACGACCGAGGTATGGTCTACAAAATGTGTACCTAATACAAATATTGTAGAAATAAAATAGCAAATAACTTGGTAGTACAGTATGATCGGTAATCGTATACTGACAAAGAAACTTTAGATAATAATATGGATTAGAACGTGATCAATATTATTTTTTACAGTTTTATTATGTACTACAGTCGACAAATGAGCAAACGGGTCACCAGTTAAAACGATTCCACGAAAGAAACCATTCCACGAGAGCTACCTAGATACTGACAAACTGTTCTGCAGTTTGGCAGAATGCATGTATTATAATTATTGTAATATTTTTTTAATAAACAAATTAAAAAAAGTTGGTAACAGTCACAGCCGCCCATGAGAATCTGCGTGATCAGAGAGGTCGCAGAAGCGTTACCATACGCTTCTCTTGAAACCCCTAAGTCGCAACCGTCGGGAAATACTGCTGCAACCATACCGTTTTACATAACCTCAGTTTTAATAGGTAAATTAGTAGGCATGAGTTGGTAAATAAATAAACAACAACATGATCTCAAACATACTGATTACAGGTAGGTACATACATAACAAACTACATACGGCATTAAGTCAAGTTATGCCATTGTATGATTTGTTTTGGGAACAGTACGTCCTCAAATCGAGCCCCGCGGAGCCGTAGGGCCGTCCCTTTCACCTGCGCCGCTCGCCAGCATTCTAGACCGAGTACCAATCGGCTGAGGGTTTCAGACGTTTGGCTGAATATCTACACCTTGTACGTGTGCCTTATGTACTATTTATAAAGAGGTAAATATACAGGCTGTATCTGTGAACATTTACTTCCCTTTAACCATGTGTTTTACCAACCATCGTGAATCATCATTTATTCTAGGATTTTTGTAAATTTGTCGAAAATTTTTTCGATGAATAAGTCTCGTGACTGACCTTACAGGAAAAGTAGAAATTCCATGCGAATCTCCAAAAATCATTTTAAAACAAAATGTTACTTAGAATGCTTGGTTAAAGGGATGTAGATAAATGTTCACAGAAGCAGCCTGTAAAAACGACGACAAGGCCGTGAAAAGAAAAAGCGAAACGCTTTCGCGATGTAGTCAACGCCCACAGCCATCTATTGAACCGAATTGGAACTAATGTCCCAAAAGAAAGGAGTGGGCCACTAGTAAAAATAATAAGTATAAACCTTTAGCAGACCTGTATGTTAGTTACCATATGAGGCTACACGTCGATTGCGCAAGCGCAGGTCTGGCCCTAACCTGAGGTTCCGTTCGGCTAATTTATTTGCGCAAGAGGCAGCCGTTTAGACAACGTGCCACAGTTTACCTGCCAACTCTGTGCAATTACTTTGCGACTTGACATAAGTACCTACATTACATACCTATATTAGTAGAATAAAAAAAATACATACAGACGAATTGAGAACCTCCTCCTTTTTTTTGAAGTCGTAGTCGGTTAAAAAGAGAAGAAATCATTGGATGGCCACGCTTTGGCATGAAGGGACTGGTTCAACCGGAGCCTATCTAAAATAAAATAAATTTCTTATGTTTTAACACAGCTATTGAGAATCTATAAGTTGTATAAAACGATAAACACCAGTGTCTTATTGAGTGACTATTTTGACTGCCTAAAACTGTTGGTAGTCAACTATATCGATCTTTCTCAGTCGGCAGGAGAAAATATCTTCTCGAAGAAGAAAATATTAACTAAGCTAAAAAGTGGTTACATAGACAAAACAGTGTCTGAGCGCAGGGGCGGCCATAGCCCAAGTAGTACCCGGGTGTAATCATAACTTGGCGCCCCCACCAGTTGGTGGTACCTTTTTTTTTTTTTTTGACGCTGAGGAATGCCGCTGACCCGAAGTGGGCCAACGTGGTCTTGCGACTCCTTATGCATACCCTCCTGCCTTACTTCACATCCCTCCCCAGGCGAAAGGCCCGCTTACACTGCGGGCCCTGTACTGCCCCCCCAGTCATACTGGGGGGAAGTTGGTGGTACCTAGGAACTTTTTGTGGCAGTTGTGGGTTCAAGCTTGCTCGGCTCTATACGAGTAATTACTAACTATTATCACAAATATTACTAAACAACAGACATCATACTACTATTACCATGTTCACAAGTAATGAATAACTATTAAATTGACACGCTATCATTGCTTCACCCTGCGTGGAAACATTTCGACACCATAACGATGAAGATGATGTATTAGGTGGGACCTGTCGTCACGACCATTAGGGTTAGCATGGACTGCTATAAAATTTAATTTTGTGAATTTTAATGGTGCGAATGTAACACAGCTAAAATTAATTGGAAGTACTGAAAAATACTTTAAAAAAATAATTGTTTGCTTTTGTTTCTGAAGCCAATTTTACTAACTAACAAAATTTCTGAGATAAGTACAACAGTAAGTGTGCAGTTCTAAAACCAGTGGCGGCCTTACAAATATTACAGGGATAGGGGGCGCCGAGACATGCTCACACCCCCCCTTTCCTTCTACTTCAACATCCACTTTACAAAAAGGTCTTCTATGTTATGATTACACCCGGGCGCTACATGGGTTAGAGCCGGCCCTCTCTGAAACATTTACCACCTGATTACAAACCGCGATCTTGTTATTACCGAACTAAAGTTCATGCCACACCTTTTCAACACAATGTTTAGGTAGGGGGCTAGAATGAATTTAGTTCCGGAACTTTTCTTATTTTAGAGCTGAACCGAGGATTTATGTATAAAAATAAGGTTTTTTATATGATAGATGGCAGACGAGCAGATGGATCACCTGATGTTAAGTGATTGTCGTCACTCATAAAGACGTAACAAACGAGTCACAAGCACGCTGCCAACCGACCCCCTTTCCACCAATTGGGCCTCCGGTACTCCTACTCACTCGGCGAAACACAAAGCAGGCGCTGCTTCACGCCGGTCTTCTGTGAGGCTGTGGTATCACTCCTGCCGAGTCGACCCCTACTTGCCGAAGCGTGACTCCCACTGGTAAGGTAGTTACGAGTATATAGCGATGGCAACTCAAAGCTGTAAGATGTAATTGGACTGTCAGACGTTGGTAATGGCCACAATCGCAACGGTGCCGATCACATCACAAACGACCACATTTACGGCTGCCCTGCATTGACAGACGGACATTCGGACAGACCGTGTCATTAGAGGTCATAATACCCCGTTAGACACTATTTCACGATCGTCATGATTTGCAATTACACCTATACATTTTTTTGGTCATCATCTTGAAGTTTGGTCGCTTTGTGCTATAAGGAAGTAGGTGGTTATTTTAAAATATTTCTCATGGATTCTTTTAACCTTTTTTTGGCGTAGAGCATTTTATGCGCAGTTTAAATATGGCAGTAAATTGCTTGTGACTACCGTAAAGTCAACACCTAATTTAGTCTAGCATTCTTTAGGTAACATTATAGGGAGTATTTTAAGTGTTGTTTATTATACACCTTATCTAGAAAAGATTCGTATTAAATGAAGTCGGCATGAATCACCGTGCGCTGTATTTCGCTGAGTGAGTCAGGGTACCGGCGGCCCAATCGGAGGGAAAGGGGATTGAAAAGTTGGTAGCTGTGACTCTATGTGGTGTTTGCTGGTGTCTATATGCGGCGGAATCGATTACTACTTACGTATCAAGCGATCCGTCTGCTCGTCTGCCACCTATCACATAAAAAAACAAAAGTGCTTTAAATCAGCGGTGACGGACAACATTGTGAGGAAACCAGCACGTTTCGTATATTTTTTGAAACGTTTTGATAAATTATAAAAAAAAATATTCTCATTAAACTTGTACAATTAATTAAAGATTACGCAAAGCAAGTTAATTACGTGATTGGTTTTTACGTATTTTTTTGCACAATTTTAAAAAACGGATCTCACGTTCTACAAGTTTTATAAATTGACTTGAAAATCAACGTCATAATTTTGTGCGTGTTGTAATAATAATTGATTGGTGTTTAGCCAGAGGCGTGTAACGTGTTGTACACAACAAAAGCTTGCGACAGCCGCGTAACGGAACGAAAACATTGATTCGTGTGTGACAAGTGCCGCTGCAACTGCAGCCGCCTATGCAACATTTCTCGGCGAACCTATTAAGACTGAACGTGCAATAGTTAGGAAATAAAATCTAGAATATCGGCAACACGGGTAGGGTTCTCATGTTTTTACTAGTTCGTTCTTTAATCTGCGTGTTGCAACGCGACACGTCGCGAAACACGAGACTTGTCACGGACTAACAGTTTGTTATGTAATAAACAAATTACAGTGCACATTTACTTGGACACCTCCCATACAAATGGATGCGCCGGGAAATCATCGTTATGCAACTGATTCGATTCAATGGAGTTATATTGTTTCTACTTACAGGTCATCAACAGGTGAAATGAGGCTTGGTATAATGGTTTCTAGTTGTGAGAAATTTTCTGAGTCTGTGATTGTGCGATGAAAAAGACATCAAAATGAACTGTATGAGTTAAGTACAATGACACAACAGCCGCGGCACCTACGTTTGATTTATCGTAAAGTAAGAAATCAGCGAGAAAATTGAAAATATGCTAGTACTAGCTTTTGCCCGCGACTTCGTTCGCGTGGACTTCAGGTTCGTAGAAACCTCAAAAATCGTAGCCTATGTGTTATTCTGATGTATAAGCTATATTGTGGTAAAGTTTCATTCAAATCCATTCAGTAGTTTTTACGTGAAAGAGCAACAAACATCCATACATCCATCAAACTTTCGTCTTTATAATAGTAATAGGATATGAATGTTACGACTTCGATGGCGCTGTAAGGTATTATGGGTAAGCTAGGTCAGGGGAAAATGAGGAATAGAACATTTTTTGGACGCAACCAGGCACCAGAATTCATGCATTATTTCTTTTCTTGAAGTCAAAGAAAAGGGCAAGTGTTTCGCCTGTGCGCAGCCCGCTTTGGTGCAGTCGTGCGCTGGCGCAACGCTGCGGTTTCCCGCGCCTGCGCAACCAGCCGCGCACCTGACGAAATGCGTGTAGCTTGATCTGCGTTTACGCTGCATATGGTATTCCTTCGATCTATTTTACGCTTTAATATTAGATCGAGGCGCGCCTATTATAATGTAGTAACTTTTTTGTATACTAGAGGCGGCAAACGAGCAAGCGGGTCACCTGCTGGTAAGTAATCACCGCTGCTCATGAACATCTGTGAGATCAGAGAGGTCGCTGATGCGTTACCGACCTTTTAAAAAAGAGTCAGCTCGTTTCTTACGTTTACGTGTACGTTCGTTTTTGCTTTACATCAGGCTAAAGTGAGCCAATATACCTACTTACTGTGAATGTTATCATCCGACAAAAAAAAACAGATCGCATTATACCCATTTTTAATGTGATAGGTGGCAAACGATCAGACGAATCACCTGATAGCGATTGCCGCCAACCATGGATACCATTACCAGCACATTCACAAGTGCACTGCCAACCTTTTTACTCCTCTTCTCCCTGATTTGGCCTCATTCACTCAGCAAAACACAACGCAAGCTCTTCTTCACCCGGTTTTCTGTGAGACCGTATTTATTTGACCGATACTTACATGCGGAAACATGACTCTGCCTACTTGAAAACTATGAAAATAAACTAAGATGAAGGCATTATAAAACTGTGGTATGCAAAAAATACCAAGTATGTACTTACATTACAGAAAGAAAGAGACGTAAAGAAGGCATTTCTAGTTGCCAATACTTGTTACCAGCATTTATGCATCAATGAAATTAAAATTCAAACGGCCTATCTGCAATTTGCGAAAAGTAAACAACAGAATTTATTGGTCAAATGTCCAGATGTCCATGATATTTTCATTAGCATTCAACGCCCGTGCCGAAGCAATCGAGTATTTTTAAACAAAATAAACAGTGGATATGATTCGCATGTCGATGAGCTGATGTCATTGGGCAGGAGGCAGAAGTGTACATACAAAATACTTAAGTCTGAACAATTTTGATAATATTTCAACTTTATTTCTAATCCATAGAGTTCGAACAGATCTGTGTAGTACGATTATTCAACTGTGTGTACAGTACGTGTCCTGCTAGCGACATTATGTTTGTTAATAATCGATAATGATCTCTAGCACACAATTTTCAGAATGGTTAGTAGTCAACATCGTTTAAGATACAACCTGTATAGTATAAAACAAAGTCGCTTCCTCTGTCTGTTCCTAGCTAAACTTAGATTTTTAAAGCTACGCAACGGATTTTCATGCAGGTTTTTTATAAATAACCTAATTCAAGAGAAACGTTTAAATATTATATAAATAACATAATAACCTCATACAACATATTGAATCCGAGCGAACCCAGGTCGGGTCGCCCAGTTCCAAATAAATTGCTGAAAACGAATAAAACAAAATGCCATTACATAAATTCTTTCTACTTACGTACTCTTGCTTATAGGTGACTAGAAATCAAAATCTGGACTTACCTGAAACAAAAAAAAATCATTAGAAAAAATCATCATCATTAAAAAAAAAGCACAACGTAAAAGAGAAGTCTTGCGTTTGGCAACGGTTTAAAACGTGGGAGAGCAACGCGTCGGTATGAATTGGCCGGCTTGAGATGAGTGATGCCATGATCACATGAAAAACCAGCGTGTATTCTATTACCCCTAAGTAAAAAAACCAGCCAATTACAATGGAGCGACTGCCGTCTGACCTTCGCAACCCCTTAACAGACTAACTAAATCATGGTTACACGTTTCAGAAACTATCCGAAATATGCATTTTTTCTCACCGCCGAGCTAATGGTAGAGCACATAGATTTGAAAAATGCGCGCTCGCATTCTCGTATGAGGGTGATTTGAACCACGACTTGTATATGGAAAGCACGTGCTTATCACTGAGCTAACATTGAATTACTATAATTTCCTGTTTTGGAATAAGGGCCGCCGCCCATAGTCACCAGCACCAGTAGAGTCACAAGTGCGCTGCCAAGTATTAAACCCCTTTCCCCTAATTGGGCGTCCGGTACCATCACTCACTCGACTGCATTACCTACTACTTTTGTGAGACCGTGTTATCACTCCGGTCTGGCCGGCGAGTCCTTCATTCATTATTCACTGTGATTAATAATAAAAATAATACTCTACACGTTAGCACGGAACCCTTGCTACAGGAGTCCAACTCGCACTTCCCCTGTTTTTAGTGCTGTAATCAATGCTAGCATTATGTCACTTTAATTTCCTGGTCCCCGCACTCTAATCACAAGTACACAGCAATATGAGTACAGTCGCCCGACTCTTATACTCATGTCATACGGTTGATATTTGATTGACGCTGGATACATTTAGTAGTTGTGACCGTACATACCGCGTCGTGGTACAGGATGTTACGCCATTAGCACACATAGTAATCAGATTGGAAATGTGAAATTAAAATAAAAAGTTACAATTAAAACTGAAACATCTTTTTTGTTTGTATTCTACGAGTAGCTAAATGAATTATACTTTTTATTTTTATTTAGCAATTTCGTTGAAAAATATTATACAAGGTGTTTCTGTAAACATTTACATTCCTTTAACTACGTCGTCTGCCAACCATTCTGAAAAAACATTACCTACGAGTATTTTAAATTTTTTGGAAATTTGTTTTTTTCGATTCCCCGCACCAAATGACCAAGTCATGTGACCGACTTTATATGAATAGTTATTTTGTTATGCGAATTTCCTAAAGTGAGTCAAATGTAGCTCGGAATAGTAGAAGATAGAACACGTGGCTAAACGGATGTAAATACTTACAGATACACCCTGTTCAATGCCCTCACTCCATATCGGGTTTTTTCTTCTTGTACAGTTGTTCATCTTTACCAATAGTTAAAAGGCGCTGGGTGTCGTATATGTACCTACGTTTGTTAATCATTTTCAGGTAGGTATTACTTCACCCACTCATCTTATCGTGTAATTCCTGATTCAGTCAAAAGCTATCGCTTCCGTGCCCTGAATGAATAGCAGAATAATAACTTAAGTAATGATATTAATATTAAAATTGAAATTATTAATTTTCCTGAACTTCGCAGCAACTGATAACCTAGAATAGCGCAATTATTTATTTTTAAATCTAACGTATCTTCACAAGATAAAATTTCTAAATACCTACATAACTAATCTAGTCCATTACAGCACAGAAATGACAGAAACGCGTAATGCGGTAATGTTATCCAATAATCAAGTCAAAATCACTGAACAATGGGCGAAACATTTTGAAATATCGGAATAAAGCCGGCTTCACGACGATGACACTCGGAGAATGTCTTCCGCATGCGCCGGCGCAAGTGTGCTTACATAACGCGATTAAGCCTCGGTACTACACTGGCCGGCAAGTAAACGGACGCACCAACTTGTTTTCATACAAACATGTCCGGTACAGAGATATACAAATATAAATTAATTATCAATGGTGTTGAATTTTCAATTAGAGCAAACTAGTGGATGTCAGATATGTTTGACAGAAACATGCAACAATACTCGTATATTCAAAAAAGAAAAGTTAAGTAGATCTTGTATAGAATGAAACTCTTCGAGCATTTCTCGCTTCCACTTTGAATTAAAACGTAGGTATCTCTCATATTATTTTATTAAAAACATACCCAATTCAAGGATATTATAATTTTTTAATAAATAGAATAGAATAGATTTTTATTTTCAAGAACATGGTAGGTACATGGTAGTGTAATTGGGTATGCTTGTATGAAAAAGCGAGTGGGTTAGTTTATTTGCAAGTCAGTGGAACATTTGCATTCGGTCAAAATATTATAATCATTCGTTTCTTTGACAGTTTCATTTTCAAACCTTGAAATCTCTCTTTGGTAAGCATGGAAGTTAAGTAGTATAATTTTGAATTAAAATTATATTTGAAAATAAAATAAAACCTTTGGAAGTTGCTCAAATCCCAGTCACGTCAACCGGAACACAGAAATCCGTGTTCCTATTTGCAAAAAGCAATGTTCTCAGATCCAACAAAAATAATTATATTCTTAAAATTCCGTTCGCCAATTTAACTGACTCCACAAATACTTGTAATATTTTGATTATAGTTTTTACGGAGGCTTTTAATAACTTCCTGTTCTACGAACAATTAAAGACGCGGAGAGTTAGCATGTATAATTTGGGCGTTGCTTCATAATAACACACTCGATGTTTATCCATTAGTTACTTCCCTAATTAAGATTTAGCATTTGGCATTCTATTCACGGGAAAAAGCTGAAACTTATAACTTTTATTTCGAGCGATTTTTTTATTTATTGCCCAGGTGGCAGGCGAGCAGACGCATCACCTGATGGTAAATTATTGCCGCCGCCCACAGGCACCTGCAACACCAGTAGAGTCACAAGTGCGTTGTTAACCTTTAACCCCGTTTCTCCCAAATTGGGCCACCGGTACCCTCAGTTACTCGACGAAATAGCACAGGCGCTGCTTCACGCCGCGGTCTTCTGTGGGGTCCGTGGTATCACCCCAGTTGAGCCGGCTCATTTATGCTGAAGTGTGACTCTCCCACGATATATAGTATATTCTAATAGCATTAATGCTGTGGTGGTCTAGCTTTGGTACACTGAAGATATTTAGTAACAAAATGTTATCGTCTCTAAATTTAGTAATCACTGCGTTGTTATTACTGACTGCGTCTCAATCTCTACATCACGACAGAACTAGCTAAAACAAATAGCGAGTGACATCGCAAAAAGTTCAAAGCGTTACATCAGCCGGGATTACGCGCTAGCGCTAATCTGTTACAACGCGGAGCGCAACTGACGATAATTAGCGTTCTTGCAAATTAGCGGATGATGGACGGTTTTGATTTGTGTTAAGCTTCGCATTATCAACGTCATTATAGCGTCTAACACAGCGACACACAGCTGCACAGTTTACATTTATCGCTAAGCAAAATTAAGTTCACACAACACACAGACACAGCATCTCATACATTGAAGAAATATCTTAAGCACTTGTAGTACAAATATCAGACAACAGAGGAAACAACCCCAACCCAGACACTGAACATACATTAGTGTTACACGAATGTTTGTCCAGGTTGAGGATCGAACCCATGACCTTCGGTATATGAGGCAGGGTCACTACCAAATGCGCCATCCGCCCAGTCAAAATATCATTCCCCTTTCAACTTCGTGATTTTAAACGTGGGAGAGCCACGTTTCGGCATGAATAAGCCAGCTCGATCGGAGTGATATCACGGCTTCACAAAAGACCGGTGTGAAGTAGCGCCTGCGCTGTGTCTCGTCGAGTGAGTGAGGGGTACCGAAGGCCCAATTGGAAGGAATTTAGAGGTTGGTAGTGCTCTTGTGATACTACCTCTAGTGTTGCAAGTGTCTACGCGCGGCGGCAGTCGCTTACCCTCAGGTGGCTTATAACGAAGTCGTCCCGTAACGAATGAGAATATACCTGTCACATTCTAACAAAAGCGCGTACAGCGAGTGTGAATGAGAGGGGAACTCCGATTCGGTCGTAACGTCGACTTCAAATTAGGCCCTCAGGTGTTCGTTTGTCGCTTTACGACCTGTTTAGCTGTGCATGCCGTGCCAGCCTTTACTTAAGGCTGCATTATAACATGTTAACTTAGATATAAGATTATACAAGTAAGGTGTATGCTTTGTTGGTTGTCTTTAAATAAATAAACAGTTAGTTGTCTCTCGTGTTCTTGCGCATGTTCCATCGGCAATTAACATGTGTTATTACTTGTAGTATTGTTTGTACAATCGGCGGCTATTGTGGCCCTTTGTGCGCGATGTGGGGGGTTTTTGCGGGCTCTGTGCTACGACGACAAAAAGACAACGACGCGATAGAGACGCCATGAGTTACTTGTCTCATAAGGATGTGTAAGGGCAGTGTTGTTATACTAAATTAAGAGCTTGGTGGCCGACGGTGACTGTCTGGATGACGCGATTGGTAGTGACCCTGTCTCATACGCCAGAGCTGGTGGGTTCGATACCCCACCCTGGACAAACATTCGTGTGAAACTGAACTGAACACTTGTGTTTTTTCATTGTCTGGGTGTTGTATACAGGGTGTATCTGTGAACATTTACATCCTTTTAACCACGTGTTCTATCAACCATTCTGAACAACATTCGGTTTGTGACTTTTCCAAATTCGCATAAAAATATTTCAACTTTTCATACAAAGTCGGTCACGTGACATTGTCGTTTTGTATGGGGACTCAACATTTTTAATGAATTTTGAAAAATCATTGAACAAGTGTTGCTTAAAATGGTTGGTAGAAAACTTGGTTAAAGGGAAGTAAATGTATACAGGTACACCCTGTATGTATTTAAGTTTTTTTTTTAATAGACTATAGGCCAACGCTTGACCACAATCGCACCTGATGGAAAGTGATTATACCTATTTGTGTTTCCTCTGTTGTTATAAGCCACCCGAGCCCACGACGTCTTGTCCTGTATCGTGCGGCCGATGTGGTCATCCACGCGGCTTTCCCACCTCGCGCGGTCGTTGCCTGCTATTGTTTGTTTACGTTTGTTGCTAAGGACGCGGCCTCGGGACCTTACGCAACCAATCAACTGATTGATTGTAGCTCATTTATGTAACAGGATCCAGAAGGCAATGTCATGTCTGCGTTTTCATAGAAATAGGCCGACAAAAACGTGGTCTCGTTATAACATATCGTGTATGTGCTTTGTGCGCTAATGCCGCTAATGTATTTTCTATCTTTGATTGCATAGTTATTTGTCTAATAGTTCGACAATTCAGCAGGAACCATATGAAACTTTTAGATCTAAGCATTTAGAAGTCAAATGACTATTATGACAAGGAGTTCAAATGCACCTATGCCTCTTTTTGCAGCAGAATGTACAACAAATAAACAGATAATATGTTACAACAAGTACTGAATAAAGTATTCTATTTCTATTTCTAGATACGATAATGGATATATTTGCTAATAAGAATACAAGAAATTTCGACAGGTAGGTAGACGTTACAAGTTCAAATTTGTGCAGGTTTAAAAATGTATATGCATATATATTTCTCCCCCTAGCTCGCCGGACCACGATCAAGTTGGTCTGGTTCCTCTATACCCATCCGTTTACAAACAGACTAAGAAGATACTGGTTTACCACACACGTAAGTTTCCCAGCTCACTCGCGTGGGGTCGGCGCGGGCGCAGGCGGTGAAAGTGCGCTAATCGCTAATTGCGACGTTTCTAGCCCCCGGCCATCTTGCCGGACCTGCGCGCGCACCCAGCTGACGCGGCTTACGTAACCGCTGATTGGACGACGCGATGCGCGACCGCTGGACGCCAAATAGCAGCCAATTAGCGATGTCATTCAACGGAAGCGGAAGGGTAGAACGTGGAATCCAAAACGACCATTGACTGGATGGCGCTCGACGATAGTAATCTTTGAAAGTGGAATTTAATTTGTTTTTTAAATACTCTTAATTGGAGTCGAGGTATTTCAATAAGAATAATAACAGTGATTTTAAAGCGTTGTAGTGAAGTAGATAGTAAGCTAGATGAAATAATTCGGATTTGTAAATAAAGGTCAATGACCCACATTTGCCACGATCGGTGTCGTAGTATGTTCTACAGTACGATTTGAAAAAGTTGACTGGTTTAAAGTAGATGCAGATCGCGTAGAACCAGGATGGTTTTAAGGGGAGGCCTACGATCAGCAGTGGCCTGCAAGTAGTAAGCCTAGTGCGGACTTTACAAGAAATGCTAGGATTGCCTTTTATATGAGAATGACCCAGTTGTACTCCACATGATTTAAAATAACGCAGAACGCAGTACCCCATCTACTTACTTCTTTACATATTTTTTTTATTTAAAATCTGTTAATAAACAGCGGTTTCTCACAAAAGTAACACCGTTACTTAAAAAAGGACTTCAAACCTTGTATGAAAATTAATTTTAAGAAAGGTATTTTTATATGGGGTAGGAGTGGCAAAGATATAAAAAAATGGCCTAAGAAACAAAGAATTAAAAATGACTCATCTCCAACCAACAAAGCTAATAAACGGAATCTGATAATTTGCATTATAGAAAGCCTAACTGTTACCACACATTAAAATATGATATGAAAATGTGTTTATAACTTTGCATTTCAAATATAGAGAAAGCCTTTGATCGTGGATAATGGTGCGATATTTTATTCATAGGCCACGACCGCGGTAATCGCTTTAATGAACTCGTGTGCTCAGTGATGGCGCTAGTAAGTATTTATCACCAGATAAGAAAACGCATATATGCATTCATTTAATGAATTGAACTTTGTTTTGTTTTTGCGCTGTTATTTGCATGTTTGGGTTTGACATAAAAATCTATACGGTTTGAAAACCTAGGCAATAAATTCACGCCTCATATATTGAAAAGAAAATATTTAATTAATTTAATAAACCAGGCCACAGAACACTTATATGAATGAATGTCATGATTACGTCTAGTTCGGAATGTAGTTTTCTGCCAAGAAGACACCAACAAGAAACTCAGCAGTTAGATAGTCTTTAAAAAAATAAAATAATGTATCGCTCTGATTAATAGAATAAAATTAAACATTTTATTATAAAGATCACGTCAAGCACAGTACCTTTTAAGATTTACTTTTAATTTCTTGTAATTTTCGAACAACAACAAAATACTACGTACGTATACTGACAAAGCTTTTTGTTCAATGCCCATATATTATTACCCGACTGCCAAAGAAGGAGGGTAATGTTTTTCGAGTGTATGTAAGTATGTATGTATGTCTTTTCCTTTGTGACCTCCTGTAGCCTAAACGGCTTGATGGATTTTGATGTATGAGGTATCGTTAGATTTTTCTTGATTACGGGAGTGTCATAAGATACATTTTATCCTAAAAGTCCCACGGGATAAAGACATAATAATATTTTTTCTAAATTTCCCTTTAAAAAAATATGTATGCGGTATCATTAGATTCATTTCAATCACGGGAGTAATTAATATAGGATACGTTTTTTCTCAAAATTCCCACGGGAACATGTTAATTCTGCGTCAACGCAAACTACCAACAGTCCAGATTGGCGGTAAATTTATGTTGTGGAGTAACATCACTCGTAATCTAAAGCCAAATGTCGTCGAAATAATTCAAAATGGTACTTACATATACATAGTCTTCTACATCTACAACATTTTCGTTAAATAAAAACAGCTAAAAAGTTATAAATAAAAAAAATATTATTAAAAAAACAAAATACCCGACTGCACACTAAAAAAAGAGTAAAACAAGCCCCACAATAATATTGATCAATCAAATGCTAAAAACTAATTATGTAATACCGTTTAAACAATACCTATATTAAAATACACTACAATATGTGTTCGTAATCGATAGTTAAATGAACAGAAACTTATTTTGAATACAAATTTACTGAATATAATTTATAAATGTTGATGGAAAGCATCGCAGGCGGGGACCACCTTGACCGCCACCAACGAAAATTCTGCTAAATGGTGCACAAACGAAATGACTATAAATAAGCCTCTGTTGGTCCCCGCCTGCGATGCTTTCCATCAACATTTATAATTATATTCAGTAAATTTGTATTCAAATAAGTTTCTGTTTATTTAACTATCGATTACGAACACATATTGTAGTGTATTTTAATAAAGGTATTGTTTAAACGGTATTACATAATTAGTTTTTAGCATTTGATTGATCAATATTATTGTGGGGCTTGTTTTACTCTTTTTTTAGTGTGCAGTAGGGTATTTTTTGGTAGCTTTGAACGCTAAGATAATTTTGATGCTATTTTCACACTACTGCACATGCACGATGTCATTGACCTCTCATGTTAACACTAGCATCCATGTAATTACATATACCTACATACATAGCACAACGTAGCGGCAAGCCCTTCTAGAATGCATGAGAAATAAAGTGATCACGGCCGTCGTTGCGCAAGTGTGCGTCCGCACACTCACGCGCAGGTTTAGACGATTGCAGCAGAGGGCAGAGGCCGAGCCCCGGGCCAGGGGTCAAGCGAGCTGACGCATCAAAACCACTCAAGTACTTGATGATTGATTTAACATTACAATTATTAATGTGAAGGGCTTATTCAAGTTATTATGGCCGTCAATAAAAAATATAAATGGCTGGCCGAATTATTTTAAATTCGCAGGGGGAATGCTACCGACCCAAGAAATAAGCCGATTGCCTTTTGCGAACTGTGTGATGTTGTTTAATTTTTTTTCAAATTAGGCCCTCTGGTGGCTCATAACGAAGCCGTCCCATAACGAATAGGAATATACCTATAGCATCCAAATAAAGGTAACACGCATCGCTTATGACAGGGAGGGAAATTCGATTCTGTCGTAACTTCCAGTTCGCTTTAGGCCCTCTGTCCGTAATGTAGATTCTGCGTAGTGTAAAAGACATCAACGCGTTAGTGGCTGCGTGGGGGCTTGGCTAGTGAGTTACACTTTAAATCGATTTCTGAGCTTGAAGTTGGTTCGATTACCGAGGGTAGCCAAAATATCTAGTTAAAATTTTTACTATCAACATGTGGAAACTTTTTTAAGCTAAAGCCAAGCATGATCCAAAATCAGCCCCAAAACAGAAATGCTATAAAATAAATTTAGTTTTCCTAATGGATGTTGTTTATGGAGTTTAGAAACCAACAAATTAAAGACAGTGCTTTTGTGTGTTGTATAATGAATCCCGCGTACATCCGGCGACACGTCGAGGTACTCTTTTTGGACTTTGGTCTGTTTTCATGTCTGAGACACAAGTGCTATTTTCCCATTGCAGAGATGGAGCTCGACCAAGCTGTATGTACTCTTTGAAGGTCATCATATTATTAACATATTTCCACGTAACATCGTATCACATCGCCAATCACAACCGAGGCGAGCTCCCACAAATACCATAAATTACGCCAAATATGAGCTATCATCAACAAACATGTGCCCACGCGCACCCCATAGCGCGCCGCAATTTGCAAAACTTCCATCCCCCTTCCACGTATACGCTCGTCTCTATCTCACATCGCGGCTCGTCTGATCCCCGCTAATTGCGCACTTTCCCGCCGGAAACGCCGCCATTATTCCATTAATCTATGGTAGACCAGAGTACCATAGACCAGTAATGGCCGACCAGAGACAAGGCGGTCTAATGCCTCTGCCAATCAAAAGATATAAAGGACTATTAAGCCTGGCGGGATGAAATCTAATTTATGCTCGTGATCGTGCATGGCTGGAGCCGTCTGTCTGTCTGTCTGTCTGTGCGCCGGAGTGCGGCTGATACAAATAAAATGTAATGCACCTGACTGACATATATCTGATGTAACGAATTTAAACGCCCCGTTGGTCTAGTGGTTTAAGTACCGGGCCGTGATCTCGGGGTCCCGGGTTCGATTCCCGGGTCGAGCAAAAGTATGTTACGAATTTTTCGAACATAGCTCGGGTTTGTGATCACCAATCCGCAATCCGGGAAGCGTGGTGATTGAGCCTAATCCCATCATGGTAGTGATAACATGATTTCTATGATGAAGGCCTTTGCCCTGCAGTGGGACAGTATATAGGCTGATACAAAACAAAACAAAAACAACGAATTTAAAAACATTCGAGAATGTGAATACAGACATTAAAACAAGTGAATCATGGGGTTTAAGACATGTCTATGTTCTCGATTATTTAAAATTCCTTCGTAATAAGTAAGACGAAAGATACTAAACGTGTAAAAGGACAGCTTTGTACGCAACTGGGAATCACACGCTGAGACGAGTTCTTCCGCGTCGCTAGTCGTACTCGCACTGTGAGCAGAGCTAACTGTATCCAAGGTAATTCTTAATTACAAGAAAGTAATCAGATCAGAACTGGCCGTAATTCATCTCTTCATTGTGCGTGGTGTACTGCCATGCGCAGATACAGGCTCATCCACAGTATACCAAAGATATAATAGTAAAGAAAAACTATTACACTCTCAACACTGGTGCAGAGAACTGGAAGAAAGCCTTTAGCCCAAGAGTTGATAAATGTATAGACTGAGATATTGATTCGCACATTAAAGTGCAAACCAGACATTTTTTATAATTAATATTACTTTTTTTACTGCCTCGGTGGTGCAGTGGGTCGCACTTTAAAGCGACGACTTTTGGGTTGAGTCAAGTACCTACATTATATTTGGTTTTTCTGTTCAGAAATTTTGTGTCCCGGTGTCTGGTTTAGTGATACTACTTTCAAAGGTCAAGTCAGAAGCACCTCACTGTCGCTGGGCGCACTGTGGCTGCGCTCCAGTTCCCGAAGCCGAGCCGTGCGCCCGCGCAGCGCGGATACATCGCGGAAACTCGCTTAATTGTGCGTACTGTTTGTGAACACGAAAATTACAAGTCATTTTCCAATGAGAAACTATGGCTGCATTGTGCGAGGCGTTTCCATTTCATTCCGCGTATTTTAGAGATAGCAAAAATATAAAATATTTTAAAAATACGTAAGACATCACATAGCCATTAAAATAACTTAAACGAAACGATACTTAATACATAGAGATAAGTATGGGTGTAATAACCTGATAAATAGAAATTGTGACAATTGTTAAAAAACTAAGTCAAAGCTTTGGAAAATTCTTGAGATCTCTTGTGAAAAGTTGATATTATTTTATCAGAATCAGAATCAGAATAGTTTATTTCTTTAAAACATGGTAATACAGAAATGGTGTTAGGGTAAAATACAATGGTCAGCATATTTTGCCATATTAGGCGTAGAAATGTCATAAGTTAGTTTTATAATTATTAGCCGATACATTATCGTTGCTCTAACTTGTTTAATTATATTTTCTTATAAGTAAGTAGTTAATAATTCCTACTTAAGGAAAAAAATCGCAGGTGAAGTCATGAACAGAATCCACCAATCGATATTCGCAAATTAGAATTGGCATTCGAACCGGATCCGAATTAACATACAACAATAAAACTCAAGAAAACAGTGAAACCCATCGCCTAAATACCTCAGCTGGTAAATATTTATAGCCAGACGCCAACAAAGCATCACAGGCGCCCCAGAAACGCGGGAGAAACCATGAGGCGGACGTAGGCTCACGTAGGCTCATAGTCCACACGCGTGGCGCGCGCCAAGCACTAGCAACTAACACGAACGTGTGGAAGGCGTTTTTTGTTTGTTTTTTTTTTTGTGATAGGTGGCAAGTCGAGTCACCAGATGGCAAGCGATTGTCACCGCCCATAGACACCTGTAACAGTAGACTCACAAGTGCGCAACCTTTAACCGTCTTTCCGCCCAATAACTACAATACACTCACTCGACGAAACACAGCGCAGGCGCTGCTTCACGCCGGTCTTCGGTGAGGCCATGGAATCAGTCCGGTCGAGCCGGCCCATTCATGCCGAAAGCATGGCTCTCCCAAGATGAGAGTAGTGAGTTAGTGTTTGCCAAGCATGGGGAAGCCTATTTGTGATCGGTGTTTGGCATGTCTGTCTGTTTGTCGCAAACAACAAGCGTGTGGATCCGGCCCCGACCGCTTTGAATGGACGATTAAAACAACGAAAGTTTGTTTGTTTGTCTCGTTTCAGCTTCACTCTCAGAGCTGCAATAACATTATGCATATTACTTTAGAAATGCAGATTTGGATAGACAATGTACTAGATACCATATGTGTAATAATAACACTTTCTTCTGCAATTCGCACAGTAAACTCATTCTTTCTCCCAATGAAGGCTTGTCAGAACACCTGCGAGGAGTAAGTATCACATCGAGGACGTTACTTATAATTTAGTTAGTAATTCATTAATTCCGTTATAGTTGTCTAAAAATTAAAAAAAAAATCCGTGAATAATTCGAGATTAAAGTGCTTAATCCTGAATTACGCAAGTGGATCTTAGAGAAGTTCAAGTGTCACCAATCGAAAAATAGATAACTAATTGACGTTTCCATGGCAACGATTTCCTGTTTACGATACAAGCTTAAGCAACCTAACCTTCCTTCCAATGGCTTTAAAGCGCACCAACACTCGCACGACTGCCAAAACGCGCTTAAATTAAAGTTTTACGGGCGCATGAAACACTAATCTGAAAGTATTTCAAATATTTCAAGTATGACATTTTGGTAAACCGTAACTTTTACGTTTTTCTAAGTACATTTTATGCTACTCGTTATATTTATGTTTCTTTTTCTACTTAAAAAACATTGCATTTCAATATTTTCTTAAGAATTTCGATAAAGTTTTAAGTTTTTTTACTCAGATTAAAGGATTATAATTCGTGCTTAAAAGGATATAACTGATTACCAATACACCCATGTTACAGTAGTTGCGACTATAGAGTCACAAATATTTTTTTAAGATCAAATCAAATCATTTATTGCGTATCACATACAAGATAAAGATGGTACATTTAAGATTAAGTATGGATGTGACACCCTGTCAGGGCACAGCAATTTACAAGAGGGCGCACATTATTATTAATTACTTACACAATACTAATATTGCACAATTTTACAATGATAAAAACTTAATAATATAATAATGTTTAACAATTTTAACAAACACTTAAAATAACAAATTAAATTAATATTAAAGAATATAATGAAATAGTAATTTGTGAGGCAGTATCTATAATTTATCATTAAAAAATTCTTGGAGGTTGTAATAGCACTTATTAATTAGAAATAATTTAAGGTTTTTTATAAATCGGTGATATTGGTGGTAAGCGATTACCGCCGCCCATGGACACCTGCAATACTAGTGGTGTCACAAGTGCGCTGCTTACCTTTTAACCCCCCTTCCCTTGGGTTGGTACCCTAACTCACGCAGCGAAACACAGCGCATGCCCTGCTTCACGCCGTTTTTTCTGTGAAGACGTGGTATTAGTTCGGTCGAGCCGGCCCGTTCATGCCGAAGCGTGGCTCTCCCACTATTAATAACACTGGTAATATACAATCAGCCTAAGTATAATATTTGTTCAGCGTGGGAATAACACTGACAACCTTTAGAGAGCCAGACAGAGAGACTACCACAGCCAAATGAGCAATCGGTCCAGTCAAACATTCACCGGTATCAATCCTCAAATGGCAAGGATGATGTAAAGCCCGCAACAATGCGCAGCGCAGGTCCGAGCCGCGCCCGCGCACCTGCGCAGCGGAATCCGGGCCAAGGATGGGGCAACGACCCGCAGAGACACTTTTGCTGCTCGCGCGCACCCGAACTGCGAGCCAAACGGGTTATTGATGGACCCGATTGGAATTTTGGAGGTTTGACCTACATAATGTAGCTAGTCTTCTAGTAGAGTATTTAGGAAGATTTTTGTTTATTTATTCTTTTGGTTTCCACGAACGACCAGCGTCGTGACGTCTCTCAGACAGTCCGAAACAGAGTTAAGTGGAACTCAGGGGTAGTTATGTCAGTTATTTTATATTCTTATGCTTTACTGAAAGACATCGCGCATTTTTTTGATTAAAAATAAAATTCTCTGCTTCATATATTGTTCGATCATGTTTAATGCAATAATATCAAAATACCTTTAGTAACTACGGTAGCGTCATAGAAAACTACCTAAATTGCGAGGGATATAGTAAAAAATGCCAAAAACTTTTTTACTTACATAAAATATGCGCACTTTCTCCGAGGTGACCCGTGATATGTTCCAATTAATTATTAAATTCTTTACTACGAGACTACCAATGCACAGTGGCTTGATGTACGTATAAAGCGACGCAGTCAAATCATCCTATACTCGTATTTCGCTACTAGCTATAGTCACAGATACCATAACTATGGCTATCTTATTCTGTTAGAAAATATAAGTATATGTACAAACAGTCGCCGCCTTCCGTTCACCGGCGGCCGCTACATTCAATATGTCAATAGTTCGTAGGTCAGTAACCGGCCGATCCTACCCCCTCCTCTCCCTCCCCCCTCCACGAAGGTTTATTATTAAGTTAATCGTGACAAATCGCGGCACGACCCACACCCGATTATCGGCAACGTGTTTTTTGACCCAAATTCGATTTTACGGTAAAAATGTGACCAAATACGGTTTTTATTAATGAATGCGAGGTCATTGAGGTGCATTTATAAGGAAAATAATATGAAATTCTTAATTTTTTTGCTAAAAACTCGACCAACTCGTTCTACTTTCGGATTAGTTCAATAGAATACGAAAAGAATTTTAAAATAATTTGGGTTGGTCACTTATAAGATTAGTCATTTTCGGCCTCCGCCATTTGATTTGCAAATATCATCCAGAAGTGTTCTGTATGGTTATTTGTTAGTCTTAAATTTAAAAATGTTTTAAAATAACTCCCCCTCTTTATGTGATAGCTGACAAAAGAGGAGACGAGTCACCTAATGCTTAGTGAATGCCGCCTCCATTGAAATTCGAAATACAAGTGAGAACTGAGCCATTTTGGTGTTGCATTTAGCGGGAGGCAGGGGGTGGCCACCTTCAATTCCGCCCATTGACAACCTGCCAACCTTTAAGCTCCCACTCTTCCGGACCCCTCGATGAAACCAGCGCTACTTTCTTCACGCTACTTCGTTAATGTATGCCTTCACTGTTACCTAGATATTTGTGTAAAATAGGTATTTCTTAATCATATATCTATACCATATTTTATAAAGATACCGTATAGATTTCTATACGCTACCACAAGACTTATAATTCGACCCAAAAAAAGGGGAAACGCATGCGCGATGTAATCTATACCCGGCGCCATCTATCGGCAAAGATGGGAACTATTAATACCAACCCAATAAAACCATAGATTAGATCAAATATTGGAAGCGAGCGTTGGTGTGTGAAGCTATCGATCACGGCGCGGAGTGGTTCCGGTGCGCGCGCGGTAGCGGCTCGCTTTTTGCCGCGCGTTCCGCTCTCATAGCTGGCTGCGCTCTGCGCGGGCGCAGCGTGACCGGGGGGAGCTATTTCTTCCCTAGGGTTGCCCTATCGCTTCAAGAGATGGTCATGTTCGAAGTTTGAAGTTCATTGGGAGAAACAAATAAAAAAAATGCAATAGAAAAAAACGACGTAGGCAAACACGCATGCGGCTCGCCTAATGCCAAGCATCTACCATAGCCTATGGACGCCTGCAACTCCAGGGGACTCGCATAATAAGTAAATGCTGTGCTCAACCTTTATCGTGAGATAGTTACAAAATGATGCTAAGTTTGTTATTTGATCTACTTTGAATCGTTTTCTTTACTTGAGCTTCATCATTTCAGCCAATAGACGTCCAATGCTGGACATAGGCCTCCTGCAAAGTTCTCCACACAGATCGGTCCTGTGCCACCCGCATCCAAGGGACTCCCGCGAGCTTCATCAGATTGTCGGTAGAGGCGCTACTTGAGCTTATTAATAAATAAACAGTTACGTGCCGACATTTTAAGAACCGTAACAATCATTTTCTGAAGAGCCTTATAATGTAGTGTGAATGCTAAAAATAAATAAAAATCTATGGTTTTGAGCATGGTGGTGGCAACCTTGAGCGTGTAGTTGTGTGCGTTATCCAATCACCGCACGCGGCGATGCCGGCGCTGCGCGTTGTCGCTAATAGGAAGTGTTTGCGTTCCGCGCAATTATCTCGGTGCGATGCGTCAGCGCAGGGCGAGATCGCCCCGTCGATAGTTCCGCTGTCGATAGATAGATACACCTTAAGATAGATAAGATTGAGCTATTGTAGCTCAGTGGATAAGAACGCGCCTTCCACACGGGGGATGGTGGTTCGAATCCGAGCGTTAATCTATGGTTTTTTTCTAGCTCGGCGGTGAGGGAAATTATCGTCAGGAAACCTGCACGTTTTGGATAGTTTATGGGTTTCAATAACACTTTATAAATTGAAGCACTACAAAAGAGAAACGGTAACATATGTATGTTTCATACTATGAAACTACATGTTTGTTATTTTATTATACGGCCAATTTTTCCCCCTCTTAAGCTCTTAACTAATATTTTAATCCGTTAATCCGCGTTAATCCCCGTTTTAATGAATTATATTTATTCAAAACTTTATTGCAAAAAATATTATTCTCTACCAGCTAATCTTTGGGTCATACGAGTACAAAGATGATAATGTTGGTTGTCGAAAGGAGGTTACATAGTCGCAAAAAAATATAGTACTGTTTTTATGCAACACGAAAATCTAAAAAAACTACTTATCTGCTAATCTTAATTCTTTTGATCCGGCCGGTATGACTCCATTCCTATACAGCCATGTCCAGTCAACCAAAGAGCAGTTGTTTTACTGTGGAAGCGATTGGGAGTGTAACGGAAAATCCACTTTTTACTATGGGTGCTATGTTTGCTCCTCGGTTGGGGCTGTAGGTACATTCGAACCGTACGAAGCGATTCGCTTCCACATTTATCATGCGGGACAGCTAAAGAGTGGAACTCCCTGCCGAGGTCTGTTTTTCCCGACCACTATAATCTGGACATCTTTAAGGCAAGAATGAACAGGCCCCTTCTAGGCAAACGCGTGTCATACTAGACCTCATCGCCACTTTCTATCAGGTGCGATTGTGGTCAAGCGTTGGCTAATAAAAAAAACATAAAGGCTAGGATTGATTTCAAATACCTTGCCTAGTTCTTAATACTGGTTTTTTCTGCACTTTATTGGACTTGAACTAAGCATTACAGATATTATGGTATACAATTTTGGCAGTCTTATCAACTGATATTTAATATTAGTAAAGGTAAGTCGTGCAATAGTGAAGAGAAAAAAGAAAACGTAAGTATTTATTAACTTAAACAAAAAAAGTGATCGTACATTAGCAAAACCGAGGAAAACTAATCTGGCGGTTCTTTTTTTTTCTATCAGTGCCCCAATTGTGTAAATTGGGCTCACCGCACAGTATGTCGCGGTGGATTCAGACAAATATAATTTCTGGTCTACATCTTGCGTTCGCGCAGCTTGGGGCTCTTTTTGTCCGCATATCGGTTACTTACGGGTCAGTAGAGTATTTGGATCAGCGATCGCTTGCAATAGTGGTTTTTAGGCTATCCGTGAGCATAAAAATGATTTGAATATTTCTGATTTAGGATTACTTTTTATGACCTTGTTACACAATGCAGAATATTTTTCAGTTTTTGCGTCTTCTAAATTGAACGAATTTCTAATCGTCGTTTAAAGAAAAACATAGATAGTACGAAATTTATATTTCGTCAACAGATTTCATCCGACATTAACGCAAGGCTGGAACTTAGTTTTTGAAATTTAATTCAAATTGAAATTCTAGTAATTTGGTATTTTGTTTCCAAAGAATCGAAAGATAGGAATAATAATATTTATTTTACTCGCGTATTATATAAGAAAGTTAAAGTGGCGAACCTGTTGCTATCTAGCATTATCTACCTTATTTTTCAATTCAATTACCTTCTAATAATTCTTGACCTATCTATCAGTGTCTGGGTGTTATATAATGATTTTAAGTGTCATATTTGTGATCCTCTGTTGTCAGATGAGATGTTGTATGAAATTATTTATTTTATATCTTGCTACATATTTGACATTCATAAGTGTGGACATTAACCGTAAAACAAAAACGAAATATGTACATATTAACCATTCAAATTATTATGTAAGTGTAAACATATTCAATGATAACTAAGTATTTTCCATTAGGACAAATTCCATAAAAGGTAAGCAAACTGTAGGTTATTAACTCCTCTCTCACATCGCGTCCTACACGCGAAGGTTCTGCCGAGCTATAAAACGCAGCACTTGCAAAACCTCTGTGCAGAAACACTTCCTCCGTGTAACGAACGTGAAACTATAATTTTCTGAATTTACACCTCCTGGCAAAAACGGTTTTCGCGCCATTGTGTGAGCACCGTTCGTTGCATACAATATTTTACAGCCGCCCATTTATAGTTGCAGGCGAAACGTGGGATACGACGTCTTCAAAAATGCCTAGTCATACTTTACCAACGTGGCATTCAAAACTTTACATTGTGTATAGAACAAAGTTTTAAAAGAATGTCAACTTTGTTTAGTTAGTACATATGCACCGGTCAGAGACGGTGAGTGTAGCGAGGCTCCATTTAGCCATAATGCCCATTTTTAGGGCGTTTTTCGTCGTAGCATCGACGGTACGTCGTGTTTTTATTATTTTTTATATGGGACGGCGCGACGTAACGCAGCGCAACGCACTAATGGGACATGACTGCTAAGCAGGCCAAATTCGATTGCACTGCGCTATGTGCGTAGTAGGGAGCTCAGCTCCACACACCCCGCATGACTATACCAAAAATAAATCCTCAATCATGACATAGAATTTATTGTAAAAAAACTGATATCGATAACATATTTATTTTATTGTGATAGATGGTAGACAAGCAGACGGTTGTCGGCGCTCGTAGACATCCACAACACCAGTGAAATCACACGTGCACTACCATCATTATAACCCCCTTTCCCACCAATTGGGCCCGCGGTGCCCACCCTCACTCAGCCACCGACACACAGCTATGCTGCTTGCTACACACTGTATTCTATGAAGCTATGGTATCACAATGGTCAAGTCGGTCCATTCATGCCGAAGCGTGTCTCTCACACGATAGGTAAGATATCGTTTATAGTCGTATAATTACGTTTCTTATAAATCGTGACACGCACTCTGCTGCGTTTAGGCGTTTCATAGAACATCAAACTTTACATATCACCCGGGACAAACAGACAACTATTATATTATCGCTCGTGTGAATAAGTTATAAACTAAAGGCTGGTTCCGTCAATTAATACGCTCCGTGATTTCCCATGTTTGTTCTTTAACTAATATTAAGTACATGCCACCAACTTCTTATCAGTAATGCTAACTAAACTTCATCATGAGTGTATTTATTGTTCTTCAAAGGAACGCTTTAACAATTTTTTATCATAAAGTTATTTTCCCAAAATATCTACAGCAAAAGACATCCAAAGAAGAGTAATATAGTTTAGTTTACATATAGTTTTGGGCGATTAGACTATACAGATCAAACTGCCTCATTTTAAATGTACCTATGTATTTTGTGCAGTAAAGCTTATCTCTATTATATAGGTTTATTTGTGATAGTATCAAAAGATTTTCTGTTATCTCCTAATCATAAATTAATTATTAGGTAACTACTATAAAAACAATGTCAACGTAACATTGCACGCTCCATTAGAATTCAATCAATCACAAATAACTAAATACTGCTTGTCATTGGACCAGGAAGAGACAAGCACAGCAATGCGGAACCGGCCATAGACAGCGCCACTCTGTTGTCTATTGGCGCGCCCGTAATAGTTTAAAAGGATTAGGTATGTATGCGCTTTGGTCATTAATGCAGGAATGTGGGTTGGGCACCTGATCTAGATTTCTTTGGTGATATCGAGATCAATTTGTTAATAGTTATGACATAATGCGTCGTCAAAGATACCATAATACACTCAAGAGGCGCATTTGTAAGTCCATATATTTAATTCAAACAGCAATGTTTATGTTATGACACGCATATTCTTGTCTTTCTAAATCAAAGAAACCTTCAAATTTTTCTGATAAAATAATAAAAACCAAACAGATTATGATTTGCAAATACAAGTAACAAATTATTTTTGTAGCATGAAGGCCCATACAAAAGACTCCAACGCGAAGTAGCGCGTTGAAGTCATTTGTACTAGTATACCTGTGCACTTGGACAAATCATCGTTATAATCGCCGTTGAGGTCGAAAACAAAATGTAGTATTTTATTTTCAACGTTAATCAGAGTTTTTGTTAGCAGCGTAGAACAAAATATATTGTTCAGAATGGTTGGCAGAAGACGTGGTTAAAAAATTAAATGTTTACAGATGGATTAATTGGTAAAAGAACGGAATATGTGAGCAGCAATTTATTTACATGTATACCTTCATGTTTATTCCATCCTATGAAATTCTTTTAAATTTTGCATTATTATTACTATTATTATAGACGGGAATTTTTAAGCACATAATTTTATTATGTACTTTACTGCTTGACGTTTCGGCTGCGTTACAGCTGCCGTGGTCACAAGCGGACTGGCGGTGCACAGTAACATCTGCTAGGGCCCGGCTAGAAGAATAAGAATAGAATTGAATCAAAACTTACCGTGCTAGCAGGATGAGCTGGCAGCAGCACCATGGGCGGCGGCTTCCGCTGCTTGCGGACCCCGTGCGGCCTGCGCGGGCGCGGCGCCGTGCCGGGCGCCCCGTGCGCCCCCGGGGCCCCGGGCGGCCCGGCCGGCGCCCCGGACGCGCTCAGCGCGCCCTGGTGCCGCCCGAGCCAGTGTGTCACGAGCTTCTCTTTGCTGTTCGCGCTGCCGTATTCAGGAGGCTCGTCCTGTGATAAGATAAGATAATAATATTTTACTGTCATAACTGTGTTACATTTATATTTGAATCAACTGTTTGAAATCAAAGAAACCTTCAAATTTTTCTGATAAAATAAAAAAACCAAACAGATTACGATTTGCAAATACAAGTTACAAATTATGTTGTAGCATGAAGGCCCATACAAAAGACTCCAACGCGAAGTAGCGCGTTGAAGTCATTTGTACTAGTATACCTGTGCACTTGGACAAATCATCGTTATAATCGCCGTTGAGGTCGAAAACAAAATGTAGCATTTTATTTTCAACGTTAATCAGAGTTTTTGTTAGCAGCGTAGAACAAAATATATTGTTCAGAATGGTTGTTTACAGATGGTAAATTGGTAAAATTGGACTCGGAGTATTGTGAGCAGTGAATGTATTTACATGTATACCTTCATGTTTATTCCATCCTATGAAATTTCTTTTTAATTTTGCATTATATATAATTACTATATTATAGACGGGATTTTTAAGCACATAATTTTATTAATTACTTTTACTGCTTGACGTTTCGGCTGCGTTACAGCGCCGTGGTTACAAGCGGACTGGCGGTGCACAGTAACATCTGCTAGGGCCCGGCTAGAAGAATAAGAATAGAATTGAATTAAAACTTACCGTGCTAGCAGGATGAGCTGGCAGCAGCACCATGGGCGGCGGCTTCCGCTGCTTGCGGACCCCGTGCGGCCTGCGCGGGCGCGGCGCCGTGCCGGGCGCCCCGTGCGCCCCGGGCGCCCCGGGACGGCCCGGCCGGCGCCCCGGACGCGCTCAGCGCGCCCTGGTGCCGCCCGAGCCAGTGTGTCACGAGCTTCTCTTTGCTGTTCGCGCTGCCGTATTCAGGAGGCTCGTCCTGTGATAAGATAAGATAATAATATTTTACTGTCATAACTGTGTTACATTTATATTTGAATCAACTGTTTGAAATCAAAGATTTTTTATCAAAATGTAACAATACATAGAAAGTAGATATCTGACAATATTATCATTAAATAGTCAGTCCATTATCGGACATAGGCTTCTCCAAATGTTGTCCATTTGAACCCATCTTTTACTACCTGGGGGTCCAGCCAGCAATCTTTATAAATTTTGTTGTTATTGCATAACACAAACAACAGCACATACAACAACAACGAAAGGGAATTACGACCGAATCTAGAACCCCGTTCCTTTCATATGTATGTGTGATGCGACAGGTAACACACACATTGAACTAAACGCAAGAACTTATCACATGTATATGTGCATAAAATATGACTAAGCATAATTTGATATTATGAGTAGGTGTGTATTGTGTACGCAACGGTAACCTGTAAGTTGGGTCATTAGTTCGCTTGCCACAGCAGTGGCATAAAAAGCTTAGTTGGTCGCTTAGAAGCATAACTGTAAAAGCAAAAACCACATCTCCAAAAAACGATTCCATATCAAAATGAGTGGTTATGAACTTAATGTAGGTATGCGAAATGAGCCCTCAATACGTGATGTTATAAGAACCATCAATTTGGATATAATTTACGACTTTAAAAATTTGCCTTGCTACTTTTTTATATTTCATTACATTGTTTAATGTTTATGCGTTCTCTAATTTGTTTTATTATTATTTATTGGGGTGGAAAAATTTCGTCTATATTCGGCTTACCTAGCCTATATAAAACATAAATATAGGTTCTTAGTATCTTTAAAAAATGATAGGATATGTGAACGATAATGTCGTCTAATCAGTCATAGATACATATCTACGCATACCTTTTTCTTCTTCAGCGTCTCTCCTTGCAGTTTGGCCTCCAGCTCTTTGCTCAACTCCTGGCCCTTCTTCTCCGCGCGCTCTTGGCGCTCATCCACGTGCACCACATACTGCTTGCAGTGTGGGTCGAACTGCTTGCAGTGTGGGTCGAACTGCTTGCAGTTGGGGTCGAACTGGTTGTGGTCAAACGGCTGCTTGGCGCGGAAGCACGGGCACACGCGCTTCGACAGGTGGTAGATGGACGCCACGCAGACCAGGCAGTGGACTGATGCGATGATCAGCAGCGCGATGTTCGTCAGGACTGGGGTCCAGGCTTCCATCTCATCCTACCGAAAAAAATATATATTTAACTCGTATATTTCAACTATCACCAAGTCAGGTCACGGAAATCCCATGAATGTAGACGACCGATCTGTGTGTCCACAGCTTCGTGCTGTGTGGATGTCGATGGCCTAATGATGATGATGATTTAAACAGCAAGACGGTTAGCGCTGATCGGGCATAAATGACGTTTCCGAGGAGATACAATCTACAACCTTAAAAACAGACTTGCCGAGATTAAATCCATATTCGTTCAAAAGTTTTTCAAGTTTTTGTTTATATAAATGAGGTCCTCTATGTGATCGGTAAATTTTGTAATTCACATGAATTTCGGAGGAATTTGGCTTTGGAGACGCGTAGTGAAGGTAATGACATCTCTATGAGAATGACCCAGCGGCCATGCGTCGTGACAGGTCAACGACCTCAAGTCAAATCAGACACAATTTGGCATCTCGTGGAGACGCTAGAACTGAGTCTGAGTCGCATTTTTTATGTAAATGGAAGGCAAACGAGCAAGCAGGTCATCTGAAGGTAAACAATCACCGCCGCCTATGGATATTTGTATAGATGTACATCTCCATAAAATAATTAATCGGAGTCCTAGGAAGTTGATCAAAAGGAAATTAACAAACTGCAGTTAAAATTTATTTAAGTGTTATAACGGTGTTAGGTTTATTCTTCCAAAATAGGTTAGATCTGGTGACTCCACATCACCTGACGCTTTTTGGGGTCACCAGTTCTAACGGGATATAATTTTCGAAAATGAAATTTTGCACCCTTCGTTATGTTTAGAAAGTTATTCAAGATATGATTCGGACTATTTCACGGTGATAAATACAATATTGTTACCATAATAACTGTCATAGTTCGTTTTTTTTTGTGAAATAAATTATCATTACCTCAAATTGCAGTGTACATTTACATTTCATAATATGCTAATGTAATGGTATCCGTGACACGCCAAGGATTTAGTTTGATTCTCATGCCAAAATAACATACAACATCGAGAAGTAACACACTCATTTACAATCAATTCATCATTGAATGAAGTGTAAACTACATACGGCGCTGTTCCCACCGATTGTCTGGCGAAGGCCACAGATCAGATCATCTCGTGATGGTAAATGGTATCACTTATGTCATCAGCTCACGACCTCGCCTCGACCCGCCATCAGAGCATCAGCTGTCATCTTTACCCCATGTCCTACGTGAGCGAGCAACGCTGCTTCGCTATGCGACCCAACGCGTAAATGTCTAGTAATATTATTTCGGCTATGGCGGCCAATCTGAGCAATATGCCATTGACGCAGGACATATTACTATGCACAACTGTGTGCGCCAACACAAGTACTGTCTATTCAATTAGTATTATTATTTATTCCTGATATTTTGATGGACCAGTATGTCACAAAAATTGAAGAGGTACCAGACCCAAGACTAACTGGTTAACGTGCTTTCTAAGGCACGGGGGTACAAGACCATCAACTTCCAGAATTCAGACTGATGCTGAACATTTGTCAACAGAAAAAACCTGGTGCAAATTTAGATTCGACTCGGGGATCGAACCTGGGACTCTTTTTGTAGCCTAGTTTTGTCCCCCCGTCTTCATCATAGATTCAGCTCCATTGTCGCACTATGCTGCGAATTCTTTGCAGCATCTGTCGCTTTGGGATGACGTGAAGATTTAATATTAGCCTTGCATCGCGTCTCGTCACTCACCTAGGACAAACGGGTCATCGTGTCATCTCCGGATGCGGTGAAGGTTTAATTGAATGTTAGTGTTTATGATGGTACAAGTGATTTTATGCAATAGCACTTTTGTATTTGACTGGTTACTATTACAGGTAGATTACATTACACAGCGCAGAGAATGTGAAGCCATGGTATCAGTCGGTCAAGTCGGCCCATTCTTGCCGAAGCGTGAGTCTCCCACTAATGTTGGAGTAGCAGCGCACGCGCAGCGCAGCGCAGTCTCCACGAGATCATGCGCCGGCGCCCCGGGGCCTTGGCCCGGGTTGGCCAACGCGTGTACCATCATTACTTCATTCACAATTTGGAATAATTATTGTTATTACTAGAATAATTATTTACAATTGCACGTCTGAGATAATTGAAAGAATAAATGAACTGACAAACAAACATTCGTGATGAACACTTATATTTGTTCAGTCTATGTTTCATCAATGTCATAATAATATAACTTTTGTATCTATGTGTAAATTCTGATACTTACAACACAGCTGTAGCTACTTTTAGGTTAGCCAAAACAAACCTTATTTCAAGTTGTCTAATATTTTTAATTAATATTATAAATTACTGATTAATCAGACAAAAGAAACAGGGGTACGGTTCCTACACTGTAAAACTGAAAATTATATTTGTGTTAAGTTTCCGCTGATTTTTACTTTCGTTATTGGATTCCTTATAGCTTAAGCCCTAATCCTTAGAATAGTTATTATCCTAAGCCCTAATCATAAACAACTGAGTAAGTAACTAATGGCGCTTGAAAATAATATACACCCAATTATTGTAAATATTAACGGAGCTATTAAATATGATTATATTGGAAAATAAATACAGTGTCATGGAACAATTAAAAGTAAAAAGTAATTGCATGCCTTTGCAACGCCCTACCAGGGTCTGTTATGGAACTGTAATATTTGTAAGACCTATGTATACCAACATGTGCAATAAAGGAATTGAATTGAAAAAAAAATTGAATTTACTGACACAAATCACTATAAAATATAATCTTAATTATAAACGATAAGCATTAGGCCAGTTTTAATCATAAGGCTATGGCTACATACCACACATAATCTTTGTCTGCATTAAAACTTAACGAGTATTTTGCGAAAACAGCGCAGGTTTGAGAAACAAGTTTTATACCCGCCTTAGACGTCGGCACTTAAATCATCTCGACGTAATTCACTATCGTCAGTTAATTAAAACCAGCCCGTAAACTAAGTGTAATTGAGCTATTTCGACGTGAAATGACAGAAAATATACATTCCGGGCTATTTGTAGCAAAACAATTAAAATGAAATACCGCAGGGTCGTTGCCCTGTGGCGACATCTCACGGTCTACTTTGACATCACACAATTAGCGCATGCGCAAAGGAAGGCAATGATTTCCGATGGAACGGCGGAAGATTTCCATTCAAGGGTTGTTTACATAAATACATTTAAGGTTAGAGAGGAGGTACAAATTGAGGTTGCGATATTATGTTTATAATATTGTGAGTCTCCGATGACTTGTCCTATCTCGACTCGTCCCAGCAGGAGGGAAGGAAGGGGAGGGGAGAAGGCTTATCATAGATACTGAATTTAATTTCAGTAAGTACTTTTGTGGCTATGTGACGCCTATGTCTGTTAGTCACCCAAACATTCGCTTTCATGACTTATTGAAGCCACAGTTACAGTTTTGCTAAAGGTAAGCCATGATCCCAAATTAAGAATAGAATACCGACGTCGACCACTCACTTGAATATACGAGTATGAACACAGGCGAAACCGAACTCAAATCGACTTTTTTAATGACATAGGAAGGCAACGCCCCGTTGGTCTAGTGGTTTACGTACCTGGCCGTGATCTCGGGGTCCCGGGTTCGATTCCCGGGTCGAGCAAAAGTATATTTCGAATTTTTCGAACATAGCTCGGGTTTGTGATCACCAATCCGCATTAGGCAAACGTGGTGATTAAGCCTAATCCCATCATAGTAGCTTAATTTCTTAACTTGATATCTATGATGGAGGCCTTTGCCCTGCCAGAGGCAAAGCGGGTCACCTGTTGCCGCACGCGAGGCACAGCAGCGACAGCGCCAAGAACAACTCACCTCGAAGCTGGCGAGCGGGCTCGGCTGCGCGCGCGCCGAGTCGCGCTGCAGCCCGGTGGCGGCGAGCACGGCCGCGCTGTTGCCGCACGCGAGGCACAGCAGCGACAGCGCCAAGAACGCTGTCAACAGCGGGCTGCCGCTGCACATGCAACAATACAAAATAACATTTAATACTTCGTCTGTGGGAGCCGGTATGGTACGAAAATTCCACTCCATTATATATTTACTATCCAATTATTACATTCATTTATTCATTCGTCCAGTCGACATCGTCACTTAATCTAACCTAATGGTAGATACCATTAGGTAAACATTACCACGGCCTTGAAGAGAAACGCTGAAAAATCAATATAAAACACGTGCTTTTTTTATTGGCTCAGTATATTGGCTCACCTCAGCCTGATGACAAGCTGGTATCACATGTCATTTTAATCCCAATTAAAAACAGTCTGTTACTAACAAAGGACCACACGTGGGCATCAATCTTGAAAGAAAGAGGCCATTTCGTCAGTTCGTTAAACGAGTCCAAAGGCAGCGTTAATTACGATGACGGACGGACGCAAAACAACGATCCGTATTCGATACGATACGTTATCGACACACGCTTTCACAAGTGTAATTACGGCTTTATCATAATTGAACATCTTATTTGGCACCACTATGCACTAGGGTTGTTTCATGTGGAATATTGCAAATATATATCTCTGGTGTGTGATCACCAATCCGCCCTAGGCAAACGTGGTGATTAAGCCTTATCCCATAATAGTAGCGATGACTTGATTTCTATGATGAAGGCCTTTGCCTTGCATTGGGACAGTATAACTATAGGGTGATACTTACACTTTGCTATGTAGTTCATGTAAATGAATTTTACTCATGATTGTTATTTGCGAATACTTTTACTGTTTAAAGCATATTTGTTTTAAAAAATTAATGTCATTTAAGGTGCTGTTTGTTTTCCATTAAAAAATAAAAAATAAATTATTGTATTTCATTCCTACTGATCGAAAAATCGGACATGTTGGTTTTTTACTATAGTTTTCTATGAAATATTTACACGAGAGCAAACATTTTATTGCAACCCTTGCGTTTGAACCAGCGCGCCGCTCAAACAACTGCGCTACACGGATCGTCAAAGATCTCAAGAGAAGTAAGTGCCAACCCTATGTATTAAACATATTGCGGGGGCATTTGATGTAATTACGGCAGAAAGTAGCTCAAACTCAAGTATGTACATACATACGGTAAGTACCGCGCATGTGGACCGCGCGGCGAGGAAAGCCGGCGATCAAGGCATTATTCATTATTCCGAATACCGTCATTTAACCAGCTGTGATTACCCAGGCAGCCATAGCGCATAATTGTATACACAAGCCTAAGATATTAGTAGAAAGAGCATAGAGCGATAAGATGGAGAGAAAAACATTACCTAGAGAAGGAACTTAATGCTATGGTTATAGGCAAAATAATCTTAAATTCATAAAAAATTAAAATTACTTACTACTGATTGGTGATTAAGCCGAATCCCATTATAGTAGCGAAAACTTGATTTCTATGATGGAGGCCTTTGCCCTGCAGTGAGACAGTATATAGGCTGATACTTTACTTTTACTACTGATTGTATAAGTTAACGCCACATTTGCCATAAGTTCTGATAGAAATCTCTCTTAGAATAGTCGTAAATGAATTGATCAAAGTGGCGAGCATTTGGAGAGGCCTATGTCCAGCAGTGGACTGCAACAGGCTGATGCATCAGCGTTAACTTATACAATCAGTAGTAAAAGTAAAGTATCAGCCTATAATACTGTCCCACTGCAGGGCGAAGGCCTCCATCATAGAAATCAAGTTTTGATGAATTCGACGTGTATGTGTTTGTGGCAACAACTTTTATTTCAGTTGTAACTCATAAATCCACATTACGTCCATACCTACATACAATCCGTCGTCAAACCTGCTACTTTCCACATATTTATACACAAACACAAATCGTAAAAACATTTAATACATGAAACGAACTAGCTCCATTTATAGCATTTTATAATTCCGACATTCCGTGTTTTCACCGGCGCTGTCAACTGAAAAGCGACTGTATAGTGAGGGGTGAGGTTGCAAACTCGGGTGGCGCGTGCGCAGCCATTACACCTATGATGGTGGTGAAAGCCCGGCGCAGTGCGGCGATCAGCTGGCGACTTGATTGCTAGTTAAGACGATTGCAAATCAACTTTTTTAGTCAAAGGGAATGCGAGCCTGGTGGCTGATAACGAAGCCGTCAAGCAACGAATGAGAATTACCTGTCGCATCCAAGCTAAGGTAACACAGAGTGCTTATGAAAGAGAGGGGAACTCCGATTCGATCGTAACGTCTGGTTCGTTATATGCCCTCTGAGCTTGAAGTTGTGCTGGGCTCAATGCGTTGATTTCTCTGACATCTGTATTTGTCTATGGCTTTCTATACTTAGTTACTATGACTTAATTTATATACACTTAGGTTTCAGGTGGGAGGTTTTTTAGGAGCTCTAGGAATGCGAGCCTTGGTTCGTGTAATTATACATATTATTGACCCTATTATATACTAGCGTGTACACTATTTTTCCAATATAACTTGGTTATCTTTAAGGCAAAAGTGAACAGGCATCTTCTAGGCAAAAGCGTGTCATCCTAGACCTCATCGTCGTTTTCCATCAGGTGCGATTGTGGTCAAGCGTTGGCCTATAGTATAATAAAAAAAAATATGTGCAATATTTTTTCTTTATGTTGTAGATGGCAATTCTTGTGGCAGGTCTCCCAGAAGGTGGACCAACGATCTGGTGAAGGTCGCGGGAGTCCCTTGGATGCGGGTGGCACAGGACCGATCTGTGTGGAGAACTTTGGGGGAGGCCTATGTCCAGCAGTGGACGTCTGTTGGCTGAAATGATGATGATAATGATGTAGATGAAGTTCATACTAGGCCTACAGTAATAGATGACGGCGCGCTGCAGCGCTAATTTCGCGAGCCGATGCGCCAGCGCCGAAGTTCATTGCGCTGCTTCCGCGCTGCTAAAGAGCCCTCCGTGACCACGCCGCATCAATCAAGCCAGCTGTTACTGATAATAACGTGTCGTGCAGTTTAATTGGCGCTAATTACGTGAGCTGGAACGTGAAGCCTCGTTTGTCTAGTGGATTTAACTATCAGGCCGTGATCTGGGGGTCTGGGTTCGATTCCCGGGTCAAGCAAAAAGTGCGGTACGATTTTTTTAAATATAACTCGGGTTTATTCATTTAATTAAATAAAACATCTAACAGTATTATAACACGCTGTTTGCTTTCCTCTACCTAAAGGTTTTCTGGAAGAAACAGCTACAAGCGATAAGAGCGATTTATTCAATAAATAAATAATAAATAAATTGAGACAACATCACATACATTGTCCTGGCCCCAAACTAAGGTTTTGACTTGTGCTATGGAAACCAGAAACAACGAAGGTACTACAAACGCCCAGACCCAACACAAATATCTGTTTCATCAACAAACATTTAAGTGATTTAGCCTAAACCCATTATACTAGCGAGGACTTAATTTCTATGATAGAGGCCTGCTATGCAAATTGGTATGCTGTGGGTCAGTATATAGCTGATACTTTACTTTTTCCATTTAGCGAGGGAGTAACCTTACACATACGAGATGGCGGTACCGGGCCGGGTAATGCCAGACTCTTTTCTGATTATAAGCCCAGAAGCATACTGACCAATACGATATAAGGCTGCCTGTCCATTTAAGCGGAGCGATGCGGCGGAGCGGAGAAACGGACAAATATTAGCCAATAGTATTACACAAAAATTCTATTCTATTTCTATTCAAAATACTATTGGCTAATATTTGTCCGTTTCTCCGCTCCGCCGCATCGCTCCGCTTAAATGGACAGGCAGCCTAAGACCACATAGCGAGCGTATTCCTTCTTAAAAGGTCGGTAGCGCATTTGCGACTCCTCTGGTATTGCGGGTGTCCATGGACGGCGGTAATCGCTTACCATCAGGTGATCCGTCTGTTCGTCTGCCCCCTATCTCATAAAAAAAAACATAGTACGGTGCTTCAAAACATTATCCATGTAAAAGACATCAATGCGGTCATCAAAACGCGGTAGTGGCTTATAGTGAAACCTTCCCGTAACGATTGAGTTTTTTTATGATATACTCGTAGGTGGCAGACGAGCCGACGAATCACCTGATGGTAAGCGATTACTGCCGCCCAATGACACCTGCAACACCAGTGGTGTCACAAGTATACTGTTTACCTTTTAACCCCCCTTCCCCTGGATTGAGCCTCCGGTACCCTCATTCACGCAGCGAAACACAGCGCATGGATTGTATTACGCCGGTTGTTTGTGAGGACGTGGTATTACTCCGGTCGAGCCGGCCCATTCATGCCGAAGCGTGACTCTCCCACTGTTAAAGCCAGTAGATAATATACGTGTCACATTCAAACAAAGCGCGCACAGAGCTTGTGAAAGGGAGGTAGCCCCGACTCGATCGTAACGCCCCGCTGCAAATTAGGCCAGTCGTTTTAATTAATTTATCTCAATACTTAAATTGAAAGCGTTCCTAGTTCCTACCTAATTGCGTAATACTTTATGATAAGGATAACAAACAATATTATTAAAAAAAATATATGATCTCGACATTTTTCCTGTAATTGCATTAGAATAGAATACGTTTATTTGGCACCAAAAATACAGATAGGTTTAAGGTTTAAGTATGTCATTATACATTTGTTCATAATTTTAAAATTGCAACGAACAATTTATTTCAATTGACTCAAATGTAAGTAAGTAACTTATTTTTTCATATGAAAATCGATCAAACAAAAGGATATAGCTAAGGGTGGTATAACGCAACTTCCTTTGATTTATCGCAACCCTCAGACAGAAGGAGCAATAATATACATTCAATAAATTGTAGGCATCCAGTTTGAGACCAAAATGTGCACATAAATGTAGGTAGACGTGGGTCTATTTACGGTGGGTGCCACTCTGAAAGCGTTCTGCCTGAAGTTACCTTCGCTCTGATTGGTTGATAGACTGTATGGACTAAGTTGAATGAAGAATTTTCATTTTCAACACAGTTAATTGAATGTTTTGTAATCGGTGCGCGGCGGCTGTCGGTGACACTTGCGCTTGCGTTAGCATTCGTGTTCCGGGCAGGCAAGCCGGCCCTCGGTGCGGGGCAACGACGCTGACATAGACAGACGAGTAGACGGATCACTTGATGTTAAGGGTTTGCCGCCCTAGACACCTGCAAGCGGCCCTTAGCATCTCGAGCCGGTGACATTTCACCAGGGTGTCCATAAAAAACGTGCTCGGGAGTAGCGCGCGTTTCCCTGCGCGCGCGCACCGCATGGCACTGCTCCAGTGCGCCTGCACTCGAGCTTAGGGCTGTAAGGTGCTGACGCCACTCGTACTTAAATTGAATAGAAATTATTTGAATTGAATTTACTATTTGAAAGACGTAAACCATTATTGTTTCCTGGATTAGCTTCGACACTGAAATCTTAAAGGTGAAAACTGTATCTGACATATTTATTGAGCGAATTAAGTTCTGATTATAGGTACGACGAGTAAGTTAGAAAATATCATTAACATCATTCTATTGTTTTGTAGCGGTTGCGTCCCAAACGGTCGCTTCGGTGCCCTGTGTGAGCTGTTGCAAAAAGTCGAATTAACATCTATGAACTTTGTTTTCTAAGTACTTATTTAATGTTTCCTGGCTAGCCAATCCTATCGGCCGGCGCGAGAGTCGCCCATTCACACATGAGGCGCACGCGCATTCGATACTGATCCCGCGCGGTACCTGTTTGTGTGTATCACGTAATGCTTGGCCGACTCGTTTCATAGCGGTCCACGTTCATTGTTCACTTTGAGATGCACTCAGAAGCATTCGGGAACTTTACAAAACTAACGGGAACTATACTTGCGCATGCGACGTAATAAACATCGACAGTGTATTGAATACTGCAGAGTTTCTGTTTTTAGTAGAAAATGTATTGCATTGTTCATAATAGAAATTCATACAATATCGCATACATTAATCTGTTTCAGTGCTGAGTAGTTTTTTAAGCACTTGTGTTACGGATATCAGACAACAAAAGAATTACAAACATAATTAAATACTTAACTACATACATATGAGTATCACATAATATGAATGTTCGCCATAAGTATCTACTATAAACGTGATTTAATTAAATTAATTATTTAGTCAATCTCAATACCTTTAAAAGCGTGATGATAAGTTATAGGAACAAGTGTCATAATTGTTAAATTATTAACTATTGCCATAAATTTTTCTGCCAAATGGTTGACTGGTAGAGAATGCTGTTAGATACTAAGTGCATGAACTTTACTCTCTATTCGTGCAATAAAGAATAAATAAATATTTGGAATTACAAATTTATTTGCATACTATGTCCGTCCGCTTGTTTGCCATCGATCTCCATAAAATAGAAGATCTATTCTAAGCCTTACCAAAATAGTCCGCTTTAAGAAAATGAATTCAACCTTCGCACTCGGCACAAAATGGGTCGGCGGCATTTATTATGAGTCATTTTTATTAATAAAATTAGAAGTTCATAGTTCATCGTGCCACAAAGAAATGTCAAAAGCCCAGAAAAAGTTCTCAAAAAATAAACATGAATTAAATGTGTAACCGCGTCCACGAATGACGAGCAAGAAAACACTGTACGTGGCCCGGCGCGGCGCGAGCCAAGGGCCACCAGGCTGTATGAAGTACCAGAGATACCACGTTATTCATGCTTTAAAATGTAAATCGTATCCATTGACATTTGTGTACAGACAATGTTCGATAGCCTTAGCTTAGAGATCCGTGCTACTTACTCTAAAATGCGATTCGACCAATCCTTATCCGACAGTAAATCTAAAGTAAGTATAAAGGCTGTAATTCCATACGAATCGCAGCACAATACCTTAAATTTATCCTCGGATAAAGATTGGTCAAATCGAGCCTATGTCGATAGCGTATTTGGTAGACGAATTCGTGTCATGAATGTTTTTCAGAGTCTGGTTACAATAACATCCATTTACCTAAAAAATGTTAATTAATAATTCTGATATCCAATACACAGATGCCTACTTGGTTGATTACTTTGCAGACCGGGGTAGTAGGATTATGGTATCGGAGCTACCAGTAACAAGTAATCAAAAAAAGTAATTAAAAAATCCTTCAAAATCATTCTGCTAAATCACTGACCTTTGTTTTATCCTATTTTTTAATATGTTAGTGGATCGTGTGTTTGACTGATATTGGTATCGTGTCGTGGTGCGAGAGCTTCGTGCTATTTGCTTATCACCCGCGATGGACGATGCGGGAGAGTCCCAGGGGTTTTAGTCGGTAAACAGCGTCACGCATTTACCCTGGGTTACCAAAAAAAAACCGGCCAAGTGCGAGTCGGGCTCGCGCACAAAGGGTTCCGTAGCAGCAAATATAATAAACTTATTATGTCAATTTATACACCTGGTGAATGGAGCCTTAAGCACAATAACTTAACCAAAATTACAGTTAAATCAACCTATCTCAAAAACTATAAGAGATACTTTGATCAAACCAAAAATCGTTGAAAGAGTTAATTAGCATGCATCACCTCTATTTTTTTAGAATTTTATACCCCGTAGTTATAAAAATAGAGGGGGGGGGACATACTTTTTACGACTTTGAGAGCTGATATCTCAAAAACCGTTCACTTTAAGAAAAATGTTTTTTAGAAAACTTTATATCATTTTAAAAGACCTTTCCATTGATACCCCACACGGGTATGTACATCGAAAAAAAAAATTTCATCCCTCAGTTACATGTATGGGGGGCCCCACCCCCAATTCTTTTTTTACTATTTAGTGTCATATTTTTGTAGCGGTTCATACAACACATATTCCCATCAAATTTCATCACTGTAGTACTTATAGTTTCCGAGTAAATCGGCTGTGACAGACGGACAGACGGACAGACGGACAGACGGACATGACGAAACTATAAGGGTTCCGTTTTTGCCATTTTGGCTACGGAACCCTAAAAACTGGGTACTTGTATCGTGTTGTGATATCTTTTTTTGTAAGTCATGTGCCTATCGCATCCAAACAAAATAAAAGCACAGCACGTGCAAAATGGACGAGGCATGTATTCCGATTTGTGTGGTCACCCTACGCAAATTACTGCCGACTGTAGCGCTGTCCGGCCACGATTACCGCTGACTGTACGTGTCCAAAAATAATTAAGCTCTAACCGTTAACGTAACTGAAGAGGCACCTTGTTACCTAACTGCCGCGGCTCAATGGAGATACGGTACAAGATCTACACCGTGGGAGAGCCACGCCTCGGCATGAATGGGCCAAAATGGGACAAAAGTTTACAAGTAGGGATTGCTACCATGTACCATATTTTTGAATTTCCGATATTTCTTAGCTGTTGCAAGCGCCGTAATCACTCATGTACGGTAGCAATCCCGTAAATAAGTATTCTAATGTTAGTGATCATGATATCTGAAATAAATTATAATTTGAATCAATAACAATGAGAAATAATAAATAACTTTCTTAGTATTCGTAATGTTACAAAACGAATAAAACTCACACACCACACTAACAGGCCGTGGCATTGTATTGGTAGTGATGAACACAATTTGAATATCATAAGATGTTTTATACAAATTGTATAGATCGGGCATTTAGATATCTCATTATCATGTTGAAAGAGAGTGTATTTATGTGGCGGCGATAGGCAGTGCCTCAGAGCGTGCGCGTGCGCCGGGGCAACTAGTGTTGCTGAACTATCGATAAATAAAATAAAGTATATTTCATTTTACTCAATTTCATTTAATATCGATGGTTGACCTCCAAAACTATTCAGTATATGGTTAGCATCGATAACGAAATTGAAGCAATACTTTTGGTAGCACCAAGACGTCTATCTTTATTAGTATCGGATGTTAAATTATTGATAGTGGAGGACGTTCTGTATGGTATTGCTCAACAAAATAGTTTATACCGGGATTACTTATTTTTAATTTTCTGATATTTCGGGTATTGCATGCGCCATGGTCACGCTGTAACGGCCAAGTGGCATGGGCATTGATCCACCCTGGTTTCCTCCTTTGAAGTCTTCTATTGCGATCACCTTGTGATCAATGAAGGTTTTTATATTGTAAGATTACCTATTGGACTCCAGTGGTAATTACCTTTCCAAATTATTCTAATGTCAGTGACTATGAAAGTTTAATACAACATGAACACAATTACAACATGAAAATAATGTTCAAATTTTCCTATCCATAGATACTATTGAAACGTGGCAACTACAATCGATTGTCTATAATACTATTGATTAATCTTTTACTATCGACAGTTTATCGATAAGCAACCCAGTACTAAGCAGCATCAGTCACGTACCGCAGGTTGCGGGCCGCGGCTGATGAAATAAAACTCCACGGAATTCTGCACAAATAGATAGTTTCATTTCTCTTGACAGTCTATCAAATATGTCGTAATGTATAAATGAGATAAGAACGCTATCTGCGACAGATACGTTTTCACCTGAGTGTCGAACATGCAATAACTATATAAACTGGTCGCTTTGTACAATTTACTAACCGGGTAGGTTGGGGCGGAAAGGTCCTTGAATGATGGCCGAGCACACGCTTTTTAACTATTTATCTACCTAAATCAAACACTTTGACAGACATTTTATCAGTTTTGAAATTTCCGACTTACTGCTGATATTGTTAGTAGTAACGGAAATAAAAAAAGATGATGTGAAAAAGGTAACCTACGACTGCAACGTGCATAAGTCACTATAAAATGCACTATCAAATTTATAGAGCACGTGATAAAATATTTTTGAAGTTTTCACCTGATTACCTTGTTAAAATACTTAACATTCTTCATGTTATGTTGGAACTCGAATGCAAACTTAACTTGCATTTTTTGTGTTTGTTAGACGCAGGCAAGAAGGTACATAGTCAAGTCATGTGCATTAATTTTTGTATTACATAATTATCTCTAACCAAATCTCGGCAGCAGTAGGTACCGGTTAATTATTGGACGGCTCAAGTGCGCAGGCGGTTGCATAAACAACAACAGTATGTTTGGACAGGTTGCTCAGATATTACGAAACTTCCGAGCGATCGACTCCGGCGCAGAGAAAGCCGCATTCCCAGATAGCGCAGACTTTCATCGGCGCAGCGCGCGCGCCGGTAGTGGACCAGGGGGGCAATTCTTGTGCACTCGACATTGAAGTCGAATTTAGAGATTTCATACATTCTTCCATAAAAAATTCCAAACTCAACTTCAATGTCGAGTGCACGACAATTATTGTCCCTAAGGGCTGCGAGACCACCTACCGACATCTTCACTTAACTGCTGTGTCATCCGACCCCTTCTCGTAGTTCAACCGTAGGATATTAATTAGCTAATCTCCCAGATTTAACCACGGAGGAAGGTTGTTCGAATCGGGCCTTACTCACTTATCTTATTAGTTAGCGCAAAACGGCAACAACTAATGGTCTTTGATTATGAATTATTTTTTACCCTTTAATAGGTTTATTGAGTTTAAGAAAAGTCATTTCTCACCAACCCAGTCCGGACCAATACGCACGACGAACACCGGCTTTGAACCGGCGCGTGAGTGTTTACTTGTCAAAGCCCCAATTCCATTACGTAACGCCATTGTCGCGTTTTTGCCGGGAAATCAGCTAATTTATTCAATGATACGCCTCTCCGACGCCGGTGAGTGCGCCCGCGCCGCTCGCGTGTCCAGCGCCATGATACACTAATTACCGCAAGTAACTGACACTGCGTACGCTTTGCGCCCAACAATGATAATCTTCCAAATAATTCGAAATGCCAAGAAATCCTCTCCAAAAATTACTTACTTTTTAAAAAAGACATAGTACAATGTCGAAGAAATTTTTAATTACAAAAAAATAAGTAGGTATACTAAAATAAGTACCTAAGTATATTATAAATTTTATATTACATACCTATATATTTAAATTTAATTTAAAACAAAGAAAAATCTTTCGCCGTACTCTTACAGGGTCCACGAATATGTTAGCTATAATGCTATGTAACTTGTATACTGTTAAATACTGTATATGGTACAAGAAAATAAATAAATAGACAATAACGCGACGAACGCACTAGTTAAATGATATAAGAATTGATGAAATCTTCATCACAATTAGAAAACCGCTTCAAAAGATTCTTAACTAGTGAAATGGTTAACAACACTTGTTAACTAACAAGTGCGCGTTATTTGAAGATCAATTTGTACATGATTAAGAAAAACCAACTTCAATTAATCAATCAACTTCTGAGTCCGTCCACAGCTGAAACTAGTCTAAAACGATTTCACGATTAAAAAAGTTATTGGCATTTTTATCATGTACTACAAAGCACTGATTGTATTTTCCATGTTTGAGACTATAAATCAAATTAAAAACTAGGCACTGGATTTTGTAAATTCTTTTTTTGTTATTTTTTAGTAAAATGCGTGACATAATAGGTATTGCATTTCACTACGGGAAATTTTATTAAGTCCACGTGAAAAGTTGGTGTTTTTTTACTGCTAAAAGGATAGGTACAACCCATCTGATGATAAGTAAATGGTAAAAGCGTGAATCGTGAAGAAATCAGACGGGTTGGAAAAGCTTATACCTACAACCTGTAACACGTCTTTTACAAACCATTCTGGACAACATTGGTCTCGAAAGTTCATCTAATTTTTTTTCGACTTCCAATACAAAATGAACAATTCACGTGACTAACTTTATTTGAAAAGTTGAAAATTTTTAATGCGAATTAAAAAACCTCGTGGAACAAAATGTTGTTCAGAATGGTTGGTAAAAGTGGTCCAAAGGATGCAAATGTTCATAGAATCAACCTGTATTAATGATGCAAATAGAGTCAAAATTTAAACGAGCATTTTAGTGTAATGTTTACCTACTTACATTTTTTGTGGTAGTACAATTTTAGTCGCACGCTCGTTATAAAGTTGAATGGCGCTCGTTAGCGAGTCGCCGGTGATAGCTCTATCGCCGTTTTTAGTTTTATGTGCGGAGATAGAGGCAACAATGACACCAACTGTGAGATAGCGACAGCTCTACCAGGCAGAGGCTCGGCATATTACCACAAAATTTAATTATTTTGTGATATTACTGTGTACGGAGTACGAACAGCCAAACATAACATCAATACTTGTAAATACATATCAAATTTCTTCAATCGACTCTCACTTTAATGTAAATAAATATTTCATTTCATTTCATTTCATTTCATGTCAAATACGTTTGGTTTAATAACAACTGAAGAAATTTGAAAGATTATAGAAACCCAAGGTCCTAAAGCGAAACGGATTCACGACGGAATTTTATCTCCGCACTTTTCATACATGCTGTGAATCTCTTTTGAATAAGTATAATAGATACATATATTCCCATACGTTATAATCCAACTGTGTTACATATAAGCCTATGTGTACTTAATGTGAATTGCTTACTGATCTACATAATCATATACGAGTACTTTAGCTTATTTCATATAGCAAACAAAAATGTAATAAAACTCGCCCTCTCTTCTTTTCAGGACATTAGTATAAAAAGTGGTCAATAGACGACAATTACATCGCGCGAGTGTTTCACTTTTTCGATTAACCTCTTTATAAATATAGCAGAGAGTATATCCAACATTAAAAGGATGGACCGCAATCACCATATTTCAGTAGGATTATTATTTTGCTGACTATCTCTATGCTGTGATTCTACCATACTGTCGAGTAAAATTCAAGTGGTTTCATTTTGAGGAAAAGAAAGAAAGTAGAAAGCCCGACCAGCCTGTTTCAGCACGAGTATCCATGCCCACCACGTGGCAATGTTTATGTCCATTATTTTAATAAATAGTTACGAGTATCTAGGTATCCATTCACCGAGACGTGAACTTTTACTATACTAAACGCGAACACTCGCGGACGGTAGAGTATTTCATGAAAAGTTGACCAGGTCAGTGCAAGATGATGAGTTCTTCAAGGTTTTTAAAAGTCTCACACATCTATCAGGATAGTGTAATTTAAGGTTGTCTGGAAGATATTGCACATAGCGATAATATTGCTTACTATCTTTCGTAAGAAGTAAATATTAAAGGGTTATCTATCTACCCAAAATAAAAATATCGCACCTTACCACCACCATAAGTAGTTTAACGAATCCAATATACTTAGAAACGACCAGCATTTGTTTTCTTTACAGTCTGCCAAATTGTTTTGTCTATCGGACGTATGTTGTGTGCAATTAGTTACCTCTATCTATATTCTATGCCTGTACCTTGGTACCTTTGTATCAAATAATGGAATTTAACAATACCAATGTATGGGTACCCGCACCTATGCATTCCCATCTTAACATAACCTTTGTGTGTTGTTGCATTGTCAATGTTTACAAACAATGACTGCGGAAAGTTTTTTTATGTCAAAAGCCACGCACGAGTCATTAGAAAATATCTACTTAACTACATGCGAGTGTATAATTTACAACAATTGTTGAAATGTTATTAACTTAAATACCTTAAAAAGCTATGTAAAAAGTATCTATTGATTAAGAATCAACTTTTCTGGCCGTTGATTGCAACTTTTTACCATAGTATGCAAATTTTAAGAAATGGTTCGTATTCTACCCACATCAAAACAACTGGTTGGGCGCCAAAATTACGTCTATACTGATATTATATTCACACTTAATTCACTTAGGCATTGGGCTAGAATTAGATACTCGTAAATACTACGTGTTAAGTGCATCAATGAGAATTTTAACCATGCATCTTTTATGTCGATCTGTTGATCTACCGAAAAGAAAGTCATCAGTATCACTGCAAAAGTTTAGTAAAGGAATATTAAACTTACCCATTCACATCCCCATTTAATCCATAGCAGTCGTTGATGCCGGCCAGCACGCCGACCACGCCGGCGACCACCGCCACGCAGCCCGCCCACAGGCCGGCGCCCACCCGGGACAGGGCGGCGCCCTTCACCACCGCCAGCGCGCCCGCGCCCACCAGCAGCGCGCCCAGCACCACCTGGCTCAGCCCCAGCAGCACCACTAGCTTCCTCCCCTTACTCCGGGGCGCCTCACTACCCGCTTCCACACTCTTCGAGCTCACACTTTGTTTATTCGCCTTCAACTTTTTCACATTCTTCAACGGAGTCTTGCATATCAACTGTTCGGTAGAATCCTCGGACTTTCAAACTGGACACGGTTGCGGTCGGCGCGTCGAACGCGTCTTTGGGGAGGATCGTGACGGTCTCCGTAGAGGAGCGTTTGTCAGCCATGGCGGCATCACTCGCGAACGTCCGCTCGGCTGCGCGGTCCGCGGGGCACTGGCGGCGGCCGGACCCGCTGCGCGCGCGCTCGTGAAAGTCGCACGTTAATTGCTAATCCTATCGATTGGGATGCTGTTAAACATTTGTAAGATAAATGCCAAGGTTAATCATGCTGCTTAATTAATGATTAGTAAATTGAATTTAAAATCAGGCATTTCATCTATGCATCGGCAAAACTATAAATAACGATAGATCGCTTTCAAGCTAAAAGTGGGTAGACAAACAAAAATAATGTTTAACTTAATAATTTAAAGGAGCTGAACAGAAGTGAACCGCGGTGTCGAACTAAAGAAAACGACGTGTCACGCTCGCTGACCCGTACGTTGATCCCGACTGTACCCCACCATTAAGTCTGGACTATCACCATTAAGTTTATCAACAAGTCAAGTAGCAACAACTTACACTTTTACACAAAAGAATACCAAATCTTAATCAGATCTCATTAACATGCGCGCGCGCCGAAAGTAAACCCAGTTTACGCGGCGCGACACTGTGACCGAATTCTCAGCTAAGACGAGGCAAAAATTCGCACAACGACACACACCGAAATACCAATAAGTAACCAAACCACCGGTTGCCGTCCCGAAAGAGAGAGAAACTCTGAATCTATGGTACTTAGTACCTATACGTCTAGTTTGTTTATTATATACGTATAGCCAGCCCTCACTTTGTTTCAGGCCATCCGTTTCAACCTGTACCAAAAGATGGCGTTGGGCATTGATTCAATCGGGCAAGCGTTTCAGTCTTCGGTCAGCAGTAATCATCACCATCATGATGCTGTGACGCGTCTTCCCGTTTGTATCCGGCAATGTCACATCGAAGAGGGTCCACTTTCCAAGTTTTCCAACTACACCTCCAGTTCGCGCGGTGTTTAGCGCGCCCACGCATAATGCGGCGTGTTATGCGACTTAGCTGCGACATAAACATTGCCATTGCGCATCACGAGGCGCGTCCGAGTCTCCGAGACCGCCCGCGCGCGGCCCACGGCTAGGGCTGTCTAAACTTAGAAATAGAAATGTTTTTTGATCAGTTTTTAAGTCGATACAGAACATGTACCTATGAATCCGAAATACTATATTTATGCTACTTCATACTATGTAGTTATTCTATTTGATACTGATAGTTACATGCAATGACGCAACCGGCGTCTGACTTTTTGGATCAACTGGATCTTGGTTAAACTTTCAGAACTATTTGCGCAACCATTTATCAGACCCCCATGATTTATTTATTTATTTTATTAGGACTAACAACGACAGTTGAAGAAACCATCCGAAATGTAAAGGTTTCCTCACCCTGTATGTTACGAAACTAATAGAAAAAACAAAATACCGGGGACCACCGAGACTTGACGTAATGACTTTCAGCAAGTACCGGCGAGCATCAGGAACAGCGAACACCAGCCTGCATATGGACGGCCGGTCAAAGAGCAGCAATTTACCTGGGAGGGCCAGGAGCTGATGCCTGGGGAAATCGTTTTGCCCCAGCTTGATGCCCGCAGTCACCCCACGTTGAGAATGCCTACGTTGATTTTGTTCATTATACTCGCGAGAGGAGTTTGGGAGAGCTTTGCCCAGCAGTGGGACATCATAAACACCTCATGGTCCTTCCCGCTTTCTTAGTATACGGACCGAATCGTGGGAGACGCCATCGCGTCGGCTCTTTCCAGTATGGCGTTTGTTTGCCCAGCAGTGGGACAAAGCTAAATAAAAATAAATAAAAAAGAATCATTCGTACAGGCTATCACGCGCCAGCCCTACCGCGCAGGTGAAAGCGCGGCGCGGGCGCAGACTCGCGGAAGCGTCTCCGCGGCGGACGGGTTTCCTTTTCCCCGCAATTACCGCGCCCGCTCTGGGAAACTGCGAAGGGACATCCAGGAAACATCCAAACGATGCCAGCTTTCGGATTATTTCTTTCGAGACACAATCGAGAATCTAGGTTAGCTCGCTTGGTTTACTACGTACATAGTTACTATCTTTACTATGTGAAATTGAGGGGAAAATTTCACATCGTAAAGTAAATCTCTTTATTATGAAGGCTTCTTATTTGACTCTTACTTAATATAGATTGATAGAAGATATTGCACACTAACAATAAATTAATACAAAAATAATTTAAATTTAGGTCCAAACAACATCATTTTACATGTCTACCACTAGTTCGGAATGTAGTTTTCTCGCAAGAATTAGGTAAATAGAATAAACGTAAGTGAATGAAGACAGCAAGGGCCTCAGCAGTTACTTAAAGGTATTTATTACAAAACCAAAATACAGTACAATGAGGCGATCTTATCGCGTATATTACAATAAAAACTACGAAAGAAACACAAGTGGGCATTTGTCCAGAGTAGATAATATCTACTTGATATTAAACCCACGACCTTTGGCATATGAGGCTGTGTCCCCGGCAAATGCGCCTACGGACCAGTCAGTCTAGTTATACGATGACTGAGCGTACCGGCAACGTTTGTGATAGAACTTACAATGCTCTCCTGCGGGGGGTCGCCCCCCGCCTCCACGAGCAGCACGGAGACCCCCTCGAGCTCGGCCAGGCGCGCCGCCACCGCCGCGCCCGCCGTGCCCGCCCCCGCCACCACGAAGTCGAACCGAGAGCCATCTGGAAATATGGACATCACATCTTTATTGAAGCACATTTTTAACAACTTTTTTTTCAACTAATATTAACCATTATCATCCTTAAGCGCCCAGTGAGGCGTCCCAGATATATTATATCCCTGGAAGGAACCATGTCAAGAAGGATCTTGGTGACCTTTAAAGGCCGAACTGGCAAGAAGAGGCTGAGAATAGAGCGGGCGAATTCTCGTGTCGGAGGCCAAGATCCACTTCGGGTCGCTGAGCCAGCGTAGTTAGCAGGTATACCTATCATCATCCTTAGCTATAACTTTCCATCATAGAAACCCTACAGCACGAATGCTTTCGTTTGACTTCATTCCCTTAATATAGGTAAGTAAGTAGGTATCACATGAAAGGGCATAAGTAGTAGAATGCATAAAATATGATAAATTAAAAATCCAAGATTGTCGCGCCCAAATATTGTATTATTGATCTACTCGTATCTATGTAACATCACCTACACCTGCGTTCCACAATAAAGATTACGATTATGATTATCATCGCACAATCTGATCACATTCTCCCAAGGTGACCGCGCCAGCGCAGTTTCATTGATAGCCTAGATTATTTAAAGATTTGTTATATAACCCAATGCCCGACCTTGGGCGACTGATACGGATGCCCCGGACGACTTTGCGCGGGCGCCGACCTTTTCGAACGCAATCAATCAGAGATAATTATTTATTATGAATGCGTCATACAGGGTATATCTGTAGGTACAAACATTAAACAAATAAGAAAAATATGACAGCCTCGAGTGGAAAGGTCCCGAGTTCGATTCCCGGCCAAGTCAATTTAGGAAACTAAATTTTCTACGTTTTCTTCGGCCTGGGTGTTCTGTGTTGACGCCTCCAGTTAATTATCGTCACCTGGTACCTACTCATAAAGGGGTTGCCCTAATTTGAGACCAGGTTGATTGGTGTGATTGTCTGGCGCATTCATTTATTTAAATATTCCATTCTGAAGTATTTGTTCTGCTAATTTTGGAAATTTGTAGAATATTTTTAGACTCCCCATACAAAATGAACAAGCCAGGTGACTTTGTATCAAGAGTCGATTTTTTTATGGACTTTTCCAAAAGCTGTAGAATAAATAATGTTCAGAATAGTTGGCAGTAGACGCGGTTAAAAATGAAGCAAACAGAAAAATATTTCATTTCATTTCAATGTAAATGTTTACATAATAATATACAACCTGTACGTTTTGGCGTTGAATCACGCAAAAGAAACAATAATACGTAGAACGTATCTAAGTAGTTAGCGTAATATCGCTTGTGTAATTAAAATAACATAACACACGATTTGTTTATTTACCCATTCATGTTTACTGATTGTGTAACTATTATACTAATGATTATTTACTCGAACCTACCCATTTTATGTCAGAAATAATCGTATCTACTTTAGGAACTTTGACCGCAACTAGGGTTGTCGCCAGGCGTAAGGGTAAACTCGAACACAGTAACTGCACTTTATGATCGCGCCCTGGGGAACAATTCTCGTACGCTAGACATTGAAGTCAAATTTAGAGATTTCATAATGTCATCCATACTAAAAAATATTGCCGAGTGCACAGAATTTTGCCCCCTGGACATTTTTTGTAGGTGATAGGTGGCAGACGAGCAGACGGATCACCTGATGGTAAGCGATTGCCGCCGCCCACAGACACCAGTAGTGTCACAAGTGTGCTGCCAACGTTTAACGCCCTTTTCCCCCAATTGGGCCTCCGTCCGGTACCCTCACTCACTCTCGAATCACAGCGCAGGAGCTGCTTCACGCTGGTCTTCAGCCCATTAATGCTGAAGCGTGACTCTCCCACGGTTACAAAATTCTAACATACTTAGGTAGTCACTGCACTTTTTGATCGCGCCTAACCAAAGGTTATGGAATTAATCATCTCATAACAACCGTCCAACTTGACGTCTGATAAGATATACATATATAATTGAATGAATAAACAGTTTGATGTGTCAAACGATAATGCACAGTTGCTGAGTTTTTGTCAAAAAATATATTTAGGTAGTTAATTCAACCGCTATGGATAGGTGTATACGACGAACACCATGGGGCACTTGGGGCAGTGACTGACTTTAACAAGATCCTGACTTCGATTCGAAGTCGGGTTCTAGTTATACTACTTACGAGTGATTGATCAATTTTAAAATTCTGATATACTTAAAGTTCGGAGGTACACGGGTTTAAAGATAGCCACGGTAATTACATTGTTATAACCCGTATACGTATTTCACCACTTTTTTGTTCATATTTCACATTATCATGGCGGTGAGTGAAAACTGAAAACATCGTGCGAAAACTAAACGTGTTAAGCATGGTTTAAGCCAGTTCATTGGACTGGATAGATTCTTAAGCATAGTCCAGTTGGCCGGGTCACCCTGTCTAGACCACCACGGCCCGTCTGTCCTGTTCATACCAACAGACTAACATAAAATGGAACTCACTGTGTATGTCGGCGTCCTTGGGCCAGGGCTCGCGCACCAGGCACTGCGACATGGCGAAGAACTGCAGCGCAGCCGCCACCGTCGCGCTCACCGCGTCGCTGCCCCCGCACGCGGGCAGAGCGTTGCCTACCAGCATCTGTAATATAACAACCAACTAATGTAATATAAGAACCAACTAATTACATATACACTATAATGCAAGCTAGAGCTGGATGCGAGGAGCGAAAAATCGATCGGAGTGGCGAAAATTAGGAGAAATAAATTCCCTAAACTGATATGAATATTTTCTGGCGAAGAGATCTAAAAATTAACACCATTTTGAACCTTGAAAACAAAACCCAAACTTAAGTAAGGCAGAATAATCGAAAAAATCAAGTTGTTCTGGATTTTTCTTTTTTCTTGACAACCCTATAAGTTGTTTAACAGTTAACTAAAGTTAGATTTTTTTCTTGACAACCATAAGATTTTTCAAAAAACTGTTTAAAAAATTAATTGGTTATTTAGCGAGCTATGTCAGCTTTACCGTTTGATCCATTGTTTACGGGACACACACATACGAAACATTACACAGGATGTTTGGCAGTCATAGGCGGTTATTTCTCCGAATTACGGAAGGTGTATGTTGAGTTATCATTAAATGATAAATTTTATCTTATGCGGGGTATTTACGTGTTCTTATGTTTCACCTTCATTTTGCTATCAGATTGGAAATGAAGCGAGATTCGGCGGTTCATCGACCGAGCAGCCTTGAGCGGCCATTTGTTTCCGTTATCAGCTATGACAGCTACAAAATATCGCGTATGTAGGTTACCAAATCTACATACAACCAAATCGGTCCAATTTTTTTGCATATCAAAACCGTCATAGGTAACTTAGGTAGGTATTTTATGTTTTTTTTTATTAAATTGGAATGGAGAAACAAATGGAAATCTGTAACCCCAGGTACCTACCACAGGTGCCGCCAGCGTTTGAATAAGGTTAAACGCTCGTTTTTTTATGGTTTGAAGCTAGCATTGTGCGCAGTCGCAGGAGATAGTTCGTTCCGTGTTTTGTCGGGTGTTATGCAGGATATTTATTCTGAAGTGATGCTAAATTGAAATTGAGACAGATTGATTTATTAAATTTTTTTATAAACCTAACACTAAAACATGTTATGCTAATCTTCGAAAAAATAATAAAGAAGTTACATCTTCGGTTTGAGATTTGAAGTGCTTATTAGAAACTGAGCTGAACATCTCAGCCTCAGATCGATTTAAGTACCTATATTTAAATTACTTGATATTTATTTGTAATCCTCATCATTGATATTTATTTGTAAGCCTCATCATTGGGATCATTGTAATCATAAGTGGGGTATTACGTGTCCTTCTCTTTCACCTTCAGCTTGTTATCAGTGATTGTAACTGAAGACATTCGGCAGTTCGTCGACCTGGCCTTGATCGACAATCTGAATCGGCTATCAGAAGTGATATATAAGTAGGTCACTAAATCTACATAAAATTTATTTTTGTTTTGCAAATCATCTACTTTTTGTGTGGTATGTAAAATACGTACCTATGTTTTTACACCACTAATTTTCTTAGGTAATCTAAAGTTAAGTAGTTCATTTACAATTATTATAATAATAAATTATTTGTAAAACATAGGGCAATAACCTTCTTAACATCAAACAACCTAAGTTCTAACACATTATTCAACATTATGTAATATGCAAATATTTTGGCTGTTAAATAGTGAATTAAGTTAATGAACGTAGTATCTACAACCATGTCAATATAAATAATTCTAAATAAGCAAGCAGCTTCTATAGACAATTAAAATACGAACATTTCTGACATCAATTTAATTAACCTAGGTATGTACACTGAGTACCTACATCAACATTATTTATAAGCTTACGAGTGTACATTTTCGAAAGCACTATTACTCTGTTCTTCTGATCAAATCTATCTTTATTTATATGAATTTCACTTTATAATATATTCGTTAAAACCTTTATTCGTAACGTGAAAAATAAAATCGGGACTGTACTATCACAACCTAAGTAGGTACTAACTCAAAAACGGCTGTAATAATTTCACTCTCTGATATTTTGGATTCGTCGTGGAACCATGTAGTACTATTAAGTATTCTGTGGTGGAACTTTAAAGTATCGTTGGATGGAAATTATTACCTACGTGACTACTTAGGTAAGTATTATTTTTGCAAAATTATCTTCCTGCCCTATTCCAAGTTTTCCTATCTGGGGGTCGGCATGATATTTTTTCTTCCTCCATACGTCCCTGTCATTCGTCATCCAATTAACCACTTCTTTTTCAATCATGTCATCCCCCATACAATCCATCTACTTATCTCTTTTTCGGACGTCCTCTGTTCCTATGCTCACTAATATTTCCTCTTCATCCTTTTCGATACATGATCTTCATCTTTTCTACATTCCGAGAGGATAAACGATTAGGTACCCAAAAAACACTTCCAATAATTAAACAGGACAGCACCTTCCAAACATTTCCTTCTAAATTATTGTTTCAATCGCTTTAATCAATTTATTTAGGTACCCTATCAATGTAATGTACTTCCAAAATATGCAAAGTGTATCTACGTACCAATTCTTACGTTTAAATTGTATGTTTTGTATAAAAATAGCTGTAATTTGCACTGTCGTACCTTATTTTAGCCCCGCCGAGACTCCGCTGTGGCGATTTTCGGAGCAGCACTAATTTTAAAAAGTAACTAACTGAATTTACGACTTATTAACCGCATTGAAGGGTAGAACAATATTTAAGTCTGTTAAAGTAAACGAGTACCTCCGTATGGATTTAGCTGCATTGTAAGCATAGACTGATCAGCGAGCAAGTTTTGTGAGGAACGAACGCTACTTTAGATAAAAACTTGAAGCACTTGGGTAAAGATTTGTCTACGCAGTTTTATTTATTTTTATATTGAGTGCCTCATCTTAGCGTGTAATTCCCGGTTGGTCCAAAGTTGTCGCCCCCTTAGAGCCCGGAGTACCATAGACCATAATTTACGATTTGGCGAATCACTATTTTTATATTCAATGTGATAAGGTAATTCGACTAGGCAGCCCGATAGCACATATTGTGGCAGTGATCCTGCCTCATGCTCCAAGGGATTTGATGTTATTTTGTGAATGAAGTGAAAACCTAGTGAAGTTCGCTATTGAATGTATGTTTAGTAACAGACATAAAAGTGAGCATTTCCCTCGTCAACTGTATAAAAAATAATAAAACTACAGTTAATTTTACTGAGTTAACGAGGTACCTATATGTAAGTCTATCTATCGATTGCATTCGGCTTATAGCATCCTTGGTAGCTCAGGGGCTGAGAGCATTCCCCCGGTTTGAGGAAAAGTCGCGGATTCGTGTCTCATCCGGATGATGCGTCGAGGAATATTTCTCTCTACTTATTTATTTAACTTTCATAAATACTTAGTGGTCTGGGGTAGGTATTCACAAATATGTTCGTATAATGAGGGGTTATAGAAAAGTAAAATCCAATAGACGACAGGGGGGCATGGCAATTCTCGTGCGTGACATTGAAATCGAATTAAAAAAATGTATGGACGAATGTATGAAATCTCTAAATTCTTCAATGTCGAGTGCACGAGAATTGCCCCCCTGACAACGAATGGATTGGTTACAGAACGTATCATGTCAAAATTATGAAGTTAGTTAATGTCAAAAAAACGAAAAATATCGTAGAAGTTGCCCAGTCGGTAAAGTACGCCATCTATCGGAATTTCGGAAATTTCTTTTGCAAAAACCTTCATTCCACTAATTCGATGAAACTTTTCCAATAAATTGAAACAATAAATAAGTAGTCGTACCCCAACATTCTAATCAATAAACATTAATTAACAAAGTCCCTGAGTAAATTTGCAATAAGTAAATAAATTGTTAAAATATTTAAATAACGCCAATTAAGTTACCTACTTTATCACGAACATTTATGTGCGTCAACAATTGGAACTTTTGTTATCGTTGAAAATGACATTTTTAAATGAAATATAGGTATGCCATGTTTGTATTTTTTTAACTTAAACAAAATGTTTAATTGGGCGTTAAAAAGGTGATTTTATTATTTAAACTTCTCGTCAAAATTAACCCTGTGAAATAATTACCTAGGTACTTATATAGTCAAAACACTAACTACTTACTCAGAAACTAAGTAGGGACCAAATAATGTCGGAGAAAATAATGTTATGAGGGTAAGTAAATTGCCCACTGTCAAAGTCACTCAGGGTCATATAGGGTTCCAATACCGATCTCTCGGGTTTTAACCAAAAATAACTTCATACGCCTATGTCTTTCCTTCTAGCAAAGAGACAGCTAAGCGTATGAAAGGTACGCTCTTATGCCGTATTTCAAGAACTATTTGAATTTATGAACCATAGAGTTATTTACTGGAATGATTCCTGGACTACTACTTAAGCAGAAGAAATATCAGGCACTACATAGACCGGTACTCATAAAACACTAAGTATACCTACCTAAATAAACCTAGCCAACATCATCCTCAAAAGCCGGCAACGCATCGCATTCCCTCGATAAAGCGGTAAAGATCACACCATCAAATGATCTGTTTGCTCATTTGCCCTTACTCATATAAAAAATGTTCATCGCACGAATGATCCTTCAGAATGGAAATTGAATCTACGGCTTAGAGCGTGATACATAAAAATAAAGTATCAGCCTCTTTGCCTATACATATACCGACACCCTGCAGGGCAAAGGCCTCTCCATCCTAGAAGTCAAGTCATCGCTACTATGACGATTTTAGGCTTATCACCACGCTTGCTATGTGTGGATTGGTGATCATAAACCAGAGCCATATTTAAAACAATTGAAAACCGCCATCATCCTCCTACGGAATGCGCCATCAGACCAGTCGAGTCCTTCCTAACGTATTTCTTGAATTACAAGATTGTTAAGCCACTTACCCTTAAACTTTTTTTTCTCTATACGGAACTCCTTGTTCAGCTTTGCTTATTTCTATTTCACCAGAGCCAGATCGTGAGTGGAGGTGTGGTGGTGCCGGCGCGCCAAGCTCGTCTGGTCCCGCCGGCTCCGGAGCCCCCATTAAGTAGCTACACCTCCGCAGATAAGACAATACACTCGATAACGCCATCACATCAAGATTTAGATCTTTATTCGACAAGTAAAGGACTTGATTAAATGATTGATTAATCTGAAGCGTGCTTCCCATGACACTGCGCACAATCCGACCTTAATCACACCTGATCTTAAAATACTCTTGACTTTGACTTTTCTTAATTAATTATCACAACATTCATACTTTGACCGGACTCTGAAGCACTTGTCTTGTAGTTTAAACCTATCATACAAGAGGCTAGAGGAGGGTCACTACTAGATGAGCCATGCGGCAGTCCCTAAACTATCCCGGGTCTGGGTATACAGGGAAACGCTTCCGGTTGTAATCATCTACTAGTTAATAATAAGATAACATCACATACATTGTCCTGGATCGCAAACTAAGGTTTTCCCTTGTACCTACTATGGAAACCAGAAACTCCCAAGGAACGACAAACACCCAAACCCAACTAAAATATTTCTGTTTCATCAACAAACATTTGTATTGGTGTGGGAATCGAACCCGCGACCCTTGCGTCTCAACCGGCGCTCAAACCACTGCCAATTAGGTAAGTATTCTTTGGTATTGGTTCTTATTGTGGCTAAGATGCCTGATCACTTTTGCCTTAAAGATATCCAGATTGTAACGATCTGTAACACAGATTCCTTAAATGTCAATCAATGTTACAGCCACAGTTTTTAAAATAATATACATATGTATATTACTGTAGGAGTGGTATGAGAAAAATATTGTAATAAACATTTTGGCGATTAAAAAGTGTAACTGGCGAGTTTCTTGCCGGATCTTCTCGTCAGAATCAACTTTCCGATACCGGTGGTAGAATCGCATTATGTCTATTTATTTTTTAGTATATCTTGTGTTTCAAGATATTATATTTAAGTTCATTTAAATTATATACATTATCTTTAAATAGTTTTAAATATGTTCTTTATGTAGGTATGACGATGTAAGTGCGCTGTGTACAAGCCTATGCAAGTAAAGAATATTTGACTTTGACTTTAAAACAACGACACATTCCAGTAAATTACCTCAGTCGTGCATATTTAAATTATTCTTAAGTACTATTTACTTACGCTATCGTTCAGTTACGTTAAAATATGAAATAAAATGATGTCAGTCAATACTATGCGTGCGAGTGTCTTTGCTTGCCATTTATTTAAAGTTTGCAAACTGTTTTTCAACTCGACACACAACACTTAAAGTATGTACATACAAGGAGTTATGTTTCTTTTTTTTTTGTTATATTATCTTACTAGTGGCCCGCCCTCACGTTGTTTCGGGGCCGTAGTTCAAAAATTAACCAATAGATGACGCTGTACGTCGATACATCGCGCTAGCGTTTCGTGTTTTTGGTTTACCTATAAGCCTTGTCGTGGTCTATAGAAGTTATCTCTTTATAAACAGTATAGAAGTGTGTATTAAGTATTAGAATATTTTCTACCTAATGGTTTTCTATGAAGTAGGCAGATGCCTCCAGATTGTGATTTTAACATGGTAATTACTTAACTAGCTTTAGAAAGAAAGCCATTTTTTGGCATTCTGGTCTGTTAGATATTTTATGCTTCCTTTCCTTGTTTTCCCTCGTTGTCTCCGTCTTTAAAAAACTTGTGGGACAACCACTTGACTTTTCGTAGAGTCTGGGTGTTATCTATCTATTACTGTGGTATCGAATCTATGCGCGAGTTATTGTCTGATGTTTGCTTTATTTATTTCCGATATCCCATGACTAATTAATTAAAAAGAATTGAATAGATACTTATAGAAGTAATTTATGTCATTGGGTCGAATGGGTCAGTAGTTCAAGTGGAGGGCTGTCGACGCAGGCGTTTGTGTGCAGTGCGCACGCGCGCAATCAAAATGTTTCAAGGAACATTTTTGGGAACCCTAAGATTTTGTTTGTGTAGTAACTGGGACTGCGCGGCGTTTTCCCAGAATAGGCGAGTTCCCAGGTCGATCTGCATAAAAGGCGCTAAGAGTACGATCTCTTCCGTCATCCCCAACTTTTTGTCTTACTCCCACGTTATCAAATTCGGTACTACGAGTATAGTGTAAGCATGTAGAGGTACCTATAGGTATCTTCTTTTCGAACGCTCATTCACACCTTTTCCAATTTTCCACACAATCCTTCCATCTCGTCCGTACCTATGTTTAATGGAACTTACTTACTTTTTGATGGAGGTTTGAGGACTCGCCAATGTCAAGTGTGGTATTGAAAAAGCGGATAAGTTTGTAGTCACCAGTCGAGGTCAGCTAGTAGCGTTGTATTCTCGTGAGTAAATTGTGAGAATTACCTTTTTTACGTCGTAGTTCCAGAAGACTGCTAAGACCCGGTGATCTGCGCTCGACCGACCAATAAAAGCGTCGTTTCTCACAGGAAACTCACGCTAAAACCTCTTAAGTATAATAATAAAATATTCAGAACTCTAAAGACACAACTGCCAACAAGCGGAAAACTATACACACTACACTTGGGACAATTACTTACCTACTTGCTCACCAAATAAAAGAAACACATTAAGATATTTTTTCTCACACTCAGATCAATTTTGACAAAATTTACATAAGTGACGTTGTAGCACCGTAGAGCGTTATGAATGATATAATTGTGTAGGGAATAATATTTGCCTTTACATAGTTTGAGTGCAAACTAAAGATTACTTAGCTTGAATATAATCTAATAAATTAGAGATACAATGTGAAAAAGTATCGTTTATTATTTGTGTTTGGGAATTTGATGAGAATTTACTGCCTTCAGGATTTATCTGATGATATTGATCATCGTCCGTCTCTTGTCCTATTAGCAGATTATTACCCAAAAGTGCTATTTTTTAATTCATTCTACCCTTCTATATTATACCCGGCCATGCGTTACAAACCACTTCCTTTGATTCATAAATTTTAATGGATCAAAAATGTCGTTAAAATAAGTTTTTTTAAGAATTTCTTCATCATCATCATTTCAGCCAATAGAGTCCACTGTAGGTATATAGCACATAGACTTCCCAATGTTCTCCAAACAGATCGATTTTCCCGCGACTTTCTTGAATGAATAGTACTTACTTAAATTGTATCATTATTTTAAAGTTAACTTCATATTTTTAGGCCATAGTAGTACCTACCCCAGTTCTATTAGCTTCACACCGACAACATTAGTTTTTTTTACATGTTTTATTTTAGATTTAAATTCAGAATTCAATCTATGATTAATAAAACAATATCGAGTATTGACCGATAAGAGGATAACAATCTTACAACTCAGTACCGCGTGAAACTTACATAAGGAACTAAGTAGTACTACGATACCACGTGGAAGGGTGAACGATAACGGTAGCCTTGACTCTAGGTACATACTTGCCCTATGAAGCCAATTCTTTTGGCATTAGTTTTCCTCGTACACATAACTTTAATGGACGAGCTATCTGTATTAGAAAACTAGAGCCAAACTCCACGCGCAGATTCGCCCTAAGTTCGTATCATGACGACAAAATAAAAACATGTGTTTTCTTTTATATACATTTATTATAATATCGGTTATGTCCATGTTCGTAACTAATGTTTCATTAAACTTTATTAAAATCTTACAGAAAACATAACAGTTAAGAAATTTCACAGTTTCAACATATCGAAACATCAACCTGGATCGGCACAAAGTAGGTACTTAACTCGGCTATCGCTAGTTATTTTCATACAAACACATACTCGTGCCAAAACAATACTTAATGGAAATTTCATTCAATTATTCAAGTCCATACATAATACTTAAAAATTGTCAAATTAATTACAAATGTTATGTCAGTCAACAATAACGAAATCAAGCATGCGTCTAAAAATTTTACTATATTCTATTTATATTTACTGCCACGGCAACGCAGTCGCATTTTAAAGCGTCAGCTGTGATTGGTGTCCCAGGTTCGATCCCCGGGTCGGGCCAAAATGTGTGCCAGAGATTTTCAATTCCGAAATTCTCAGTGTCAGCCCGAAGTCTGGAAGTTGGCGGTCTTGTACAGTCGAGGTCAAAAATATATTTACACTTTAGGACCTTGTCACAATACATATTTATAAGAAAGTGAAAGTCGTTTTCTTATACATATGTACTGTGACAAGGTCCTAAAGTGTAAACATATTTTTGTCCTCGACTGTACCACCGTACCTCCGAAAGCACGTTAAGCCGTTGCTCCTTCGCCCGTATCTCGGTTTGGTCATGTCACACTAGTATCCCATTGAATTATAAGGGTAAAGGAATAGAGAGAGCACCTGTGTTTGCAAACACACTTGAATATCCTGCTTACTTGGCTGATCGTTAAGATTGGTCGCCTTAGCGGCTTTTTCTTTTTTTTATTCCCTTTGAGTAACTTTTGCTAAAAGCCGGCAACGCATCAGCGACCTCTCTGATCTCGTAGATGTTCATGGGCAGCGGTGATTACTTACCAGCAGGTGACCCGCTTGCTCGTTTGCCGCCTCTAGTATAAAAAAAAATAATACATTGGATAATTTCTGAAATGTGTAACATTGATTCAGTTGATCTGGTTCCCCTGTTAAAGTATACAATATCTACTACCTCAGTAAGTTATAGTAAGCCGTAGGTACTATATAATAAAAGTATTAAATAATAGCTGAGAATATAACTTACCTGGAAATTCTGCTTACGAGAGACATCTGACAACGTTCTCTGTCATATAAAATATAATATGTATAGGTGACATTGAGCAAACTGTTCTATTTATAAGGAGGTTAATGACCGAAAAAATACAACATTTGCGCGATGCAATCGTCTCCCAGCGCCATCTATTTGCTGGGCTAAGTATGTAAATAAATAAATACCCAAACGGCGCGTGAGGGCGAGCACACAGTGAAGGCCTAAAAGTAAGTAAACCCTTTCACTTTTGGCAAATATTCCAGATTACGTTGGTTGATCGTCTTGCTGTTTATCTTGCTGACTACTGCCCGAAGATTCTCCTTGATCCTTTCGTTTGTTGCGTTTTCGCTTACTGCTACCCAAAGGTTCTTGATCATTTTGTTTGTTGCTTTCTTGGTTACTATTACCCGAAGGATCTTGATCCTTTTGTTTGTTGCTTTCTTGGTTACTATTACCCAAAGGTTCTTGATCTATTTGTGTGCTTCTTTCTACCCTTGTTTGTTTCTGATGTTGTAGTATTCGATTGTTACTTTCTTCACTAGTTTGTTTCTGAAAAGTATAAGGTGAACCTAGTCAGTATTAGATAAATTAAAAGCTTCCATGCATAGCATACCACTCAACACCTGTGGGATAACTGGATTTTTTTACCACAACCCTGAACACTATGACGCTTGACTGGGTCCGCGTCATTGCCAGTTTTATCCACCTGTTATAATGTCAGAGAAAGATAGAAGTGGAAATAGGTTGTCATGATATGTTAAGATTCACTTTAGTCCGGATATTCATATTGGAATCGCCTCTAATCTGTGGTTATCGCATTATTTCTGTCATAGAATTCTCTCAAATTATATAAAAATAAGTAAAAATCTTATCTCGCGTTGTGTTTGTTGTTTGCATCACATGCGTTAGCGATATGCAAAATATTTTGTAGTATATACCATTACGTCATATTGGTAAGACTTAATGAGAAACCCTACCTTCTTTTCGCAGATTCCCAGGTATCCCAGTAAAATTGGATCATAGGCCAAGCCGGTGTTGCAGATGATGGACAACACGCGGGAGTTAGGCATAGAGACCTCATAATATCTGGAAAGAAATTTTACTCATGAGTAATGTAAAAGACTCTTTTCAAATATGAAAATATAATGGCCCAATTATAGCCGTAATCATGCATGTGGGGGGGGCAAGGTGGTGCGTGGTACTCTAACCCTTATCAAAAGCAATGGATGAGCAAAATAAAAGCGCCATTCTTAGCAGTCAGGTCAGTGCATGATCCACTTATTATCCTTACGCCTTAGCAAGCCTCCTGTACTTCACCGAACATATATATCATAAGGGTAAGTGGAAGGTGTGGCCAAATGATAGGCCTAAGGGCATTTCAAGATGGTGAGGACTGAGACGATGATGAAAATAAACGAAGTAGTCGATAAAATCGTTAGTAAATACAATAAATATGCGTACCTTACTTTCCAATCGTACGAATTTTCAATAGGAATATAGAATCCTGGTTCATGGAGCAGCATATACTTTTGGAGATCCCGAAACTCCGTATCTTTGGCTGAATTAACAGGAGAGACATTCCTCACGAAGCTGCGGCTGTTGTCCGGGTGCACCAGCTGCTCCACGTCGCGCCCGATCAGCACCATCATCGCCTCCTCTCCCTCATCATTTTTCATGTGTATCTTCAAATTTAAGAACTGCTCCTGACATGACGTCAAGTTTTTTGTAACTACGCAAAATATCAAACTGTTTTCACAGGGAAAGTCGCAGAAAAATAGTCTTATCTGTCTATGGATCTTCGAGTACTGGTCGGAAGGATTGATCTTGAGGCAACTACCTCCAATGAAGCTATCATCGAAATACACTTCGAGGCATTGCAGCTCGTCCGGCACGCACGCCAGCATGTACCGCGTTTTGTCCGCCTTATCCTTTAACTGTATATTGATCGACATCCGCGCCATCGACCGTCCTCTCGATTCTAGATCAAACTCTTCACTCAATTCCCTGGCGTCTTCGAGCTTCTGCTCTTCCTCTTTTGACAAATTAATACTTATACTGCGTTCGCGCTCTATCCTCTCTTTTGATAAATTCATTTTTCTAGCCTCACGACCAGATAATAGAGAGGGTTCCCTTTTAAGCAAAGGTGTTTCTTTGCTAAGATCTTCTTCGCTTTCACCCTTTACTTCATTACTAGTTTTATCGACATCTTCAGAGCTTCGCTCGGGAATAACTTCTAATTTTCCTAAAACCTGTGATGCCGGAATATCTTTGGTTTCTAAAGGTTGCGCTGTTTTTAGTTCCTTTTCTTCTTTTCTTTCTTTGGAACGACGGAATAGATGGCTGAAGACGCCTTTAATTTTCCTTTTTAAAGGACATTTAGTGTCTGACACTACACAGCCTTTAGAGGAACAATCATCGCCCGCGTTGCTTGCCCCTGCTACGTTGCTCGTCCCCGCTGCGTCACTCGTATTTGTTGCTTTATTCAATTCTGCTGTGTTCTCTTTCATCGACCCTTCAATTGTCTGCTCATTATCTGCACCCATATCATCTACCTTGCCCGAATAATCTGTGTCTGCTTTTTGCTGCTCAGTTTTTAGGGATTCCAAAAAGCTTTCTCGGTACTTGATTATACCTTTCGGATCCCTAAGGATGCCCGTGCGCGAGGCAGCCATGATGTGATCTATCGTGGACAGCAGGTAGCCGTGCGAGCCGTGGGACGCATTGGGCTGGTATTTCATGTGCCGCAAATTGTACCACGGAAGTGGACAGATTACCTAGTAACAAAGTAAAATGTGACTTTAATATATTAAAACGGGAATCAATGCGACGTTAATTATTAATAAGTTTAAGAAGTACATTAGGTTTTTTGTTTATTCTGACGTAGCCAAAACTTCAAGCATGTACAACACAATATACTTACTTAACAATAAACGTCATGTTAGGTATAATTGAATGCGAAAACCGAAAAAAAAACTATTTAAGGAACTAGACTGTAGACAGGTACTAGCAGCAAACAGGTAGGTAGGTACACCTGTCTAAAAACTTTAGGATACTAACTTTATACCTGACCCAAAATTCAGCAACGACAGACACACAAGCATTTAACCTTAACACCTGTCAAGTGAAGATGAGGTATAATCAAAGGTGGGTCAAGATTGCCCGTGAACACATCGCGCGCTCTCTCACCTCGCCGTACAACCTCCTCGTCCACCCCTGCCCCCTGCAGAAAGAGGTGTTGAAGGGCAGGCTGGCGGGCAGGCGCGTGTGCAGGTAGCGCCATATGGAGTCCCAGAGCGCGCGGTCGCGCAGCAGGAACTGCTCGTAGACGTCGAGCTGCTCGGCCAGCGCCACCATGTTGACGTCCGTGTCGTCCTGGCTCATGGCCTCGTGCGTCCACGCCGGCGCGAAGATCGCCAGCGACAGCCCTTGCTTGTGAGCCACCTCTAGAGCCTGGAAGCATAGTTTTTTGTACACCGTGCTTTTTTAACCTTTTTACTGTCTTCTCGAGGGCATTATACTGACGAAAGCCAAGCGTACAGCGACAGCCCTTGCTTGTGAGCCACCTCTAGAGCCTGGAAGCATAGTTTTTTTGTACACCGTGCTTTTTAACCTTTTTACTGTCTTCTCGAGGGCATTATACTGACGAAAGCCAAGCGTACAGCGACAGCCCTTGCTTGTGAGCCACCTCTAGAGCCTGGAAGCATAGTTTTTTTGTACACCATGCCTTTTTAACCTTTTTACTGTCTTCTCGAGGGCATTATACTGACGAACGCCAAGCATACAGCGACAGCCCTTGCTTGTGAGCCACCTCTACAGCCTGGAAACATTTTTGTACACCGTGCCCAGTGGATGGACACCGCCGAACATTGTTTATTACAAATTTAATATTTCGTCATGATATGCTATTTTTAGCCTTATTCCCTAGCAGTAATGACTACAAGACCGCAATTAATGTATTCTGTGGGAGTACGTCTGGTTTTCCAACATCATAACTTAAAATTTTATTTGGCTATGTTGGCAAGGCAAGATCCGGCCAAACTTGACATCTGACTTCAATATGGCGTTTTTTTTAAAAAATTATTGGGAACGATACATTATGTTCGTAAATAAAATGTGAATCAAGTGAAATCCTCCCTCCTGATCTTACGTCGAGTTACGTGTTTCTTTCTTGTTATGTTTCCTTGGACGTTAACGCCACTTTTCTTGTTATTTTTGGACTTGTTGTGTTAATCAGTTTTATCATTAGTTTTGTGTTATTTATTTAGTGCTATTGTGTTTAGTTTTGACCATGGAATCGTCTCGTGGGCATACACGTAACTTTAAGAAGTGCGTTGTATCAGTTGTATGTGGTATAAGGCGTTTGTCAGGCTTAGGTGTGTTCCTGGAAGGTTCCTGGCTAGTAGATATTTCACTTGATCCAGAGAGGTTTGTATTTACACAGTATTTATAAGTAATTTAAACCTAAACCCATTTGATATGCATGAATTTGAATTGCCTAGCAGACAAACAGTTCTTTGATAGTTGTAAATACAGGGTTATTTTTTAAACACCGGCATCCTTCACACCACTCTTTCTACTAACCATCCTGAACAACATTTTCAGTCACGCGACCGATTTTGTATGAAAACTTGTAATTTTTTTCGCGAATTTACAAAAGTCATAGAACAAACTATTGTTCAGAATGGCCGGTACACAAGGTGGTTTGAAGGATGCCAAGGTTTAGAAATAACCCTGTATAATTTCTTCAAAATTTATTTCAGGTCTTTGAAGTGGATTAGAGCTGGCTAAGGAGATCTTGTTTACATGCCAATAGAGAAACTGCATCAACTTAATATGTTTGCAGTAAACATTTTCGACATGAAGAAATGAACAAATCTAAAAATGATTGAATTAAAAGGTACGTTTTTATACTGCTTGTTTAAAAATATTGGTTATATTCAGTGAACTCCTCTGAGTTCACTCTTAATACACTCTTAAAAATCAAAATATTCAATAATTTTAATAAAATGTTTTACAGATTATGTAAGTAATCTGACACTTTTCTAAACCATATAAATGTCACGATCAGACATTATCTATTTGCTATTTTTGTCGGATCTTTTATGATGTCTCCATTCATTATTATTTCTTTGATGAAGTGATCACTACTGATCACTGTCCATATTCCTATTATTATTAAGCTGTTCCACTGTAAATCCAGAAGTATGCTGACACTAGCTTGTTGTCCCGGCTTGGAAAACTGTATCAAATAAGTTAAACTTTGTTTTCAACACGATTTCATATATTTTTTTGGAAGGCATTACAATCTTAGAGCAGACAGCCACTGGAGATGCCCTAACGTCCGCGCTTCTAACAATTTTTTTCACCATTTTTTGCGGGGGACGAGGTAAACACGTACAGCACACCACCAAAAAATTTTAATACTCAACAGTCACAAATTTTGCTGTCACGATAAACGCACACTACAGAAAAATTTAACACATCAAAAAATACACGCTCACAAATAAAGATTTCACGTAACTATGCAGCATACATACGAAAAAGACAGTGATGGGACACAAAGAATGAGTCAAATCAGTTTGGTGAATGAACTTATATATAAAATTGTAAGTGTAAAATTCTGCACATTGAAGATAAATAAATATTTATTTAGTCAGTTTGTAAAATAAACCGGCCAAGAGCGTGTCGGACACGCACATGAAGGTGTTCCGTATCCAAAAGATGGGCCTTAAACCTTATTTTCATAGTTAAGTTAGGTAGTTATTTCCATACATTACCATTTAGTTAGGGCAACTGCACGTCATAAGTTGGTCAAGTTGTATTAAAACCTACTATGTATGATACAGAGTCCGCTAAAGTTTTCGTTAAAAGTACAGTCAGCCACACATCAGGTTACCACAATCTGTCAAATTTCCTCAACTGATATTCAACTTAATGTGTATGACAGTATTTACTGTGATGTGTGGCTGTACGTAGGTACTTACTTGGAGGTATAGAGCATATTTTTTTCAGAATTATTTTAATAGTATTTCAAAAGTTGGGGGGGGGGAAGAGGAAGCTCTAATTTTAACTTTGTATTAATATATCTCGAAACTGGGGGGTTTGATCCACATTATGTCAAGGCAATTTTTGTTGTATTTAAAGATACCTTTTTAACGATACCGACCAGACGATGGGGTAAGTCGAATTTATTTTTCGAATTAACTTTTCGCTGTATGGAAAGGGGGGTGAAAAATAATTATTTTTCAATAATGTTAAAAACCAATTTTTGGATTATCAGTATACATCTCTTTACCAATTTTCAGTGGCAATCGGTGCAGAAACGGCGGAGAACGAGCCAGGACAGACAGACGGACAGACATTACGAGTAGACTACGGAACCCTAAAAAATGGTGAAGTTGTGCAATACATACTAAAACGTAAAAAATTACAAATGTGCGCTAGTTTGGGGTTAAACATTTGGACAAACAAAGGGAGAGTAAATGAAACAATATATTTTTAATTAGAATGATTTATTTAAATATTACAAAAATTCCTTATTACGCATTAATATTGTTTTTCAAAATGAATAAGTTTATTGTACACGTGTCGAATATATTTCTGGGGGTCTAATTTTTTTGAAATATTGGATAAACGAACATTCGTATACTTTTCTATATTAAAATTAGCGAGCTCCAATTATGGTTTACTATCTACTCCGTTATCATGCATGTGATGCATGATACTCCCGGACCACATATTTTATTCCTTTTACATCGAAATATTTTATAGCCACCAATTCTTTTTATTTTTAGAATAAATTCCAACATCGTATGACCAGAAGAAAGGACAGTAATTTCTCTAATTCACTTTACAATGTTTTAATATTATAATATACGTCTATACTATTTTATTCAAAATATAATGAAAAGAACGGATTTTGAAACTAACGGCAGTGAGTGAATGATTCATTCAAATGTCGAGTTGATTTTAATTGGTCCCATCACTAGGACCGATACCACGATATCATTATTAAATTTTTCTGTCGTTTACGTATCGTAACGGTTTTTTATTAAAATAGATTTTCTAGTTTAATATACATTTAATAATTAATAAAAGTCATTACTTATGATAGGAAACGCGATCTTATTGCGAATTTTAGCTGTCAGATCGCCTTTTACATGAAAATACTGCACAATTCACCATTTTTAAGAGAAACGTCACGCGACACGGAGCGATGCAAAAATGGCGATGTAGCGACATCCAAGTAGTTTTGTATAACTGCGTTGACCAGTTCCGAAAGTTGACCAATGTACTTTGCCGGAGGGGAAACGCCCGGTATGGCATCTCCAGTGGCTGTCTGCTCTAAGATTACAATAGAAATAGAATTCATCAATGAATATTGTTTAATACCAATTAAAATGTTCAATAAATGTGTTTTAAAATATTTAAAAATTGTTATTTCTCTATTAAAATAATGTCGATATGTTTCGATATTTCCCATCACTAGTAACTATCGTGGGAATCTATCGACAGTTTCCCATCACTACGTAACGCTGTCAGTTGTCAAATACCAGTCATGCCAACATTAATAAAACCAATGTTCATGCCGTGTGGTTGTCAACGTTCACCTGTGCCAAGGAAAAAAAAAGAAAAAAAAAAAACCTTGAGCTCAGACCAATGTATGGAATGGCGTCTCTTAAAACGGAGTGATTATATTCTCTTTGACCGTGCCTTAAGGCTGCCTGTCCATTTAAGCGGAGCGATGCGGCGGAGCGGAGAAACGGACAAATATTAGCCAATAGTATTACACAAAAATTCTACTGGCTAAAATAAATAAATACTATTGGCTAATATTTGTCCGTTTCTCCGCTCCGCCGCATCGCTCCGCTTAAATGGACAGGCAGCCTTAACCGTGGCATTATACGGATGAAAACAAATATTTTTCCCTGAGGAAAATACCTATGTTCCTTGAGGAAAAATAAGGGAAGGGTCTAATCTCGAAAAAAATGTCTTCATACAAATAAATATCGTAAATCAGCTGATAATGAGTTTCTTTTTGAGACTATGTTCTTGTGGGAAAAATTTTTGCTTTCTACTACCTACATATAATGCCTAAATGCTCGGTGTATACTAGAGGGTACAAAGGAGCAAGCGGGTCACCTGTTGGTAAATAATCATCGCCGGCACCCATGAACTCTGCGAAATCAGAACGCTGAAGATATCGTGAGGAATTTCGAAATTTCTTGGTGTAATCATGGTCCCTTCGGTCTGGTTCCCCTGTTAAGGTCTTTTTTTTTTTTTTTTTTTTTTTTTTTATGTGATAGGTAGCAGACGAGCAGACGGATCACCTGATGGTAAGCAATTGCCCGCCGCCCATAGACACTGCAACACCGGTGGAGTTACAAGTGCGCCGCCAACCTTTTATCCCCTTCCCCCCCGGGTGGGCCTCCGGTACCCTCACTCACTCGACGAAACACAGCACTGGGGCTGCTTCACGCCGGTTTTCTGTGTTCGTAAACTGATTTTCTGTCTGCTGCGAAGGTCCGCTCGACACGTAATCCCAAACTTCCCAAATGCTGGATAATGATTCAAGCCAACGGGGTCCGACGTAATCGCTTTATACGCAAGTGGGAATATAGGTACTCTAACATGAAGATGACGAGCAAATCGTGGTCCAATACTACCCTGAAGCCATGACTTTTAACGCAGATGTGTCTTACCTCCTCGACATTAAACTGACCACCTCCGTAGAAGTTGCGGCCCCAGACGTCGATGCCGACGTAGACGTCGGTTGCGCGGGCGCCGGCGTGCTCGCGGCTGGCTTTGATGTCCTCCGGCTTCCACGAGTAGTTCGTGAACAAGCCGTCGCACGCGTCGAAGAACGCTCTGAAATCATTCTTGGTTCATTATTTATTTAAGCTTTATTTATTGCACAAACATTTGTTCTAAGACTTGAAAATTTGTATAAAAAATATTCATCTTTCAGCACAAAGTCGGTCACGTGACTTGGTAATTTTGTATGGGGAATTGAAAAAAATTTCGATGATTTTCGAAAAATGTTGAACAAATGTAGAGATTCAGAATGGTTCCATATTTCAGAATGGTTCCAGAGTTCAGAATGGTTCATTCAATTCGTTGAACACGTGGTTGAAGGAATGTAAATGTTCACTGATATACCCTGTAGAAGCGAAAGGACAGCATTATCTGAGACATAAAGTACCTAGTTAGGATATGTAATGTAAGAGCTCACTTGTTTTTAAGATTGAGCGCGTTCTGCCAGTTGAGGTGTCCGTCGACGGTGACGCTGTCGTACCAGATGAGCACGGGCTCCGGCAGCTCCTGGTGCAGCACGGCGTGCAGGTGCTGCACGAAGTCCAGTAGCAACAGGGGCTTTTCTACCTGAAACGATCGGCAGTACTCAACCCGTGGCTTAGTGTGGGGTAGTGTGCTATCGACCGGGGGTAGGTACTATGCGTTCTGTGTCAGAGCAGGCGGAACACCTGATGGTAAGCGATTGCCGTCGCCCAAAGACACCCGCAACACCAGCGGAGTCTCAAGTGCACTGCCAACCCTTTAACCCCCTTTCCCCCCGAGCGGGCCTCCGGTATGCTCAATCACTCGGTAACACAGCTAAAACTATTATGTTGCCCTCTTGTCTTATTCGTAAAGCAGCCTTATACGGGTAGGTCAATAAGCGAACATATATTAGAATCTAACTAAACCTTATTTTCAATGTTGAGAAGCCATCCGTCAAATTTCAGTGCCTTCGCGATAGCAACTAATGAATTTGCAAAATTTTTATATTTCTCCTCCGACTGTAGCATATCCTCCCAGAACTCGATGCCATCCGCCCACTCCGTGATCACAGTTCCTGAAATAAGTATGGAATAAAACGATTAAGATAACCAATTTGATTAAGTAGGGGGGTAAACTTTTTCGACTTTAAATAGATGGTTATGACAAAGCACTACAGATTATGTCCCTGTAGACTGATCCAAAATAGGAAAACCCCAAGAGAGAGCGCGATTTAGCTTGCTCACTGAGGTTTTAGAAAAAAATGAAACTCCAAAATTCTAAACATACCTACCGATGACTTTGACGCCGTGGTCATGGCCCACGTTGATCCAGCCCAGCGGCGGGATCGTGATCAGGTGGTGGCTGAAGTAGCAGAATATGTCGATTCCGGCCCAGTTGTAGAACGTGTATGCATCGTAGTTGCCAGTTCCATCTATAATGCTGTAATACAAATAATGATGTTTCATTATCATATAAATACATAAATGTAGGCCTAGGTACTATACTTACAGACAAATTAACTGTAGCATTTATAGTTTCCGATTTTGAACTAACTAAAATAAGTTTCAAATCTCCCGGTATGTCTCTTTTGTATATCTGTCCCTTTCTTCAAGTGAACAGCTGATTAAACTAAATTGCCAAGACAAGAACGTAGGTAACAGAAATTATGTCTCCAAGCCATTCTTAATAAATAATATTACAAAAAATACCTGTCGTCGTGATAACCGTTGGCCATATCGTGGCAGACCAGTGTTTTGGGCAAAGTTTTTTCATCGTGCTGTTGGACCTCTTCCGCATCCGGATCAACAAGATGACAGAACACTTCCGGCCCGTCGACGATAGAGAATCTGCTCACGCCTTCATGTTTATTGCATTCTAAGTTCTTTATTTTGCGGGGACTGTGCGGTGTTAACTCCTTACACAGCGACCTCCAAGCCGGCGGGTTTTGTAAGAACGTCGCGATTTCAGACAGCGAATCGAGGGGTTTGCAGGTTAGTTCCAGTTTTTGTTGATAAACATTCATTGTGCTTTTCCACTTGCGGCGCACTCGATTCTTTACACAGTTTAATCATAAAAAAGGTATTTAAACAAGAGTAAGTATAAGAAATTGCACTTATAATCTAAAAAAAAGTTTGTTTACTTCTTACAATCAGCTGTCAGTGACGCGTGCGAGTTGTCACTGGCCTGACGCGCGTGTCTGCGGCGCGCGGTTCAAACGCAAGGAGGTCCGCGCTGTCCTGCCGAGCACTATGCACTGGGCGCACCAGCTATCCGAATAATTCATTTATTGGATACATTTGCTGATCTAAGTAGGGCATGTCAAGGGCTAGCTGATATTAAATACAATGCATCCTTCCCTTTAAATTATATCTAATGAACCTACTATTGTTTTTTTTTCCAGAACATATTGTATTATGTACACTATTCAAAACAGTCACAATTTATGGGAAATCTATGATAAATTATTGTAACTAATAACTATTATAGTTCTTAGACATGTCGGATACTACAAAAAGAGTTATTTATACATAGTACTAATAGATAGTATAGAGTTCCTAAAAACTTGGATTTTAACCGTCAATAGTTATTATATTATTACCTGCCTTCGAACTGCAAGTCGAGTCTGATCACCAACCTGCATTATGCAAGCATGGTGATTATGCCTAGTCCCATCATAGTAGCAATGACCTAATTTCTATGGATGCCTTTGCCCTGCCGTGGAACAGTATTAGGCTAATAGTTTACTATGACCTCCCTTTCTAATTTGATTATTGGGTCCGAGTGTTTGCCTAATCATTTACTAATCCAATGGGAAAAATAATAGGAAATAGGGTGTGTGACTTGTTTGTTCTATTTTAATAGATAATGTGGTCCAATTAGTGATAAGAGTGCCTCTATTGTTTGTTTCCTCCCGCTGTGCACCCACAGATAACAAACCAGCGATCGGTGCATAATGAGAACATTGCTCAATACACATTCATAATGCATAATTTTATATTTTAAATGTTTGCGCATGCCCTCCCATCCAAGGCATAGATAGATAGATAGATATTCTTTATTGCACAGAAATAGAATACATGAGTGAAATAATAATTACTGCAACATTAATATTTTTCAGTTTAACACTTTTGCTGATTTCTCTTTACAGGGGTTAAGAACTTTGGATGTATTACTACACAACAACAACCCAAGCAAATGTCGAAATGGTCACTGAAAAGCAGGTTCCTGCAGCTGCGAGTCAGCACACTCGTCTCCATCATACTATGCTTGATCGCAGTTATACAACTATTTGCCTTCTATGGCACATACAACTACACACACATACCGAGGGATGCCTTGCAACATGAACTCAGCAAAGAGATATCGCCTAATTTAGTTCTTAAAAAGACTAAGCCAGATTGTACATATGATCATATTCTGCAGAGCAAAGTGTCAATAAATAGTTGGGATGTCCCCAAGAAGTTCAATGACTTCTCCGCAGCAGGCATTGCTAACGGTAGCTTTGTACCAGACCACTGCAACCCGCTGTTCAGTGTGGCCATATTGGTCACCTACCGTAACAGACAGAGTCAATTGGATGTCTTCCTGCCATACATGCATAACTTTTTAAGGAAACAAAATATCCATTACAAGTAAGTTTTAAACATATATAAAAGTTAAATTAAATTAATCTACCTAAGTATATTATTAATAAAGAGGTTATTGCAAAGTAGTTATACTATTGAATCAAAACATGTTATTTGAATTGCTTAGCATAACAAGCATGAATGTTTTATTGCAGAATCTTTCTGATCGAGCAGCAGGACAACAAGCCGTGGAACAAGGGGGCGCTGTACAACATCGGCGCGCGCTACGCGCTGATGGAGAAGTTCCCCTGCCTCGTGCTGCACGACGTGGACTTGCTGCCTCTTAACGAAGGTACCACGACTAGTCGTAGTGGCCCGTCCTCATTTCGTTTCCACACATTTCTAACTGGAGCGATAGATGGCGCTGGATGCCATTATAATGCGTCAAAAAAGTCTTGAAAATGGATTTGTGGGGAACCCATGTTTTATAACCAGTGGGGTTACCAAACCCTAACACATAAACTGCAAATGTCACAATCAATTAATTTCATGACTTATTGATACATTATAGATAGATAAATACTATTTATTGCATAAAATATAACAGAACTTAATGCTAAATTCATAGATATATACAATCGCGGTCTTATCGCTATTAGCGGTCTGTTCCTGACAACCTTGGGGTAGAGGTAAAGTACTGCGAATTAAAGTGTTATTTAACGCAGAATTATAAATAAATGCGCAGAATGCGCGAGACAATCACACCAATCAACCCGGTCTCAAACTAGGGCAACCCCTGTACTATGAGTATCAAGTGACGATAATTAACTGGGGGCGTCAACGTCAATCCAGAACCCAAGGAAACTTATATATACAAGGAAAATGTAGTTTCCTAAATTGACTTTCGCGCTTTAGGCGAACACCTTAACCACTGTGCCATCGAGGCTGAGGCCAGAATAAATCAGAGTATAGTTTGGATCATCGTGTTGCAGGCAACCTGTACGCGTGCCTGCACCAGCCGCGCCACCTGTCGGCCAGCATCGACAAGTTCCGCTTCGTGCTGCCGTACAGCTGGCTGGTGGGCGGCGTGCTGGCCGTGCGCGCGGACCACTACAAGCTGCTCAACGGGTTCTCCAACCGCTTCCAGGGCTGGGGCGGCGAGGACGACGACCTGTACGCGCGGATAGCGACCAACCAACTGCAGATACAGAGGTGAAACATGATTATCATTCAGCACCAGGGTTGCCAGACGTACTAGATAGCTTGTAACCGGTACGAGATTTACATTATATCTACGTCCTCGATGGCGCAGTGGCTAAGGTGTTCGCCCGAAGCGCGGAAGGTCCCGGGTTCGATTCCCAATCAAGTCAATTTAGGAAACTACATTTTCTATGTTGTCTTGGGTCTGGGTGTTCGCTGTTAGGTTTCCTAGAAGAACTTCGCTGGTTGGTGTCGTATAAATATTCACCCTCCACAAGCGAAATGGGTACAACTGACGTCTGACGAACGCGACGAAGAAAAATCACTGGGACTGGCGCAGAGGCGTGTAAGTCGCAGGGGACCCAGAATCAAAACTGCTACTCCACTGTACTGTTTTTTTTAACTTAATCTGGAAGTTCTTGTAGTACCCACTGCAAGAAGAATATCCGGAACCCTCACTGCTCTTAGCCGTTTTATACTTTTATTAAACTCTGATAAAAACCTCAATAAACAAACCAAACCATTTACTGACTAATTTTTATGTTTCTCCCTTAGGTTTCCACGTGAACTGTCAGAGTACACCATGATAGTCCACCCTCAAGAGACAAAGAACAGCGAGCGAGAACGCATCATGGCGGAGAACAAGCATCACACCGGCAAGGACGGGCTGGACAGCGTCCGGTACGACACCGTGCACGTGACGCGCCAGCGGCTCGTGACCATCCTCGGCGTCAAGTTATGATCCGCGGTGAGTACGCGCGTCACGGCGTAGCCAGAACACGTGATGGGACAGATCAGAATGAAATAGCGGGCCATGTTTCGCCTAAATAGTTTGGGGGGAAGAGAGGAGGCTCCCCCAATGGGGGCTACCGCGTGTGAAAAATCCGCTAGATGGCGTACGTGAGAAGTGAGATCCATCTACACGGTGATTGGTTATTTTTGATGTGAGATGTCAATATGTCATTAAACAACCAATGACGTCGAAGTTGGAACTTAGTTCTCACGTACGCCATCTAGCGGATTCTTCACACGCGGTAGCCCCCATTGGGGGATCAGTTAATACTTGCAAGCTGGACTGTGGCTATCCTGTGCTGCCAACTAGTGCCATCAATTTGAACTATTTAATCCTGTTAATCAATACAAATCGTCAACTTATAGTTACTGCACATGCCAATGGGTTTACCATATCACTATGACGTCAGCGACTATTAATATTTTCAAGTATTCATATTTGTCACTTGTTTTTCCAGAATCATTCTTGAAGCTGGGGTCGTGATGAAATCATGGACACCAAGAAGAAGAAATTTCGTGTTTCTAATAGTCTAATGGTAAGAAATATTATTTTAATCTGTTTAAGGTATTGAATTTATATTAATGTGTGTGCATCACCATTTGATAGAACAAATCATACAGTCCGCCAAGATAGTACTCATCAATTTATAGATGAGTATGATATTTCTTATAAAAATTAATCCTGAATTATGATTTTACTTATTCCATAACATTTTTACCGTGTTCATTATGAATTACCACATTTTTATTGACCTATGTGATACATAGCTCAACACCATGTACTTAATAAGAAACAAGCCTATGAGGTTATAGATTTTAGTGGAGTTTTACATACGCCGTTATTGTATTATTTTATTGTTTGATTGAACCTTCTAGTTTACTAAGTAATAATTACCTTTTTTATGCCCTTGCCTCATTCAGCATTTGCATAAAAGACCTACTCTGCGAAAATATTGTTTTGGCGGCGTTGTAAGTACCGCAAATGGGCACAGAAGCACAAATAGTAAGACAGAACGCGCTGTAGGCAGCAGAAGTTGTGTCTATTATTTTGTGTAAGTAATGTTACATTTTCTGGCTGACCGCCAGAACATACTTCTACTATTGCTAACATTAACATTTAAACAAAATAGCTTTAGTTTGTACGATCTCTGATATTTTAAATTTCTATACCTACGTTCCTATTAACCATTGATTCGATTTGTGATGTATGTGAGTTGTGTTTCACTGTGAATTTCACTTGCTCCAAACAAATGAAATGTAATGGCAATGCAAATGGTATGCGTACAGAAAATGCATAATATATTAAGAGTATTTCCAGTTCTTATAACCCGGATATAGATTATTTACACAAGGCGTTTGATTAGTGGTATACCAAGTAGATATGAGATATTTTTTTTATGTGATAGGTAGCAGACGGGCAGGCGGATCACCTGATGGTAAGCAATTGCCGCCGCCCATGGACACCTGCAACACCAGTGGATTCACAAGTGCGCTGCTAACCTTTTATCCTATTATGCTAAATATAATATTTTTGAAGTATTTTTTTAATTTACAGCGCTGATACTGCGCTTACCAAACCACACCACATATTTTTTTCGCTATTCGAAGTTTCTGACCATCCTTGCCGTCATGTTCTGGGCAGGGTGACGTCCTAGCTTGTCTTGTTATACCACTAGCTAAACACATTGTATAAGTGATTACAGTAACTACGTAGATAAATACCACAAAAAGTTTCCTCAAAAACTGTCTTCCCAATAGAACCACAATGGACTTCTAGCGCACAACAATAACAGATTTTATGGTCACAACTTCTTATAAATACTTCCGTGCCGTTGCCTTGCCAAATAATGTATTATTTAGATAATTAAAGCTTTTTATTTATATTCTGATGTAAATGCTTGTTAGTACAAGATAATACCTACCTATGCATACTTACTTACTTTCAAAGTTTAAAATCAATTTCTGAAAAAGGTAAACAGATAAACCGACTGTCCTCACATTCGGTATACTATCGAAAGTGAAAATGCGTGTTAGTACATAATATTTTTTAAATACATCTCTGTTTTAAATATGCGTCTATATTTTTGTACTATGGCTATTATTTCGAAATAAAGAGATTATTATTATTATAGCGAGAATGCGAGACAAGGCTTTGAGCATAAAGAACAAAGGATTATTTTTGTCTAAATATAAAAACTAAAAGAGGGGTATAATTATAGTGATAAGGAAACAACGCAAATTTTCTTTTTCGATAGTGTACCTAGAAATATCTACCAATAAATGTATTTAAGTACCTATTCCATAATATTTTTCACACAATGAAAAGGGCTGAAAACATACTATGTAAGTTTCATTTAGCACATAAAACCTTTTAAATTAATTGAGATGTTAATTTCTTCATTAGTCTTATTTTACTAATGAATTATTTCACTTATGCATTATTTGTGTATGGATGCGTGAGTTTACAGGTTTATTTAGTTTTATGTTGATAATTTTAATTTATTGATATCAACTAAATAATGTTTACCTATAGGTATATAGGTAAACATTGTAAATTGTGATTTTTAACTTTCCTGTCGATTTAAATTTGATACATTGTCTGAGATTTGAAGTAGCATATAAATTCTAATAAGCATGTTTTAATTTGAAACAATTTTTATATTGGAAACTGTATGTGAAATGTGATATACTTTTCCTGTAATTATTATGAATTTATTACTCTCTATAGTATAAATGTTAGCTAATAACTATAGCTGTTATAGCAACGAATATTTTGTATATGGTGTAGCCAATAAAACTCAGAAAATAATATTATATTTTTATTATTACTTAGGATAAGACATTTCAAATCTATGGATTCAAGAATACTGGGACAGTTAAAATCTATAAATATTGGATTTTTTTTTAGATCCAGGTTCCCAATCGATGGATTACTTTTGGATTCAAATCTTACTGACGATAAACGTCACTTTTCATTGCAAATGTTTTATTATGCTCGATAAGCTATCCAAAACTCGTCCAAGAGTGGAAACCTGGTCTCATATTTTGGCACTCGAAAAACTGTATGGACATTCTAAAGAACTTCTCTCTCGACCATAGAGTATAATAATTAAGTCAGGTACGACTTTTTATAATTAACGTACAAAGTAGGCTGGCAAATACCCATAGTGGAGTGTACGGAGTCAGTGAATGGGTTGCAGCTCCCCCCAGTTGCGGCCGCACGACACGCGCACCGGCAGGCGCAGCGCTTCGCCCCCCGCGCCCGCGCCGCCCGCCCCGCAGCCCTCCATCGCCTGCACCACCACACCTGCAACGATATCTCACGTCTTTCGTGCTCGAGGACTGGTTCTCTTGCTCAAGGGTCGCGAAGGTGACACGGCAATCGCTTCATTGTAATTAACAAACTCATCAAACCCTGAATCATAGGTCCAACCGCACCCTGAATAACCCAGATGATACACAGATCAGCTTTGTATGCAACCAGTACCGACTCGCTGAGAGGAGATACATACTCAAAGACGTAACAAGCAAAGTACTTCCAACATAGTCCTATGATGAGTGACGTGACGTAATGTCACATTTCGTTGACTCACCTTCCTAAGGATAAGAGACCTCTCAAGTAATGGGGGCTACCGCGAGTGAAAATTCCGTTAGATGGCGTACGTGTAGACTGAGGTCCAAATGCAACGTCATTAGTCGTTTAGTGACATTTTGCCATCTCACATCAAAAATAACCAATCACCGTGTAGTTGGACCTCAGCCTACAGGTACGCCATCTAACGGAATTTTCACTCGCGGTAATACCGTAAGCATCGATTTGGGGGGTCTTAGCTCTACTTCTGATAAATTGCGGAAAAAAAAATATCGACCATTTATGCTGACAAGAGGGGAGTTAAGTTAAGAGTTTCCGGGAGATGCGTCGCGACTCCTATGGCACTGGCTTCGCTCCAGGGTATACCTGCGACCTGGTCCACGTCGTCGTCGTGCACCTCCCACACCAGCTCGTCGTGTATCTGCAGCACGAGGCGCGCGCGCAGCGGCGGGGCGCTACTGCGCAGCCTCTCCTCCGTCAGGATCATGGCCATCTTGCAGAGGTCCGCGGCGGACCCTGTTGAAAACATAATGATTTGGCAGGCCTATATTATGAACTAAGTGATCATCATGTAAGGGTGGCCCAGCTATATCTCATAATATGAATAGACGATGGATGAAATGGATCACCGCGTAAAGGAATCTAGTTTAGGACGCCCTGCAGCGCATGATATTTGAAAAATATGGCTAGTGCGTGTTTCTTGATGGGCACTGTAAATTAATTCACGACCGTGTAAAAATAACAGGAAGGTAATCATGATTCAACTGGTCTGGTTTCTCTATTGAGGTCAGCCGTGGGGAGCGTGTCAGAATACCAGACCTCCCAAATCCTGAATCATGGTCTAAGCGTACCCTAGGATCCGAAGTAGCTTTGGACGAAACCACCAAGCCGCTGACCGTTAAGTAATCCGATATTCGAATCTCTAACATTGTAACCCTGATTGTAAAAAGGAGATAAGTATACTAAACCGCCCCGATGGTTGTTAGTTCAGTGTCTGGGTGTAGGTAATATATGTGTTCGCAGGATATGATAAAACCAGGGATTTGATCGAATCCCGGTTGTTATCATTTCCCTGCGACATATGTATTTTAAGTATTAGATTTGTGTTTCCTCTGTTATCTGATATCCGTAACAAAAGTGCTTAAGCTATTTAGTACGGAATCAGGTTAACGTATGAGGTGTTGTGTGAATTTATTAGAGGATTGTAGTGTGTCCCGCTAATTTTAATCGTATTTAAAAAAGGAGATATAAAACCGCGGAAATACCTTGTACGATGAAGTTAACAGCCTGCCTCTCAGCGTGCGCCCTGGCGGCGGGGTCCCGGCTGCTGATGTGTCGGAAGGTGCGCGCGCGGCCGCGCGGCGTGGCCAGGCGGCCGCCCGCGCGCGCGCACGCCGCCGCCACGCCGCGCGCGAACGCCTTCAGCGACGGGAACGACCCTGCGCCGGCGCACAGGATATAGGATAGGCCGGAGGACGTAGCGATATAAATAAAAAGAGCCACACGAGTCTTGATGTAAATTATATTTAATTTAAGACATATAAAATTGTCGTCGTCGTGAAATGTGGAGGAGGGGTAGGGAGGCCTTTGCCCAGCAGTGGGACACGACGGGCTTTTAGTAATAATAATAGTGCCATAGTCTCTATCATCTATCTCTCATAGTTCCAGTTTACCAGTCCACTAGCACCCCAACACAATAGCCCAGTTTATTTTCAATCTCTATTTCTTTCAACAGTCCTACACCACCCGAGGACTATCCTTGGCTAACACTTCCATAGTGTATACAGGGATAGTCGCCGGCTGGTTTCACACTGCTTGGTGCGCTCGCGGTCCTCGCTCGACACAGAGCCCTCGCTCTTGTTATATAGGCATCACCGACACTGACTGTTGAAGCTGGCGAGGATGGAGAGCGCCTGCTCGTAGCCGACGTCCAGCAGGTCCATGAGCCGGCGCGCGCCGCAGCCGTACAGGCTCGCGTACACGATGCGCTTGGTGCGCTCGCGGTCCTCGCTCGACACAGAGCCCTCGCTCTTGTTATATAGGCATCACCGACACTGACTGTTGAAGCTGGCGAGGATGGAGAGCGCCTGCTCGTAGCCGACGTCCAGCAGGTCCATGAGCCGGCGCGCGCCGCAGCCGTACAGGCTCGCGTACACGATGCGCTTGGTGCGCTCGCGGTCCTCGCTCGACACAGAGCCCTCGCTCTTGTTATATAGGCATCACCGACACTGACTGTTGAAGCTGGCGAGGATGGAGAGCGCCTGCTCGTAGCCGACGTCCAGCAGGTCCATGAGCCGGCGCGCGCCGCAGCCGTACAGGCTCGCGTACACGATGCGCTTGGTGCGCTCGCGGTCCTCGCTCGACACAGAGCCCTCGCTCTTGTTATATAGGCATCACCGACACTGACTGTTGAAGCTGGCGAGGATGGAGAGCGCCTGCTCGTAGCCGACGTCCAGCAGGTCCATGAGCCGGCGCGCGCCGCAGCCGTACAGGCTCGCGTACACGATGCGCTTGGTGCGCTCGCGGTCCTCGCTCGACACAGAGCCCTCGCTCTTGTTATATAGGCATCACCGACACTGACTGTTGAAGCTGGCGAGGATGGAGAGCGCCTGCTCGTAGCCGACGTCCAGCAGGTCCATGAGCCGGCGCGCGCCGCAGCCGTACAGGCTCGCGTACACGATGCGCTTGGTGCGCTCGCGGTCCTCGCTCGACACAGAGCCCTCGCTCTTGTTATATAGGCATCACCGACACTGACTGTTGAAGCTGGCGAGGATGGAGAGCGCCTGCTCGTAGCCGACGTCCAGCAGGTCCATGAGCCGGCGCGCGCCGCAGCCGTACAGGCTCGCGTACACGATGCGCTTGGTGCGCTCGCGGTCCTCGCTCGACACAGAGCCCTCGCTCTTGTTATATAGGCATCACCGACACTGACTGTTGAAGCTGGCGAGGATGGAGAGCGCCTGCTCGTAGCCGACGTCCAGCAGGTCCATGAGCCGGCGCGCGCCGCAGCCGTACAGGCTCGCGTACACGATGCGCTTGGTGCGCTCGCGGTCCTCGCTCGACACAGAGCCCTCGCTCTTGTTATATAGGCATCACCGACACTGACTGTTGAAGCTGGCGAGGATGGAGAGCGCCTGCTCGTAGCCGACGTCCAGCAGGTCCATGAGCCGGCGCGCGCCGCAGCCGTACAGGCTCGCGTACACGATGCGCTTGGTGCGCTCGCGGTCCTCGCTCGACACAGAGCCCTCGCTCTTGTTATATAGGCATCACCGACACTGACTGTTGAAGCTGGCGAGGATGGAGAGCGCCTGCTCGTAGCCGACGTCCAGCAGGTCCATGAGCCGGCGCGCGCCGCAGCCGTACAGGCTCGCGTACACGATGCGCTTGGTGCGCTCGCGGTCCTCGCTCGACACAGAGCCTTCGCTCTTATTCAACCTGCAGCAAGTGTAGGTAGGCTTAAGAACTTATTAAAATTGGCCATGTGAGTAGCAGACCACGCGCAATACAGGGTTTCGAAGTTGTTCATGATTGTCACATTCGAAGTGACTGGCCGGATGGCGAATTTGGTAGTGACCCAACGCCATACGCCTAAAAGTTCGATCCCCAGCCTGGACAAACTCGTGTAATGAACATTTGTGTTTGTTCAGTGTCTGGGTGTAATATAACAGGTACTTATTTTAAGTACCTATGTTTTATATTTGTGTCGTCCGGGACCGTTTTCTGATTATCTGTCCGTAATAAGTCGTATTACGGACAATGCATGGAGTCAGGTCAATGCATGAGATGTTGAGTGAAAAAAATACGGAATTAAATATGTTTACCATGGTGACGAAATGGGTAAAAGATGTTGCTCAGAATGGTTGGTAGTAAGTACACATGGTTATAAAAGAGATGTAAATGTTCACTGATTCCCTCCTTCACTCATACAGTCTCTCGTTACCACTGCGCGGCGAGCACGCGGAACAGGTCTCTGGCTGCGCAGCGCGCGCTGCAGCGCGGCGTCGGCGGCGGCGTGCGCGAACACGCGGCACTCCACGTGCTGGAAGTCCGCCGCCAGCAGCCGGTGCCCCGCGCGCGCCACGTACACCGACCGGAAGTTTACCGCCGGGTTGTCTGTACAGTAACCGTCAGTGACGGCGGTATAATGTGTCAAGAAAGTCTTCGCCATGTATTGCTTCAGTTTGGAACTAGGTACTGTCCCGAAGCGAAGTGAGGGCGGTCACGCTGTACACTGCACTACATCAATAAAATCATGGCCCCATTGCCGCTCATGTCATAAGGTATGGACTCCGTTATAATGCGTCAAGAATGGGTCATGGATTTCAAGTTAAGATTTTTGGGGAACTAACAATGCTCCCATGTTTTATAACCAACTAGTGGCCGCCCTCACTTCGCTTCGGGACCGTAATTCAGAAATGAACCAATAGATGGCGCTGTGTCCAATTACATCGCGCAAGCGTTTCGTGTTTTCGGTTTACCTATAAGGCTTGTCGTTGTCCATAGAAGTTATCTTTTTATAAATAGTATAGAAGATAGACGGGTTACCACAACCTATGACATCATCAGCGGACATTATTTATATTACCTACTTAAGAACAGAAATGGAGAGAAATAAAGCGAAAAAAACATAGGCGGCCGGTCATACCTACCCAAGCAACGTCACATGAGGAATTCCATTCAAATAAAAATATGCTAGACTCACCTACGTCACCTGACTCCGGAAACATAATCAGGCTGAAGGGGGCTTTCGGTATGGCTTGCAGGTTCGGATTGTTGGAGGCAATGCGCCCGGTAGCCGCCGCCGTCTGCACCCTGCATGATTTAATTTAAGCTCACAACTAGGTAGGCACTTAGCTAGGATCTCATTAACCAGATGTAGCAGCTGTAAGCGTTGCATATATTATGCAACCAAAAATTTAGTAGCTATATGGACGTTGGTTGGTGCACCTGGCGAGCCTAAGGCCTAGCTTCTTCCCTCGTACGTACGCAAGAATAAGAATTCCTACTTCCAGACTTCGGGCTGACATTGAAAAAATTCGGATACAACATAGCTTCATAGCTTCGGAACCTCGTGAGCAGCCTCGCACTCGGGCGCAGCCGTGACTTTAAAATGCGACCCACTACGCCACCGAGGCAATCGATTGTGGCATTCACTGCTGTCTTCGCTGATCAAAGAAAACCGAAGTTCCAGAGTTATAGAGGTAAATTGCAACTAATTACTATTTCTTCATAAAGACATCTTACCAAGTAGGTCTAACGACTCCATCTTTGACGTGCTGAGCAATCCCGGTGAGGAAGGTGGCGTGTGCTTTGTGCAAGTGTCGGTATTCTAGGATGAGCTTGGGCAGCGGGTGCACCGACATCAGGCTGCGGAGCTGCAAATTACCAAGACTTCCTAAGAGTAAGGATTAATATTTTTGTTCACCTAACTTAACCTAACCAGCAGATGGCGATGGTTATCGATTACCGACTTACATCGCGCAGTTTTTCACCTCAACAAATCAAAGATGCAAATCTATTGATAGCTGCTCAAACTGAATCACAGAGATGTTTGAGAATCACTTCAAAGGGGTGGGTGTTAATTCCTTTCCTTGCACCAGCTCTCGTGTGTACCTATATATAGCTATATCATCTAAAGTTGTTAGAAGGAAATTTACATGACGTGATTGTGGTCCTTTGAGTAGGATCATAAAACGTTACAGAATAGTATCTATGAAGCTATGATTGAAAATAAATCTCACAGTAGCTTCCGAAGTAGACTTAGCCCCCTTGACCAGAGTCTCTCTAATCTTCACGTTGCTCTTGGAGTCCAGCTGGAGCTCGTCGAAGAGCAGCGCGCCCAGCTTCACCGTGGAGTTGATCTGGAACACTTTCCCGGCCGCCTTGTAGCACTCTTGCTCCACAGCCTTGAGCTTCGTGATGAGCAGGTGCTCCATCGACTTCAATTGTTCCAGATCCACGGCTACTCCTCGTTTTTCCATGCCTGATTGCAAATACGAGTTACTTGAACTTTAAAACCTGAGGTAACAGGTTTGTGTTGGCCCTAAGGGTTTTCTAACGTGAAATTATGCTTCCCTTATTTTAAATATATAGTTAGGGACTCCAAGGGCTCGTCTCCATTAAGCAAAATGGATGGCAAAGCTGATATTGAGTTAGCGACCGATAAACCACCCAAAATCAGTATTCGCCACTCACATCTAATGGGCTGACTGAAAACGCGAGAAGAAAGTCTTGTTACTGTGGCGAATGTAACGTTTAAAATTTGCCTTACAACAACTTTCTCTCGCATTGTCAATCGTTTTTTTCCTTGTTGATGACAGACTCAAAGGGTGACGAGGACGATTCTACGGAAATGAATCCCATTTTTTTACCAGCAATAATAGGCAAAAGCCGCATTTCAATGTCCACAAAGACGCCCCACAGAGAGTGCTCCACCAGCAAAGCTTTAAGCTTCGCCGCGCAGTCCCTGAGCAGAGTGGTGTACCATGCCGCCTTCTGCAGCGAGGAGTCGGTGGCGATGGTGAACTCGGCAGCGAACCCCACGAGTTTCTGCAGGTCGCTAAATGTTTCTGGGGGGTTCTCTGGATCTAGGAGAGCCCCGCCGATCTGCAAAAGTGAATGCTCTTCTTTATACCTACAACATGGTACCTATCTCTCCTGAGTGAATTCATTGGTTACATGAGCACTGAATTCTGAAGAAACTAAATTTACCTTGGCATCCCAAATAGAACGGGGCTTCCAGTCAACGTTGAAATGAGATAAGAAAATTAAAACGCTTTTGCCCTCATAACAAATTACTGTGTTCTTCTCTAGAAGTTCGGTAAATATAGATCTAGAAAAGGTAGAGAAAATATTATTAGAATGAATCAAGTTACTAAAGTAATAGATGACGAAAATATCTCCAATTGAAACCTTGAGCTGTCGTCAATATTTGTGATGTAGTAAAACGAATCATCTTCAGGTATATACAAGATTAAGGCTTCTGGAATACAAGTATCTTCTGTATAGCAGCCGTTCAGTTGGCTGAAACCATTGCTGCAATTTAAAGTTTATGTTGTTAGTTAATGTTAGCATCATACTAAAAACATTCATAACTTTGACTGCTTGATGGACTTACCTATAAATCAGCACTAAAAATATATCAACATTTTCAAAACTCAACAACGGTCTCAGATCGTTTATATTACCTTTGCCTTCGCCTATTGTTACGATGTTGTAGGTTATATCTTTTACAGGAATTTGAGATTTAATAGGAGCAACAAACTTGTTCTTATTCTTCTTTTCTTTAACTTGTTCCTTCCTCTCTTTGACGATATTTTTTTCTTTTACCTCCACATCTGAGCTTTCGATATTCATTTCACCTTCATAAGTTACTACGTCTTTAGGCTTCCCAAATTTCATTTTACCATCTTTATTTGCTAGCTGTGCTTGAACCACTTTCTTTTTGGTTTGATCTTTGGGATCACTACAATCTTGCTCTATTATTATAGGATTAGCTTGTTCTGACTTATTTTGAACTACTTTCTTTGATATATTTTTCTTAATAGAATCATTCATTTTCTTTTGAGGTTTATCTAAAGAAGCCTGCACTTTGGGATCGCTATCTTTCTCGATTATTATAGAACCAGTTTTCTTTAATTGATCCTTAATTGTCTTCTTTGATAGATGTATCTTAGAAGCGTCGATCACAATATTTTTCATCTGATCTTTAGGTAAATCTACTTTGAGATCGCTATAATCCTTCTCCATTGTTATATTAACTTCATTTAACTTATTTTGGATTGCTTTCTTCGATATCTTTTTTTTAGGTGAACTCAATGGAGATTTCTTAAGTAATTTGTTTTCTTCTACAGACTTCCAATCATGTTGGTTCAGATTTGCATTTCCGAGCGTCTGTTCTACATCGTTCAACCAATTTCTGACGGTTTTTGTAAACTTTTCTTTTCGGTATTTATTTTTTGAGATAGTTATAGATTTCTTATCAGTTTTAGACGTGTCATCATCATACTTCGCAGAATTCCTTCTTTTGGTTGCGGCTGTATTTGGCTTTTTAAATGGTTCTACAGGTTTTTGTTCCCAGTTTTTTAGTGTACTCTCAAGTAAGCAAATGTCTGTGTTTTGGTCTTCGTCATTTTCAATGTTGTCGTGCAAAATCTCCGAATCAAACATATTATTCCATGATATATTATTTTCATTTTGGAACTGGCTAGAAAAAGGTTCTAGAACATTTGTGGCAATGTAGTTATTTCCCAAATCACTATTTGTATCAATAAAACTGTTATCATTATTGTCAACATAATCATATTTCTTTAATGTGGTACAATCCTGCTTATTTTCAATAGCAGATATTACTAAATCATCTCTGCAGTAAACATTTTGTTCTTTTTCATCAATTCCGCACTTAATGAGAATATTTTATTTAGTTTAGGGACTAAAGGAGTTTCTTTTTCAATAAATTGCAAAGTACATTTCTTGCGACCAAAATATTGATTTTTATTACCAATGTCATGTGAGGTTTTACGCTTATTGAAATTCCTGAAACTGACAGTTATTTATTTAGCCTAAACAACTAAAACGAATAAATGCCTACTACAAGCAAGAGTTATAATAAATAAACAAACCTTAATACATTATTAAGCTCCTTATTATGATAGTTACATTTCTGCTGGCTAGCATCTGATCATTGTTATAACTTTTTTCTAGAACAACATTTCTGTTTTAAGTCTTATTACGGTTGACCCGAAATTTGGATACAAATAGCTTTATCCCTGTAAGACTAGATCTAACCGGTATGTGTCTTGCTAGATCTAAGTCCAACCAAACCCCTGTGCTGTACCTACTAGGACCAGTCGACCTTACACCGACTACGAGTACAACTAGAATTACCAAGCTACACCCTGCTGGCTAATACTAAGTAGGTAGTGATTTACAAGGCTCGAGGCTTAGGACCCCGATACGAGTCGTTTTGTCTAGAGCTCGGTGTCGTTTCCAGGAGATTCGGCTTCATAGTATCACAGAATGTTATTCGGCTATGACTGAAGTATTTTTCAGTGCTCAATCCTTTTTAAGATGAGGTAAATTTTAAATTCTCAAATAAATGATAGATAAAATAGGAAACTTTACCTTTACTCCACTGTTCAACTAAAGTTTGAAAAACGGTTTGACCAAATGGTGACAAACGATTTTTATATGATTGTAAATGAAAAGGAATGTTATCCATTATTTACTTCAGTCGGATTCTTTACCTGGTTTTTAGACCTTGCAAGTTGCAACGAAATAAAACTACATTAGCTCTAACTTTTGCGATAAACCTTTCCGTAATCACTCCTTTCCCGCCTATTTTTTTTTAATTTAGTAAAATCGGAAATCAATAAATCGAATAACGAACAATACAGTAACTTCTGATATCAAGTTAATTCAATGCCGTTGAAACAAATATGTAAGTAATTTATACTGATACTTTCTATTTAATTCCATTAAATTCAAAGTTAGATTTCATTCAGTCGATACCAATTTAATTTATGAAAATACAATATACCGGAAGTCCACTGTCTTTGAAATTTATTGATGGCGCCACTATATTGACAAAGTATAGCAGAGACAATATTATAATATTATCTTTGATTATGATTTTCTTTGTGTATGACGGAAAAAAAACAACTGTCAAAGTCGCAAAAAATAAATACGAGATGAGTGAGGAAGGAAAATGAAAATTAATTTGTGATCGTATTAATTATCATGTGAACCCACAAGTCCTTTAATTAATATTCTAATGTTTCAAAACAGAAAACATGGCTGTGAACGTAGAAAGTTGTGACAGTCTGCCTCCCGAGGAGGAGCCAAAATTGAAGTATGATCGGATGGGTAACGATGTACAGAACATTCTTTTGAAAGACGCAGTGAGTTGTATTTGCGTGCACACTAAGTTTATCTGCCTGGGGACTCAGTGGGGAGTGATTCACTTGCTAGACCATGACGGCAACACGGTGCCGATATCGCAGGACGGCAAGGACATGGAGCTGAAGGCGCACGCGATCGCCGTCAACAAGATATCGGTGGACCTGAACGGCGACTACATCGCCAGCTGCTCGGACGACGGCAAGGTGCTGGTGTACGGGCTGTACACGAGCGACAATGCGCATAGTCTCTCCCTGGGCAGGGTAGTGAAGTCTGTGGCCTTAGACCCATGTTATTTTAAGTCGGGTTCTGGTAGAAGGTTCCTCACAGGTATTTAATTTAGTCCTTTTAATTTAAATTGAATATTACGTTATGTAAATTTCTCTCTAGCAAAGTTTAATATTTATTTAAGTGGTAGTTTAATAGGACAATGTGTTTTTCTAAGCAATTGTTTCCTCATTGAAATTACTATGATGAATCATAGGCATGTTGCGTTATAATGTTTTCCTTTTGTGTTTCAGGTGATAATAAATTAATATTGTATGAGAAAACATTTCTGAACCGCCTTCGGAGCACGGTCCTATGTGAATGTGAGGGATATGTGCAGGCAATGGCCTGGCATGAAAGATTTGTCGCATGGGCCAGTGAAGTTGGTGTCAGAGTGTACGATCTTGTGGCAAGATGCTCTCTAGGCCTCATTCAGTGGGAAAAAAATCCTGATAGGTCCATAGAAGACTACCGATGCAACCTCTTATGGTCAGCCCCCAAAACACTCATGATTGGTTGGGTTGACACTATAAGAATATGTGTTATAAGAAAACGAAGTCAAATCGAACTACAAACTCGAGATGCAACAGAGTATCTTGTAGACCCTATACATACATTTCAAGTAGATTATTTTATAAGTGGACTGGGACCTTTGGATGATCAACTCGTGTTGCTGGGAGTGCCAAAAGAAAAGGATCCAGAAACTGACAAGTCCCAAAGACCAGTGTTGTCAGTGGCAGACTACAAAGACTGTGAATTTTGTGAAGTATCCACAGATAGCTTGAATATAAGAGGATATGAAGAGTATTCCTGTAATGATTACTATTTGGAGATGCTCATTGAAGAGAACAGGTTTTTTATTGTCTCACCTAAAGATATTGTGATAGCTAGCCCGTATGACATCGATGACAGGGTGGGCTGGCTGACTGAGCATGGGCGGTTTGAGAAAGCTATCACTGTTCTTGAGGAAGTTGGAGGGAAAACTTCCAACCACTCAGTAGTTCAAGTTGGTGAACAATATCTGGACCGTTTGATGAGTTCACATCTATATGAAGAGGCCGCTATCTTGTGTGCCCGAATATGCAAATCAGACAAAGCCCTGTGGGAAACTCAAATTGTCAAATTTGCTGAAGTCAACCAGCTTAGAACTATTAGCCCCTATGTTTCTAAAAACCCTGAACAGGCCCTGAGCAAACACATTTATGAACTCATTCTCTATGAATACCTGAAAGTGGATCCTCAGGGTTTCCTGAAGCTTGTCAAGGAGTGGCACCCTGACCTCTACAAAACTGGTGTGATAATCAAGGCTGTCATAGAGCACATACTAGCCACAGAAGTTGATAAAAATGTGTATTTAGAAGCCTTGGCTCTTCTTTATTGTTACCAGAAAAAATATGATAAGGCCTTAACAACTTACATAAAACTTCAGCACCAACATGTATTCACACTAGTAAGTAAACACAACATGTACAATATCATACATGATAAAATACTGGATCTATTCAATCTAGACTGTAGTAAAGCCATTTCAGTTCTTCTGGACAAGTCGGTAGTCCCTACCAAGGCCAGAGTACCTATTGAAGTGGTGGAGAAACAACTTGAAAATAATGACTATTTCTTATTTCAATACCTCGATGCATACAGCAAGATTGAGCCCAATGGTAGGTATCACGGTAAACTAGTGAGGCTGTATGCTAAGTATGATAAAAGTAAACTTTTGCCATTTTTGAAATGCAGTGACAGTTATCCTATACAAGAAGCCCTAGATGTCTGCCAGAGCAATGAATTTTATCCAGAAATGGTATTTCTTCTTGGTCGTATTGGCAACACAAAGGAAGCCTTGCAAATTATCATAGAGCAATTAAATGATATTAACCAAGCAATCAATTTCTGTCAAGAGCACAATGATAAAGAATTGTGGACAGACCTCATAAAGCAGACCGTCAACAAACCAGACTATGTGACGCTGTTGCTCAAGAGGATAGGAAACTACGTGGATCCCAGAATGTTGATACAGGACATACAGCCGGGTTGTGAGATAAAAGACCTGAAAGATTCTCTTGCTAAAATGATGTGTGATTATCACTTGCAGTTATCAGTCCAAGAGGCATGCAAGGTAATTACTTTGAGGAATTATTTTGACTTGCATGAAAAATTGATTGCAGGCCAACAAAAGGGGATATCTGTCACAGATGATTTCTTGTGCTGTGTTTGCCGAGGGCGCATAATTATTAAAGACTTGTCTAATGCATCCGACCTAAAGGTGTATAACTGCCGGCACTCGTTCCACATTGAATGCCTGCCAGAGGGTGTCTGTACTGTATGCAGCGCAGTCAAGATGTGACCCGTGCCTGCAGAATGTGGTGAAGCTCAATATTATGTTTAGTTAGGACTGTATATAAATCACCCCAACCATATTTTTCCATATAAACTAACATTATTGTATATTCGATTTCCTGATAATCAGCCAATTTATTATTTTTTAATTAATTAATTAAATGTTATCATCAGTCTGGTGCTTTTGTAATGAAGTGGCTTGTATTATTTTTCATTATAAAAGGCATTAAGTACCCTATGCTAAATTTAATACATTAAAATAAGTAAAATACATATATTAAAAAAATATTGAATACCTACATAATTGTTTTATTAAATCAACAAAAAAATTTGAAGACATTGCACTAAGAGTAATGGGTGAGCTCCGTCCACTTGGAGTAATGGCGCTCCATATGCATGAGAAAATATGTTGAGTAGCACTACTCTTAGCAGAGGATTAAAATACCTAATAGGATTCGATTCCCAGTTGGCACTGTTTTCTCTTATTGGTCTACTATATTAATATTTAATATGTCTATTATAATGCGAGTTGGATTGGTTGGACAGACGTAAAATTAATTGATGGCGCCACTGCCGCTTACATAGTAGAGTATGGTAGCCATATTTATTAAAATACTATGGAACTCCGTAATAGTTCCTCAAGAATTTTCATGACTTTATTGGAAGATTATAACTAAATTAATTATCGACATTTGAATTTTAATTTATTACAGTAATGATGCATTAATAGTTGATTCCATAGCAATATATATTTCCACTGCGTAAAACGAAACAAAATATATTGTTTATTCCCATGTGGTGTTGAAAAATGGACGCGCACATGATTTCGTATTTTACGAGGATTTAAAAATGTTTCCCTTTATTATCCTCATGCGTTGAACTGTAAATATTGTGAAAGAAGTGTTAAGTGAAAATGACAGACATGCCTCCTTATCTCGCGGTCAAAGATGAGGAGAAGAATAGTGAACAAAGTGACAGTGAGACTATTTCAGACGTAGATGACTGGGATTTGCCCCTAAGCTTTGATAAAGCCAGGCATATCGAGGTGATAAAAGGCGCCGAGCGATTGGAGCACTCTTGGCGAGTGAAGGAGAAGGTAGGAGCGGACAGGGAGACCAGGGAGCTCAGTTAGTAGCTACTGCGTATCGGCCCAGCGACCACAACAAACGCACATGGCCAACATGGGCTCATCGTAGATTTGCTGATCGTTGACTAATTCAAATCATAAAACAATTACATTTATTATAAAATTAAAAAGAATAATACTCATTATGTAATTGGAAACATTTTTGTGGAAATCACTGGTGCAGATAGCATAAATATTTTGTTTTGTAGTTTCATTTATGATAAGAATGCCTATTCTTTTATTTTCTTATCATTACAGTCATTTATCTTTCTTGAAGTCAATGTAAAATCTTATTTTATTCTAACTAGACAGAAATGTCTTAGTATATCAAAAGATAATTAAATATATATGATTCATTGATTTACCTTAAAGTTTAAGAACTTTATAAGTTTTAGTTTTAAAACCAGGGCTATTAACAATGTGTATGTACCTACCTATTTCATTAATTGTTTTTATAGGTGTTTCTGGGTACTAGTCAATTTTCATTTGTTTTAAGTTAATAAAACAGATTTTAATAAATATATTTCACTTTTACTGTGGGTGTCCTCTGGAGTTATTTACAACAGAGTTACAGCATAGAGTGGTTTTCAAATAGGTATAAATAATGTTAAAAACTCAATTTCTTAACATAAAAGGCACATTTTTAGGGTTCCGTAGTCTACTAGGAACCCTTATAGTTCCGTCATGTCTGTCTGTCTGTCCTGGCTCGTTCTCCGCTGTTTCTGCACCGATTGCCACGAAAATTGGTGGAGATACGTATACTAATAATCCAAAAATTGGTTTTTAAAATTATCGAAAAATAATTATTTTTCACCCTGAAATTATTTTTCATACTACGAAAAGTTCATTCGAAAAAAAAAGAAATCGACTCACCCCATCGTGTGGGGTATTGTTAAAAAGGTATTTTAAATACAACAAAAGTTGCATTGAAACCATGTGGATTAAAACCCCCAGTCTTATTCAATACATAATATTAATACAAAGTTAAATATATATATATGTATATGAGAGCATAAATGTTTTTTATTTATTATTTAAAAATTAGAGCGTCCCTCCCCCCCCCCCCCCCTTAACTTTTGAAACACTATTACAATAATTCTGAAAAAAATGTGCTGTATACCTCCAAGTAAGTACTTTCAACGAAAACTATAGCGGACTCTGTATCATACATAGTTTTTTTAATACAACTCTACCAACTTATGACGTGCAGTTGCCCTAACTAAATGGTAATGTATGGAAATACTATCTACAAACTATGAAAATAAGGTCGGCCCATCTTATGGCTACGGAACCCTTTCATGTGTGTGTCCAACATCGCTCTTGGCCTGTTTTTAACATTATTCAGCATATTCATCAAGCACCCCTATCATAAGATAATTAAACTAGGTGGGGACAGTATATAGGCTTATACACAATGTTTATTATTGTCTGTTTACAGTACAAAACACATTGCGTGGCATTAGTGCTGTGCCTGAATGTAGGCGTGGACCCCCCAGACATCGTGAAGACACAGCCATGTGCTCGGCTGGAATGCTGGATAGGTGAGTTGTGCTCTAAAGGTTTACCCTGTAACACTATTTTTTTTTTATATTTCAAGAAATTTTTGTTTATTATGTATTATAATAAACAAAACTTTCTTAAAATCATGCACCTGTTTGCACCAAAGTGTGAGTATCACCCACTCTGAAACCTAAACATAATAAAGTATTTGTAATGTATAAATAGATACAGAATAGCATAGTCAGGATGGTTTAATTTATCTGTTTAAGTTAATATTGGCAGTATAATATAACACGAATGAGTAATAGTTTAATATTCCCAGTTTACCGTAACAGTGTAATAGTGCATGATCTCAGTCAATGAATATTAATGAGCTGTGAACTATTTTGGGGCCGCGTCTGGTTGGTACTGGCCAGTAGGTGTGCACCGAGTCACTTCACAGGGATGAATCATCACTTTAAGACTGAAAAATTCAAAACATGGGCATCTATATTTGGCTGGTTGAATAGTGTATGAGTAACATTGTCTTATTTCGTAAATGTACAAGGTATCAGGATTTAAAGTATCTCTCAGCTTTCATAAGTTTTAGCCAACATATTATTACTTCTAGCCAATTATAAGGATCACCAGACCAGGGGATTGGTCATTAATGATCATCATTTAAAACATAAAATAGATAGACACAACAAGAACAATGATCTTGGCGGGTTCGGCGTGAGACACTTTACGCAATGCGTACGGGAGAGAGATGATACACTGCCTAGTTCATAGGTCAACGAAGTCTTCGATATCAATGTTGGCTAGAGCCGATCTTCCGTTATTATTTATGTTCGATCGAAAGTAGAATGGATTACTTGATGCCGACTTTAATTATAGCCTAATAAACATCTACAAACCCCATCATCGGTTCGTCGACGTTTTATAGAATTTATCTGTTGATCAATCAAAGCTGCCATACCAATCAATCTTTGATGACCTCGAAGCGATTGGTTTTTAATACCCTTAAATTCCAGAAAATCCGATTTTGGCCTATCCCCCTGTTACTATTTGTAAGTTTAGTACATATAATATTGAAGATAAATCATTGTGTATTGTTTCTGACCAAAGATCCCAACTCGCTGTCACCGAGTAAGGCCCTGGAGAGCATTGGGCATGCGCTGCAGCTGCAATACGAGCGCTGGCAGCCGCGCGCGCGCTACAAGCAGTCGCTCGACCCCACCAGCGAGGAGGTGAGACACCCGCCAGGGGGATGACTTTGCATTATATCTATTGTAAAAGTCTAAGCATTGTTGGGGCGGGAAAGCATCAAACAACGTTCATACCGACCAGTGCGAGCGCTGGCAGCCGCGCGTGCTACAAGAGGTCACTCGACCCTACCAACTATGAGGTAAGAGTTTCCAACAGGACACTCAATAACCTACTAACTAATAATGTTAGTTTACGAAATGCGCAGTTTTGAAGTGACTCGCATTTACTTCGTGCGCTTAGTACATTACAGAGAACACGGGTATCATTGCTGGTAAGAATAATGAGTATTCCAGAAATCGGATTTACTATTGCTACAATGCCAACACGCTGTTTTCTCTCCTCTACCTAAAGGTTGTCTGGAAGAAATCGCTACAAGCGATAAGATCGCCTTATTGTACCGTCTATAGCTGTTGTTTCAATCATGTATTCTATTTCTGTGCAATAAAGAATATCTATCTATCTATCTATACAAAGTGTATGTGAAAATTAATTCGTTTCTTATCGTGGCCGCCAACAGTGGCTCAATGTGCGATTGGCCTAATGTGGGTAGGTTCTACCTACAAAAATGACTAGAGTTGGTGTTTAGTTTGATGAACTAATATTTTAATTTGGGAAATGATAATTAGCTTTAGGCACGCCGTGGATGTTAGCATAAACGATTAGAGCAGGGCGCGGCGGCTGACCCCGACGCCGGCGGCGGCGCGGCCTTGGCGCGGCTCGGAACTTCGGACGCGACCCACATACTGCGCCAATCGACGCCCGCTCTGACCACCTGTCGGCGCGAACGAGGAAAGCCTAGACCGAATTTTGACTTAAACGCGTATGTAGGCCAAGGACTAAGTTAAATTACGCCTTTGGACTTCGATTATTATAAACCCTAGATACAGCGTGAATGCGCTAGTGTCTCTGCCTATGAAAACTCCATTCGCACAAAAGCGCTATTTGCATTATCGAAATAAAAAAAAATAATACCTACTTATGGATTAGTGTCGAAAATAAAATGTAGTGACGGCATTTTCAATTTTTTTTTTTCATAATAGTAATATCTATCTCTATCTGTAATTTAGTAATGACAGAGCTGTTGGTAACACTTTTTCAGGATGGAATTGTGTATCTAGATAGATTAATATAATCGCCTTCGGTTTATAAGAACCCAAGTTGTAGAATACCGGTCTGCCCGCCCCTGTTTTGCTTCAACCATTTATGGACTATCATTAACACTTTGTACGGAGTTTGCGTCGCAATTAGCTTGGCAGGGCATGATAAAAGCAATGTTTTCTTCATCGTCACGCAATGAAAGTCGGAGGCTAAATACTGTTTTACTATGGCGTCTACATCAATTTATAGAATTCCTAAATATTTGTCATAAAATCGTGTGAAGGAAGAACAAGAGAGAAGATATTTTTCGCACACATAACTTTGTGTTATGAACTGTCCATTAAGACGAGATTAGTTTAGGTATAGTACGTACACAAGTAATATTTGATATCAGAAGACGCTCTTGATAACTTGTAGCTTACTGTCGCTCATGAGAGCAGCTAACTGATAATTTATTCGTACCGTCGCTAGATTCGCGTTTAATGGCCAAAGTGGCTTATGCAAGATTACACATCAGGTGGCTACAAAGCGGTTATCTAAGTAACATAAGACACGATAGCCTAGGTCCAAATTAAAGGCTTACGAAGATTTCATTTAAGTCATAAAACATCCTACTTGAAATCGAATTGCATGCAAATCGATCCACCTGCCCTATATATAAATACATTTGTAAGGAAAAATAAATATTTTTATTAGGTGACTATCGTTTATTTAAGACAATAAAAATGTTTCTGTAGTATATTCTATTCTTATGCAACAAATCTATTGGCACGTGAATTTGCTTGTTTTTTTTAAGACTGAAATCACTCTGTTCAAGTATTTTGCAATGTTCCAAATGCGCGACGGTTACGAAATCAAACAATATGCCGATAAATACAACTAAGTCGTGTAATTACTCTATCACATCATATCGTTTGTTGTTTAGAAGCCGTGCACGACCCCATCGACTTGTACACACGGGGTCACGTGGAGTTACCTATTTTGAACCTTACACCGTTCTTATGTCAAAGACACAAGTGCTATTTTGTTCATAGCATATCGTTTGTTGTCCAGGTGAAGAAGCTGTGCTGCTCGCTGCGCCGCAACGCCAAGGACGAGCGCGTCCTGTTCCACTACAACGGGCACGGGGTGCCCAAGCCCACCGTGCAGGGGGAGATATGGGTCTTCAACAGGGTGAGTTATTTTAACCTTTCCCGTCCCAAACTTGCTCACATCAGCCTGATGATAAGTAAAAGGAGAGCCCACGTTACAGTTACAACAGACGCGAGGGTGCGGAAACTGGATCTTGAGACGCCGAGAACGCTTTTCTGATATTACTCCTCTATGCCCCGTGGTCTTTCGCCAGCCTTTATAGTGAGGTTATGGGCGTAGGAACGAACCAAAACAAAAGTACACTACACTACTTACCTTTTTATGAAGCTCTTCGTGGTTTTTGAACTCTCGTCAGAAGCCTGGTTGCAACGAAATAGTCAAGCCAGATATTCGTCCGCCATAATATAAATGAACCTTTAGTTAAAGAAATCTTTAGAGAAGATTATTTCTTTGTTGATAAATCATGTAATACTTACAGCCGCAGGATTTCATGTGTGCTGTGTACAATAAATCGGATCAAATAAAACGTATTTACGTATCAAAGTGGCGAGCATTTGGAGAGGCCTATGTCCAGCAGTGGACTGCAACAGTCTGATGGTGAAAACGTATTTAGACTAATTTAAAATTGTGAGACAGACATAAGTTGACTTTATATTGTCGACAGGCGTACACTCAGTACATCCCGCTGTCGATGTACGACCTGCAGACGTGGATGGGCGCGCCGTCGCTGTACGTGTACGACTGCTCCAACGCCGGCGTCATCGTCGACAACTTCAAGCAGTTCGCCGAGCAGCACGAGCGCGAGTATGAGGTGAGCGACGGTTACACTACACTCGAACCTTATAACAATACTTTTCCATACATTTAAGAAAGACAAACTATTAACATTTATTGCAGACGACTGTACACCCATTTGCGTACCCAGAAACCAAAAACTCTGGAAAATAAAAAATAAAAAGTCTAAAAACCAAAATAATCGGTTTTGGTTTTATTTTTTTGATATTCAATATGGCCTTAATTTGACGTGCACACGCTAAGCCAGAAGCTGGGAGAATTTAACCTAAAAATCCGACTTGGCCCTCTAACCCAGAACCCGGATACGTCCATTTTTTATTTACACGCGATAGCCCGTTTTGGCCATTGTTTTAAACTCTGTGGGAGTGTTTTAGATTAGTTTTGTCGTTCCGCAGGCGGCGCTGAGCAGCAAGGGCTCGGGCTCGGGGGGTGGCGAGGGCGCGCCGCCGCCGCAGGTGTCGTACAAGAACTGCATCCAGCTGGGCGCGTGCGCCGCCGGCCAGAGCCTGCCCATGAACCCCGAGCTGCCGGCCGACCTGTTCACGGCCTGCCTCACCACGCCCGTCAAGATGGCCATGAAGTGGTTCGTGCTGCGCACGCGCACGCGCGTCGCGCCGCCCGACGTGCACGACCTCATCGACAAGTCAGTACCGCTTACCGCTACCGTTATCCAGGACGTGACGCCCATATCTCTCGAAATATCTATTTTTTTCTGTGTCAACTGTCAACGGCCACATTGGTGACAAATCTTAATGAAGAAGCGCTTTGTCGGAGGCCGAGACTTTCTTGAACCTTCGGGTCGCTAAACTACCGTAGTAAGTATCATGACCGTAACCTTGTCTTATCCCATATGTGGGGAACGATGTGTGAGACTCGCAACCCAAACGTTAACCTGGGGCGTCCATTCATCACCTGATGATAAGCGATTACCGCCGCCCATGGACACCCGCAACACCAGAGGAGTCACAAATGCGCTGCCAATCTTTTAAAAAGAGAAACGCTCGTTTTTTTAAGGTTTGCTTGAGAATCGGTCCGAAAACATCAGGTCAGATTAGCTCAAAAGAACAGACTTGTTCTGAAACAAACTATATGAATTAATACGCAAAAAATAATAACATTAGCATTAAGTTCTGTAATGTGTTGTGCAATAAAGAGTATCTATCTAATAACGCTTTCTGCAACTCATAGCTATTGGAACTGACATTCCACGTTTGGCTGCAGGATCCCGGGGCAGGTGACGGACCGGCGCACGATGCTGGGCGAGCTGAACTGGATCTTCACGGCCATCACGGACACCATCGCGTGGAGCTCGCTGCCCTCGGAGCTGTTCCAGCAGCTGTTCCGCGCCGACCTGCTCACCGCCAGCCTGTGCCGGAACTTCCTGCTCGCCGACAGGATCATGAGGTACAGCACTCGAGGTTTTACAACGCCAGTGGAACGGAACGTGAAATCACTAAAAATAATAGGGTATTTTACGTATTTTTTTTATTTATTTCTTGTAAAGTTTTTGAAGTATGAATCCCAGCTCCCTTTTTATTTTTTATCTATCATCATTAGTTCCAAAGATATAGAGTTGCAAAGTTCCCAATCAGAAAAGGAAAGCGATACGCTAATTATGACGTCACTAGGCTAGTGCTTCCTACAAGCGCCTTACAAAATTTTGTTTAAGAAAGAGACAGGTGTATCAAAAGTTTGTTGCTTTATAAATTTCTTGTTTTCAAACTTTATATAAATGTTTTTCTTCTATAATTGTCAATTATTCAGATAATTATCAAGTCTAGGTATCGGATGTCGATATTTCAACGACAGTAAAATACCCAATTAAAAATAGGTTTTACTTGGAGTGTGCGGAGGTTCTGCATAATTTGATCCCCCCCAGCCTATTCCACCACCAGCTGACAAAGCGCGGCGAGAGTTTTCACCCTTATGTGGTAGATTTGCCCACTGCCGACGAAGCGATTCGCTTCCACATTTATCATACGGACAGCTAAGTAGTGGAACTCCTTGCCGGGGTCTGTTTTTCCCGACCACTATAATTTGGATATCTTTAAGGCAAGAGTGAACAGGCATCTTCTAGGCAAACGCGTGTCATCCTAGACCTCATCGTCACTTTACATCAGGTGCGATTGTGGTCAAGCGTTGACCTATAGTCTAATAAAAAAAAATGTTTAATGACGGAGGTGTGTGGGTGTGTGGTGTGTCAGGTCGTACAACTGCACGCCGGTGTCGACGCCGGCGCTGCCGTCGCTGGCGCGGCACCCGCTGTGGGCGGCGTGGGAGCACACGCTGGACCTGGCGCTGGCGCAGCTGCCGGCGCTGCTGCGCGACTCCCAGCCCGCCGACTACACGCACTCGCCCTTCTTCCGCGACCAGCTCACCGCCTTCCAAGTGTGGCTCGACCTCGGTGAGTCTCCACTGATACGCGTCTCACGATCGATAACTCTGATATTATACCTGTTCTACAATTGTTTGATAATAGAAAAGATAAAAACTCATCGGGATCCTTTTATTTGCTCAAAGAAATATAGTTTTACCACTTTTCCAAACTCAGGGGCTTCGCCCGCTATGCGTTAATCGATATTATTTGACGTAAAGATCGCTTAAATTCATTTTTAAACTTAGACATTTTACTTGCTTTTGAAATAATAGACCGTAAATCAACGGCAATCGTAAGTAACGAAAGAGTTTCTTATTATTTAGAATCTGTTAGATAGTGTATTGTTGGATTGAGGTTCAATTTCCACAACATAAGTTATTTTTTAACTTACGACGCAAAGTCCTGTCCTGTCTCTATGAGTCTGTCTTTGGTATGGTAGAATCTGATCTGACGTATTCAGGAGTTCTTATAGTTATGTTTTTATAGCCACCGGTCGAGGATAGCCGTATGGACGACGGACGGGTCTCAGTCCCTTAGTACGCTATCTAAGGCGGGTAGCACACTGCCAGAGTCGAGGCGGCGTCAAGGCACAGTCGAGGCGGTGGTGTGATAAGAGTCGAGGCGGAGGTGCAGAGCATCGTTTACACCCATTCAATATGTCGGTCTTCGAAGACGATGACAAAATGGCGGCGGGGTCGGGGCGGCGGCGTGCCGCGCGCCCGCGCCGCGTCGCCGACTCGACCCTGCACCTCCGCCGCCTCGACTGCGCCGCGACTCTGGCAGTATGCGTTGACATATTTGATCGTATAGAAAAGTCAGAGCGGCGGTGCTCCTCTCGAACGCTTCCGCCTCGACTCTCGAGTGTGTGTGCGACCGCCTAACAGGTTTTCTACGCGCGATTCATGAAACGCCCATTCAAAAGCCTCAGTGATGTAATGCACAACGCGTGTGTGGCGCAGGTCGGCGTCGCGCCGCCGCCGTCGCAGCTGCCGATGGTGCTGCAGGTGCTGCTGAGCACGCTGCACCGCGTGCGCGCGCTGCGGCTGCTGTGCCGCTTCCTGGCGCTGGGCGCGTGGGCGGCGCGCGCCGTGCTGCACGTCGGCATCTTCCCCTACATGCTCAAGCTGCTGCAGGCCTCCGCCAGCGACCTGCGCGCCTCCATGGTCTACATCTGGGCCAAGCTGGTCGCGCTCGACCCGGTACCTACCGCCCGTCCCTAGAGTCCCGGTCGCATCCGTGCGGCGCTGCGGCTGCTGTGCCGCTTCCTGGCGCTGGGCGCGTGGGCGGCGCGCGCCGTGCTGCACGTCGGCATCTTCCCTACATGCTCAAGCTGCTGCAGGCCTCCGCCAGCGACCTGCGCGCCTCCATGGTCTACATCTGGGCCAAGCTGGTCGCGCTCGACCCGGTACCTACCGCCCGTCCCTAGAGTCCCGGTCGCATCCGTGCGGCGCTGCGGCTGCTGTGCCGCTTCCTGGCGCTGGGCGCGTGGGCGGCGCGCGCCGTGCTGCACGTCGGCATCTTCCCCTACATGCTCAAGCTGCTGCAGGCCTCCGCCAGCGACCTGCGCGCCTCCATGGTCTACATCTGGGCCAAGCTGGTCGCGCTCGACCCGGTACCTACCGCCCGTCCCTAGAGTCCCGGTCGCATCCGTGCGGCGCTGCGGCTGCTGTGCCGCTTCCTGGCGCTGGGCGCGTGGGCGGCGCGCGCCGTGCTGCACGTCGGCATCTTCCCCTACATGCTCAAGCTGCTGCAGGCCTCCGCCAGCGACCTGCGCGCCTCCATGGTCTACATCTGGGCCAAGCTGGTCGCGCTCGACCCGGTACCTACCGCCCGTCCCTAGAGTCCCGGTCGCATCCGTGCGGCGCTGCGGCTGCTGTGCCGCTTCCTGGCGCTGGGCGCGTGGGCGGCGCGCGCCGTGCTGCACGTCGGCATCTTCCCCTACATGCTCAAGCTGCTGCAGGCCTCCGCCAGCGACCTGCGCGCCTCCATGGTCTACATCTGGGCCAAGCTGGTCGCGCTCGACCCGGTACCTACCGCCCGTCCCTAGAGTCCCGGTCGCATCCGTGCGGCGCTGCGGCTGCTGTGCCGCTTCCTGGCGCTGGGCGCGTGGGCGGCGCGCGCCGTGCTGCACGTCGGCATCTTCCCCTACATGCTCAAGCTGCTGCAGGCCTCCGCCAGCGACCTGCGCGCCTCCATGGTCTACATCTGGGCCAAGCTGGTCGCGCTCGACCCGGTACCTACCGCCCGTCCCTAGAGTCCCGGTCGCATCCGTGCGGCGCTGCGGCTGCTGTGCCGCTTCCTGGCGCTGGGCGCGTGGGCGGCGCGCGCCGTGCTGCACGTCGGCATCTTCCCCTACATGCTCAAGCTGCTGCAGGCCTCCGCCAGCGACCTGCGCGCCTCCATGGTCTACATCTGGGCCAAGCTGGTCGCGCTCGACCCGGTACCTACCGCCCGTCCCTAGAGTCCCGGTCGCATCCGTGCGGCGCTGCGGCTGCTGTGCCGCTTCCTGGCGCTGGGCGCGTGGGCGGCGCGCGCCGTGCTGCACGTCGGCATCTTCCCCTACATGCTCAAGCTGCTGCAGGCCTCCGCCAGCGACCTGCGGCGCCTCCATGGTCTACATCTGGGCCAAGCTGGTCGCGCTCGACCCGGTACCTACCGCCCGTCCCTAGAGTCCCGGTCGCATCCGTGCGGCGCTGCGGCTGCTGTGCCGCTTCCTGGCGCTGGGCGCGTGGGCGGCGCGCGCCGTGCTGCACGTCGGCATCTTCCCCTACATGCTCAAGCTGCTGCAGGCCTCCGCCAGCGACCTGCGCGCCTCCATGGTCTACATCTGGGCCAAGCTGGTCGCGCTCGACCCGGTACCTACCGCCCGTCCCTAGAGTCCCGGTCGCATCCGTGCGGCGCTGCGGCTGCTGTGCCGCTTCCTGGCGCTGGGCGCGTGGGCGGCGCGCGCCGTGCTGCACGTCGGCATCTTCCCCTACATGCTCAAGCTGCTGCAGGCCTCCGCCAGCGACCTGCGCGCCTCCATGGTCTACATCTGGGCCAAGCTGGTCGCGCTCGACCCGGTACCTACCGCCCGTCCCTAGAGTCCCGGTCGCATCCGTGCGGCGCTGCGGCTGCTGTGCCGCTTCCTGGCGCTGGGCGCGTGGGCGGCGCGCGCCGTGCTGCACGTCGGCATCTTCCCCTACATGCTCAAGCTGCTGCAGGCCTCCGCCAGCGACCTGCGCGCCTCCATGGTCTACATCTGGGCCAAGCTGGTCGCGCTCGACCCGGTACCTACCGCCCGTCCCTAGAGTCCCGGTCGCATCCGTGCGGCGCTGCGGCTGCTGTGCCGCTTCCTGGCGCTGGGCGCGTGGGCGGCGCGCGCCGTGCTGCACGTCGGCATCTTCCCCTACATGCTCAAGCTGCTGCAGGCCTCCGCCAGCGACCTGCGCGCCTCCATGGTCTACATCTGGGCCAAGCTGGTCGCGCTCGACCCGGTACCTACCGCCCGTCCCTAGAGTCCCGGTCGCATCCGTGCGGCGCTGCGGCTGCTGTGCCGCTTCCTGGCGCTGGGCGCGTGGGCGGCGCGCGCCGTGCTGCACGTCGGCATCTTCCCCTACATGCTCAAGCTGCTGCAGGCCTCCGCCAGCGACCTGCGCGCCTCCATGGTCTACATCTGGGCCAAGCTGGTCGCGCTCGACCCGGTACCTACCGCCCGTCCCTAGAGTCCCGGTCGCATCCGTGCGGCGCTGCGGCTGCTGTGCCGCTTCCTGGCGCTGGGCGCGTGGGCGGCGCGCGCCGTGCTGCACGTCGGCATCTTCCCCTACATGCTCAAGCTGCTGCAGGCCTCCGCCAGCGACCTGCGCGCCTCCATGGTCTACATCTGGGCCAAGCTGGTCGCGCTCGACCCGGTACCTACCGCCCGTCCCTAGAGTCCCGGTCGCATCCGTGCGGCGCTGCGGCTGCTGTTGCCGCTTCCTGGCGCTGGGCGCGTGGGCGGCGCGCGCCGTGCTGCACGTCGGCATCTTCCCCTACATGCTCAAGCTGCTGCAGGCCTCCGCCAGCGACCTGCGCGCCTCCATGGTCTACATCTGGGCCAAGCTGGTCGCGCTCGACCCGGTACCTACCGCCCGTCCCTAGAGTCCCGGTCGCATCCGTGCGGCGCTGCGGCTGCTGTGCCGCTTCCTGGCGCTGGGCGCGTGGGCGGCGCGCGCCGTGCTGCACGTCGGCATCTTCCCCTACATGCTCAAGCTGCTGCAGGCCTCCGCCAGCGACCTGCGCGCCTCCATGGTCTACATCTGGGCCAAGCTGGTCGCGCTCGACCCGGTACCTACCGCCCGTCCCTAGAGTCCCGGTCGCATCCGTGCGGCGCTGCGGCTGCTGTGCCGCTTCCTGGCGCTGGGCGCGTGGGCGGCGCGCGCCGTGCTGCACGTCGGCATCTTCCCCTACATGCTCAAGCTGCTGCAGGCCTCCGCCAGCGACCTGCGCGCCTCCATGGTCTACATCTGGGCCAAGCTGGTCGCGCTCGACCCGGTACCTACCGCCCGTCCCTAGAGTCCCGGTCGCATCCGTGCGGCGCTGCGGCTGCTGTGCCGCTTCCTGGCGCTGGGCGCGTGGGCGGCGCGCGCCGTGCTGCACGTCGGCATCTTCCCCTACATGCTCAAGCTGCTGCAGGCCTCCGCCAGCGACCTGCGCGCCTCCATGGTCTACATCTGGGCCAAGCTGGTCGCGCTCGACCCGGTACCTACCGCCCGTCCCTAGAGTCCCGGTCGCATCCGTGCGGCGCTGCGGCTGCTGTGCCGCTTCCTGGCGCTGGGCGCGTGGGCGGCGCGCGCCGTGCTGCACGTCGGCATCTTCCCCTACATGCTCAAGCTGCTGCAGGCCTCCGCCAGCGACCTGCGCGCCTCCATGGTCTACATCTGGGCCAAGCTGGTCGCGCTCGACCCGGTACCTACCGCCCGTCCCTAGAGTCCCGGTCGCATCCGTGCGGCGCTGCGGCTGCTGTGCCGCTTCCTGGCGCTGGGCGCGTGGGCGGCGCGCGCCGTGCTGCACGTCGGCATCTTCCCCTACATGCTCAAGCTGCTGCAGGCCTCCGCCAGCGACCTGCGCGCCTCCATGGTCTACATCTGGGCCAAGCTGGTCGCGCTCGACCCGGTACCTACCGCCCGTCCCTAGAGTCCCGGTCGCATCCGTGCGGCGCTGCGGCTGCTGTGCCGCTTCCTGGCGCTGGGCGCGTGGGCGGCGCGCGCCGTGCTGCACGTCGGCATCTCCCCTACATGCTCAAGCTGCTGCAGGCCTCCGCCAGCGACCTGCGCGCCTCCATGGTCTACATCTGGGCCAAGCTGGTCGCGCTCGACCCGGTACCGCCCGTCCCTGTGGCCCCGTAGTAGCTATACGTACCATATCTATACACGTTGTCTTACGTGCTTCATACAGTTTGAGCATGTCCATGTCCCTATAACGATTAAAACTGGATCATTTCGATCTATTGTAGTCAATAACATCTAAATCGTAGTTTTTTAATTGCCCAAAAAAACTGATCTCTCTCTGTTTTAGACTAAATTTCGTTTCGTTTAAACATACGATAAAATTGTAATTGAAATTGTTTCTTTACAGAGTTGTCAAGTGGATTTGGTGAACGCAAAAGGACACAAGTACTTCTTATCCGTACTACAGGACCCAACGGTCGACGTAAGTGCAATGTTATGTACCGTGTTATAGATAATTTGGTTAATTCAACTTTTACGTCTCATATTATAAAGCAAACAAGAGAACCTGACAAATAAGCAACTTTCACGATATAATCTTTGGCCTGTCTTGTTCACACGCGACAGATATACTCTCGTTCGATACTTTCGTTAACTCTGGTCATCTTTTTAATGTGATTGTGTGTGTGAGATTTTGTTAAAATTATTTTTTGTTCGTTGCAGAGTGAACACAGAACGTTAGCGGCGTATGTGCTGGCAGGGATTGTTGACAACTACCCGGCGGGGCAGGAGGCTGCGCTGCAGGTTAGTTTAGCAATAAGTTTAGTATTTCAGACTACACCGAGCGTCAATAATCACGGTACCTACATTATTTATTGTTATTCTTTCTTAGAAGTTTTCTTTGCATCATTTACTTAGATAGAACAAGGCTGGAAAACAAGATTGAAAAATTGGTTGTATGACTAACCAATGCCGTCAAAGTTGGATGTCACGTTTACGACAACTAATATATTTTTTATCGCGGGAATTCCTAGGATGCGGTGGCGGCACAGAACTTGCATTTCTGTGAAGAATATTGGGGAAGGCCTATGTCCAGTTGTGGACGTCCGTTGGGTGAAATGAAGATTGCAAAAGTCGTTATTGTGATTACTTGCATTGACGGTTGGTCAGATTTGGTAGAGAGTGTAACCAGAGAGAGTGGTGCCAACTAGTGGCCTGCCGTATTTCCAAACTATAATAATTAATAGATGGTACTCGGTGTCGCGGTCGGTCGCATCGTATCAACACAGATGTTGTCTTTTCGGTTTAGCTTCAAATCTCGTCGATGACGAGCATTTCGGTTCGGTTGTCTGAGGCGTGAGAGGTGAGGTGTGTCGTTCTGCCGCAGGGGTCAATGATCTCGATCTGCCTGGAGCAGCTGAGCGACGCGTCGCCGGTGCTGCGGCAGTGGGCCTGCATCAGCCTGGGCCGGCTGTGGCGCGGCTACGACGCGGCGCGCTGGGCCGGCGTGCGCGACCTGGCGCACGAGAAGCTCTACCCGCTGCTGCTGGACCCCACGCCCGAGGTGAGGCCGGGGCGGAGGACACACGGCCGGGGGCTGCGGCCGCGTGCGCGACCTGGCGCACGAGAAGCTCTACCCGCTGCTGCTGGACCCCACGCCCGAGGTGAGGCCGGGGCGGAGGACACACGGCCGGGGGCTGCGGCCGCGTGCGCGACCTGGCGCACGAGAAGCTCTACCCGCTGCTGCTGGACCCCACGCCCGAGGTGAGGCCGGGGCGGAGGACACACGGCCGGGGGCTGCGGCCGCGTGCGCGACCTGGCGCACGAGAAGCTCTACCCGCTGCTGCTGGACCCCACGCCCGAGGTGAGGCCGGGGCGGAGGACACACGGCCGGGGGCTGCGGCCGCGTGCGCGACCTGGCGCACGAGAAGCTCTACCCGCTGCTGCTGGACCCCACGCCCGAGGTGAGGCCGGGGCGGAGGACACACGGCCGGGGGCTGCGGCCGCGTGCGCGACCTGGCGCACGAGAAGCTCTACCCGCTGCTGCTGGACCCCACGCCCGAGGTGAGGCCGGGGCGGAGGACACACGGCCGGGGGCTGCGGCCGCGTGCATCAGCCTGGGCCGGCTGTGGCGCGGCTACGACGCTTGTACTTGACATTGTAACGTAATGTTTATTATGGAGTTTGTTAATGTTTGTCGCGTGCGCAGGTGCGCGCGGCTGTAACGTAATGTTTATACGGAGTCAGTTAATGTTGTGTTGTGCGCAGGTGCGCGCGGCGTGCGCGTTCGCGCTGGGCACGTTCCTGGCGGGCGGCGGCGAGCGCACGGAGCACGGCGCCGCGCTGGAGCAGCAGGTGGGCGTGGCGCTGGCCGCGCGCGCGCCGCGGGACGCCTCCGCGCTGGTGCGCGCCGAGCTGCTGGCCGCGCTACAGCACACCGTGCGCGCCGCCGAGCAGCACTTCATCGCCGTCTGCCTGCAGCAGCGCGTGCGCCGCTCCAACAGGTACAGTCCGCGCTGGTCGCGCCGAGCTGCTGGCCGCGCTGCAGCACACCGTGCGCGCCGCCGAGCAGCACTTCATCGCCGTCTGCCTGCAGCAGCGCGTGCGCCGCTCCAACAGGTACAGTCCGCGCTGGTCGCGCCGAGCTGCTGGCCGCGCTGCAGCACACCGTGCGCGCCGCCGAGCAGCACTTCATCGCCGTCTGCCTGCAGCAGCGCGTGCGCCGCTCCAACAGGTACAGTCCGCGCTGGTCGCGCCGAGCTGCTGGCCGCGCTGCAGCACACCGTGCGCGCCGCCGAGCAGCACTTCATCGCCGTCTGCCTGCAGCAGCGCGTGCGCCGCTCCAACAGGTACAGTCCGCGCTGGTCGCGCCGAGCTGCTGGCCGCGCTGCAGCACACCGTGCGCGCCGCCGAGCAGCACTTCATCGCCGTCTGCCTGCAGCAGCGCGTGCGCCGCTCCAACAGGTACAGTCCGCGCTGGTCGCGCCGAGCTGCTGGCCGCGCTGCAGCACACCGTGCGCGCCGCCGAGCAGCACTTCATCGCCGTCTGCCTGCAGCAGCGCGTGCGCCGCTCCAACAGGTACAGTCCGCGCTGGTCGCGCCGAGCTGCTGGCCGCGCTGCAGCACACCGTGCGCGCCGCCGAGCAGCACTTCATCGCCGTCTGCCTGCAGCAGCGCGTGCGCCGCTCCAACAGGTACAGTCCGCGCTGGTCGCGCCGAGCTGCTGGCCGCGCTGCAGCACACCGTGCGCGCCGCCGAGCAGCACTTCATCGCCGTCTGCCTGCAGCAGCGCGTGCGCCGCTCCAACAGGTACAGTCCGCGCTGGTCGCGCCGAGCTGCTGGCCGCGCTGCAGCACACCGTGCGCGCCGCCGAGCAGCACTTCATCGCCGTCTGCCTGCAGCAGCGCGTGCGCCGCTCCAACAGGTACAGTCCGCGCTGGTCGCGCCGAGCTGCTGGCCGCGCTGCAGCACACCGTGCGCGCCGCCGAGCAGCACTTCATCGCCGTCTGCCTGCAGCAGCGCGTGCGCCGCTCCAACAGGTACAGTCCGCGCTGGTCGCGCCGAGCTGCTGGCCGCGCTGCAGCACACCGAGCTGCTGGCCGCGCTGCATGAATGGACTGCAAATAAAATTGAATGTAAATTTTCTGTTCTTGCGATTTCATTGAAACAATTGTATATTTTATGTTTATGCGTTGTGTGTCAGGGAGCCGCGCACGCCGCGCGCGGACGTGGACCGCGGCGTGGAGGCGCTGGTGCTGGGCGCGCGGCCCTCCGCCGCCCGCCCCGTGCCGCAGCAGCCGCTGCCGCTGCCCAACATCGGTACGATACCAGACATACGGTACCAGACACACACACACACACACACTGCACGCTACGGCTACCTACATCGCGAACAAGCTACGCACACTCGCATGTGTGCAGCTACATTTCGACAGGGGGAGACGAAACTCGTAGCGTGTAATTTCTGTAGGCCTAACATGCGCACCGCGACAAAATTTTGTCGAATCTCGTTCGCGAGAGCGCATCCTTCTATCCCGCTCATCGCTCAGTCAGGTAAGCGAGACGCAACTTGCGCCGACAAAATACGAGTGTCGACAAATTATCCCGTGGTGCGCAGCCCGGCAGGTATCGGGAGTATTTCCTAAACCATGATTCGGGACTTGAGGATTCGGGAAACGACTGCCGTCTGACTTTCGCAACCCTTTTTAATAGAAGATCCAGATCCAACTGGATCATCGAAACGAAACTATCCGAAACAGTGGTAAAATGCGCATATAGGTTTGGAAAATGTAGAAATTGCATGGCGACCCTGCCAGTGCTGCCTTTGGCGGCACTGCGCACTGGCACATGTCGGACATTTTTTTATTTATGTAAATAGAATTTAAATCAAAAATATGTGTGATTATGAAAGTGGTTTAGTACACACGGAGGAGGTGTTCAAAGGAATATTGGTTGCAGGTTTCGGGTCGGTGTACATGAAGCTGTGGGACACGCTGTGCGCGATGGCGCGCGAGCCGCACCCGCAGATCTCGCAGATGGCCAACGACATCATCAACTACATCGCCAACCAGGTAACCGGAGACCTTACCGTGACAGCCGCGCCGAGGCGAGACTGGGCTGAGGAAAACGGCGCGAAGCAACGCCTGCGCTGTTTCGTACAGTGATTGGGGATACTGGAGGCCCGATCTATGAGTTAAAGGGTTGGTAGTGCATTTCTCCCGCGTCCATAGGCGACAATTTCTTACCATCAGGTGATATTTCACGTTTGGACTGCATAGCGTCATTACGAAGAGGCGTCAGGGTGGATCGTAGGGTGTCAAATAAGAAACAAGAATTTTGTTAACATACAATAGCTTTGACCTCTTAGGCCCAATACTTAGCACTGGCTTCCTTATCTATTTCTTTTCTCTGATCTCGATCCCCCAGAGCCTCGTCATTATCTTCTGTGACAGGGGTTGCTTCTCATATCGTAATACGGGAGATTTTTTTTCACAGAAGGGAATGAAATACGGGTCAATTTTGAGTCCTGACGCTTTACTTCGGGAAATCGGCACACGTGACAGAAAACAGGACTGTCCCGTTCAAAATAGCCTAATATACCTATATCTGAGCTAATCATGGCGGCAGCTTGACAATAGGTGTTTGTTGTGTCAGGTGGACAGCGTGGGGCGCGAGGTGGAGGTGATGGCGCGCGGCGGCGCCTCCTCGCTGCCGCCGTCGCCCAACACGCGGCCCGCGCCGCTGCCCGCGCACGCCGGCGACGCCACGCGCACGCTGCCGCACCCCGGTACCCGCACACACACACACACACACACACAACACGCGGCCCGCGCCGCTGCCCGCGCACGCCGGCGACGCCACGCGCACGCTGCCGCACCCCGGTACCCGCACACACACACACACACACACACAACACGCGGCCCGCGCCGCTGCCCGCGCACGCCGGCGACGCCACGCGCACGCTGCCGCACCCCGGTACCCGCACACACACACACACACACACACACACACACACAACACGCGGCCCGCGCCGCTGCCCGCGCACGCCGGCGACGCCACGCGCACGCTGCCGCACCCCGGTACCCGCACACACACACACACACACACACAACACGCGGCCCGCGCCGCTGCCCGCGCACGCCGGCGACGCCACGCGCACGCTGCCGCACCCCGGTACCCGCACACACACACACACACACACACAACACGCGGCCCGCGCCGCTGCCCGCGCACGCCGGCGACGCCACGCGCACGCTGCCGCACCCCGGTACCCGCACACACACACACACACACACACACACACACACAACACGCGGCCCGCGCCGCTGCCCGCGCACGCCGGCGACGCCACGCGCACGCTGCCGCACCCCGGTACCCGCACACACACACACACACACACACAACACGCGGCCCGCGCCGCTGCCCGCGCACGCCGGCGACGCCACGCGCACGCTGCCGCACCCCGGTACCCGCACACACACACACACACACACACACACACACAACACGCGGCCCGCGCCGCTGCCCGCGCACGCCGGCGACGCCAACGCGCACGCTGCCGCACCCCGGTACCCGCACACACACACACACACACACACAACACGCGGCCCGCGCCGCTGCCCGCGCACGCCGGCGACGCCACGCGCACGCTGCCGCACCCCGGTACCCGCACACACACACACACACACACACAACACGCGGCCCGCGCCGCTGCCCGCGCACGCCGGCGACGCCACGCGCACGCTGCCGCACCCCGGTACCCGCACACACACACACACACACACACACACACACACAACACGCGGCCCGCGCCGCTGCCCGCGCACGCCGGCGACGCCACGCGCACGCTGCCGCACCCCGGTACCCGCACACACACACACACACCACACACAACACGCGGCCCGCGCCGCTGCCCGCGCACGCCGGCGACGCCACGCGCACGCTGCCGCACCCCGGTACCCGCACCACACACACACACACACACAACACGCGGCCCGCGCCGCTGCCCGCGCACGCCGGCGACGCCACGCGCACGCTCCGCACCCCGGTACCCGCACACACACAACACACACACCACACACAACACGCGGCCCGCGCCGCTGCCCGCGCACGCCGGCGACGCCACGCGCACGCTGCCGCACCCCGGTACCCGCACACACACACACACACACACACACACAACACACCACACAACACGCGGTCCCGCGCCGCTGCCCGCGCACGCCGGCGACGCCACGCGCACGCTGCCGCACCCCGGTACCGCACCACACACACACACACACACACACACACACACACCACACGCGGCCCGCGCCGCTGCCCGCGCACGCCGGCGACGCCACGCGCACGCTGCCGCACCCCGGTACCCGCACACACACACACACACACACACACACACACACACACACACACACACACAAACAAACAATACAAAAGGAGGCTGGTCCAGCCGTCAATTTTATAATTCATGTGTTGAGGACATGACATGAATTATAAAATTGAAAATTTAAAAACCCCCGACACTCATTTTCAACAATAAATATAATCCGCTATGTACTCGAGCCCTTTTACATAATACCCATATTATGGGAGTTGTGTTAAAACACAATCCATATCATTGTGACGGCGGCCATCTTGGATCATTTTTTATCTGACATAAATAAGATTATTATCCTTATTCATCTTTCAAACAAGAAAAAAACAAAATCAAAATCGGTTCATTTGTTCGGGAGCTTTGATGCCATAGACAGACACACAGACACGTCAAACTTAAAACACCCCGTCGTGTTTTCGTCGGAGGTTAAAAAAGGCAACATTAAGTACCGATTTCCCTTACATACCTAATGTAGACATGTCCTGTTCGCGCCAGGTTCCCGGCGCGCTAAGACGGGCCTGCCGCACACGATCTCGGAGGACTCCGTCGCCGCGCGCGACCGCGAGCGGACCAGCGAGCGCGACACCCGCGACCGGGACTCCATCTCCTCTAATACTAGTGAGATTTATTTATTTGCATGCTACATGCTAAATTAGAACCACTACTACTATTATTACTATTAGAGATACTTTTTTTTAAACTTTCGCGTTGCATCATACAAATACTTTACATAAACGGGACTAAACGCGACGAAATTAAATAAGTACATTTTAGCTCTTACTGCTTGACGTTTCGGTTGCGTTACAACAGCCGTGTTCACAAGCGAACTTGAGGCGCACGGCGTCGTCTGCTACGCCCGGCTTGTGCATCTTCAGATACCCTCTCATCTATACTAATCTGTACTAATATAATAAAGCTTAAGAGTTTGTTTGTTTTGTTTGTTTGTTTGTTTGAACGCGCTAATCTCCGAAACTACTGGTGCGATTTGAATAATTCTTTTTTTGTTGGATAGTCCATTTATCGAGGAAGGCTATAGGCTATATTAAGGGGGTTGTAAGGGGTTAAAAGGGGGGTAAAAAGTTACTTTTCCACGCGGACGAAGTCGCGGGCGGCCGCTAGTTTTCGATATTTGCACTGCCACTAAATAAGTGCTAAAATGTACTTATTTAATTTCGTCGCGTTTAGTCCCGTTTATGTAAAGTATTTATTAGAGATACTGTTGTTTGTGCTCTCCCCGAGAAAGATATAGGTGGCTTGTGTGAAGAATAACATGACTGAAATAGAGGTGGATGATACTATGACGAATGACAGGGACGTTTGGAAGAAGGAAACATACTGCGCCGACTCGAGTTAACCTGGGAATGGGCAGGAAAAATAATGTTAGGGTAGTTGTTTCTTTGTCGGTTGTTTCCTGCATGTTAAAAGTTCGAGAGTTGTACATTTGAAGCACGCATGCAGTTACTGGAATTAGGGTTTTTGCAATTGCAAAATCCGACAGATGGCGTTACGTTGACGTCAGGCCCAACAACGAGTTGATTGGTTACATTTTGACATATCATGTCAAAATTATGAAGTTACTAGCGGCCGCCCGCGACTCCGTCCGCGTGGAAAAGTAACTTTTTACCCCCTTTCAACCCCTTACAACCCCCTTTTCGCAATAAAAAGTAGCCTATGTCCTTTCTGAGGGTCTAGAACTAGATTATCTGTATACCAAATTTCATTTAAATCCGTTGAGTAGTTTTTGGCGTGAAAGAGTAGCAGACAGACAGAGAGACAGACAGACAGAGTTACTTTCGCATTTATAATATTAGTATGGATGTTATGAAATAACCAATGACGTCAAAGTCGGACCTGACGTCAACGTAACGCCATCTATCAGATTTTGCATTTGCAAACACCTTCATCAGTCGCTGCAGCTCTTTAGAGTAACTCACGAGAGTCTTGTAAGGTGAGTGTGCACGGCTCGTGATCGACCCGCACTCTTTAACCGCTCTTTACCATTTGTTCTGTTCATTGCCTTGAGCGCAAACTGTGCGTCGCTGCAGGACGCATGAACCTAAATTGCATTGGAGCTGCACATTTGCGGCAAGTTTACCTTATGTGGCCGCAACCTTCGATCAATCGAGTATCGGCACGGGCGTGAGAGTGATGCGTGTGTGTGTGTGCAGGTCAGCCCGCCAAGAAGCCGATCGTGACGAGCCAGTTCGTGGAGTGGGCGTCCACGCTGTTCTCGGCGCCCGAGGGCGGCGCGCAGCGGGACCCCGAGGCGCGCGCGCACCACGAGCGCGTGTGGCGCTACGCGCGCAACCGCAGCCTGCGCCGCGAGGCCAGAGGTACATACCAACATACGATACGACTAGTACTTTCAATCATAAAAATAGAAACTAAATTAGTTAAATTATGTCATATTTACGCAAAAAAAGTCCTATTATATGGTTTAAGTTAACCACGGGTCTCGGGACAAGATTAGTAGGAGCGTAGGTCAAAATACATTAAAAAGAGTTTCAGTGACGTAAATAGTGTATGAAACAGCTGATTTTTATTTTGACGATCTAACAGGAGGCCTTATTCGTGTTATCTATTATAATTCCTTGGGATTAAAATGATAAAATGTAACTATGTATTAATGTGTGCATGTGTCCGTGTTCGCAGGGCTCCGCGGCGCGCGCGTGGCGCGGCTGGAGACGCAGGCGTTCCACTCGCGCTGCCCGCTGCCGCCCGCGCAGGTGCTGTTCCACCCCTACGACCAGCACGCCGCCGTCGCTTCCAAGGACAACTTCGGGTAAACATACCGCATCACTCACCACACACTACACACTACCACAGACAAGGTTAACGGGTCGAGATCTTGATGAGGGTTGCCGCAAACGAAAAATTCTTTAGTAGGAGACAGTCGACAGTGAGGAAAGCATACCAGAGCCGACCGAAGGGCCGACGCCCGGTAGGCCGGCCTAGGTATCGCTGGAAAGACGTCGTCGAAAATGATCTGCGAGAACTTCAGGCCGGTGACTGGCGACAAGTAGTGCAGGATCGATCAAAGTGGCGTTCTCTTGTTTCGGAGGCCAAGATTCGTTTCGGGTCGCTGAGCCAGTGGAGTAAGTAAGGAGACAGCCGAACCGCTAAACGGTAAGCGATTGCCGCCGCTTATTCTCAAGTGTACTGTCGCCTGCAATCAATGTAAACGGCTCGACTCTTATGTCAGGACTATAAGGTTCATATATTTTAATGAGATTGGTTATTTGTTACTAACTTTCCCTCTCAGTGTAGTGCAAGACTATTTTACCGTCCCCTTTTCTTCCTCGACAAGTATATTCTCGTTTTTTATTGGAAGGTTAAGACCCTTAAATAGTTATCGAATTTCACGATATGGCTACAAATGACACTCAATGTAACTGTTAATGTTTGGCAGCATCTGGGACTGGGGCACGGGCGCCAAGCTGTGCGTGGGCGCGTGGCGCAAGGCCTGGGGCCGCATCAGCGCGCTCGCCTACCTCAACGCGCACGACCACGCGCTGCTCGCCGTCGCCTCGCACGCCGGCAACCTCGCCATCTACAGGTACCCACACCGGCGCGCTCGCCTACCTCGACGCGCACGACCACGCGCTGCTCGCCGTCGCCTCGCACGCCGGCAACCTCGCCATCTACAGGTACCCACACCGGCGCGCTCGCCTACCTCGACGGCGCACGACCACGCGCTGCTCGCCGTCGCCTCGCACGCCGGCAACCTCGCCATCTACAGGTACCCACACCGGCGCGCTCGCCTACCTCAACGCGCACGACCACGCGCTGCTCGCCGTCGCCTCGCACGCCGGCAACCTCGCCATCTACAGGTACCCACACCGGCGCGCTCGCCTACCTCGACGCGCACGACCACGCGCTGCTCGCCGTCGCCTCGCACGCCGGCAACCTCGCCATCTACAGGTACCCACACCGGCGCGCTCGCCTACCTCAACGCGCACGACCACGCGCTGCTCGCCGTCGCCTCGCACGCCGGCAACCTCGCCATCTACAGGTACCCACACCGGCGCGCTCGCCTACCTCGACGCGCACGACCACGCGCTGCTCGCCGTCGCCTCGCACGCCGGCAACCTCGCCCATCTACAGGTACCCACACCGGCGCGCTCGCCTACCTCGACGCGCACGACCACGCGCTGCTCGCCGTCGCCTCGCACGCCGGCAACCTCGCCATCTACAGGTACCCACACCGGCGCGCTCGCCTACCTCGACGCGCACGACCACGCGCTGCTCGCCGTCGCCTCGCACGCCGGCAACCTCGCCATCTACAGGTACCCACACCGGCGCGCTCGCCTACCTCGACGCGCACGACCACGCGCTGCTCGCCGTCGCCTCGCACGCCGGCAACCTCGCCATCTACAGGTACCCACACCGGCGCGCTCGCCTACCTCGACGCGCACGACCACGCGCTGCTCGCCGTCGCCTCGCACGCCGGCAACCTCGCCATCTACAGATACCCACACCGGCGCGCTCGCCTACCTCGACGCGCACGACCACGCGCTGCTCGCCGTCGCCTCGCACGCCGGCAACCTCGCCATCTACAGGTACCCACACCGGCGCGCTCGCCTACCTCGACGCGCACGACCACGCGCTGCTCGCCGTCGCCTCGCACGCCGGCAACCTCGCCATCTACAGGTACCCACACCGGCGCGCTCGCCTACCTCGACGCGCACGACCACGCGCTGCTCGCCGTCGCCTCGCACGCCGGCAACCTCGCCATCTACAGGTACCCACACCGGCGCGCTCGCCTACCTCGACGCGCACGACCACGCGCTGCTCGCCGTCGCCTCGCACGCCGGCAACCTCGCCATCTACAGGTACCCACACCGGCGCGCTCGCCTACCTCGACGCGCACGACCACGCGCTGCTCGCCGTCGCCTCGCACGCCGGCAACCTCGCCATCTACAGGTACCCACACCGGCGCGCTCGCCTACCTCAACCCCATGGTTATTGGTAAAGGAAAAGTGCAAATAACTTAGGCCACTAATCTGTCGAAGACCACCGGAACAGTTTGGCCTTTAGGCCTTCGCCTAAGGGTGCGTTTCCACAGAAGCGGACGTGCGTGGAGTCGAGCGGAGATTTTAAAATTTACCAATCACATTGCTCAAAATACACATCTCATCTCTGATGAGCAATGTGTTCGGCTAGCCGTGGAAAAGTTTATTAGGCTAAGGGCCTCGTTCACCACCTACGAGTAAAGGGTCAAATAATTTACTCGTCAATTAAAGTGGGTTCGGAAAATTACTTGACACGTGACTCGTAGGTGGTGAACGAGGCCCTAATAAAAATAAAAGAAACTATAAGCGGTGCGTCACAAGTCGCGTGTGTTGTGGTCGGCAGGCCGTCGGGCAGCATCTCGGAGCCGGCGCTGGTGGCGGCGTGGCGCGCGCTGGACGTGCGGCCCGCGCCCGACTACCGCCCGCCGCCCGCGCAGCCGCTCATCAGTACGTACACCACACACACACACACACACACAGACATACCTACATACGTGATGCCTAAATAGTTCTTTAAATTTTCACGTATTATCACTACTAATAATAGACGGTAATTAACACGACGTTTATTTTTTAGCACATAACTATCTACTTACTGCTTGACGTTTCGGCTGCGCTTGGGTTGTCAGCTTGTGACCACGGCTGCCGTAACGCGGCCGCAACTTCAAGCAGCACATGATTATGTGCTTAAAAATAAATGTCGCGTTATTCATTCCCGTCTATAATGATAGTTGTTACGTGATGCCTACTTTTGAACCAATAAATCACTACTACCGGGTAAGACGTACGTATATGACATCTCAAGATTACTGGTCTTGATAATTATGTTGCAAAATACTAAATTTTATGTTCCATGCTGATCACAGTAACATTGTCCTGTCAATATTTAATTGGATAATGCGACGTAAATATCTAGAGATTGTTTTTACTAAATTTTTTCTGTTTCACGTTCAAAACTTATATGTTGTGCATGTCATCGTATTCATTCTCATTGTCACATCTCAACAACTGATCTCATCATCAACAATGTTAAAATGCCACGACGTCGAACAAAATACAGTGCGACAAATCACTTTTGGTCGATGAAAATTTTAAAATTTGGCAACTCACTTGCGACTCCACTCTCATCTTACCTGTAGATGGCAGCAATAGCTTACCATCAGTTGATCCGTATGCTTGTCGGCAGACGACTTTTTAATGAGATAAGTGGCAACCTATCTCATTAAAAAGTCGTAAGAAGACAGTCCAATTTATATCATCGACTAAAACAGATTTGTCGCATATGTGCCATGTTAGCGACTTGTTGTACCATCCTGTGTCTAACACTTGTCAGCTCATCACTTCACCAACCCTCGTGTCTTCATTGTCTACGCCCAGAACTCGGCCAATATCCCTGAATAAAAACTACTGAATTATTTGTCAATTGTTTGTGTTCTGAAATGGGAGTTCTGTCGAGTGATATAGGGGAACATTATGTGTACCTAAAGTTTATGAAACCTCTTAGTTGATAGTGCTAGGTGGAAGTGTGTTGCACCATACAACCAAGCTCTTTAGCTCCATTTGTCCGGTTAAATTTACATCTAGTCTACAAAAATCTACCCAGACGACGCGGTAGCTTAAATGGGAGGTTAATAACAGATATTTACCGGACAAATCTGTCGAGGTTCGTGTTGTGTATGAGGTGAGTGCGTTGCGCGGGGTGTCTGTGCGTATAGCTGGTGTTGCGCGTGCGCAGGTCTCGCGCAGCTCGTGTCGGAGCAGTTCATCTCGGCCGACGAGCGCGCGCAGGCCGGCCGCGCCAAGCAACAGCAGCAGGACAGTGAGTCGACCCTCTCTCTATACGCCACTAATTAAGTCGTGAAATTAATATTTTATAATCGGGATTCCCAAACCAAGGCGTGACAGTGGCGCCATTTATTTTCGGGACTTAATTAAGGCATTGTACTTACCCCTCCCGGTTTACTCGGAACGTTATAGCCGCGTCTGTATTCTCGCACCGCAGACTAACAACCATGCTTGCTTGACGTCACTAACTTGGCATCTCGGATGGATTTAGAGCAAGGGTGGCCAACCTTTACGACAACTGTGCTAAAAATAAGAAATATAATTTTGCACTGAGGTGCACTACCAAATTGTAGGTAAAACTAAAATAAACTTAGTAAAATCAAATGTTCGCGATAGGATGTGTTTGTAATATTGTACTCAGCTCTTCGAGCCCTAAGTTGGGGTTTGGAGTTGGCCATCCCTGAATCAGAGCATGTTACCAGCCATTTCATATTCTGTAATGTAATTACTGACATTATTATATTGAGGCAATCGTAGATTTTTTTTACAAAAAAACAAGCTGTGTAAAATGAAACCCTATTTTGAGTGGTAATATAATATCCAGTTTGACTCACAATATTAGTGCGCGCGAATCTCTCCGAGTGAACGGACCGTTTTGATAACGGCGCCACTAGCGTTGTGTCGTACGCCTAGTGGTGTTCTAGGAAGCCGATGTTGTTCGACTAACAGTCGTATTAAGTTAGTCGAGAAGTGTAACCATTCGAGCTAACATGCGCGCCACGAGATAATTTTGTCGACACTCGTATTGCGTCAGCGCAAGTCGCTTCTCGCTCACCTGACCGAGCGATGAGGATGCGCTCTCGCGAACGAGGGTCGACAAAATTTTGTCGCGGTACGCATGTTAGGTCTACATGTCGTGTGTTTGTCCGATGCGCAGTGGGCGGGGGCATGTCGAAGAGCGCGGAGGGCCTGGGCGGGGGCGGAGCCGCGACGGCGGGCGCGTACAGCGCGCGGCCGCCCGCCACGCTGCTGCGCTGGTGCCCGCGCCGCCGCTCGCTCGCGCTGGCGGGGCCCGCGCCGCTCGTGCGCCTGTGGGACGCCACCACCGAGCTGCTGCTGGCCGACATCGACACCAGTGAGTGTGGCACGTGTAGTACGGCGCGGTGCGGCCACGCTGCTGCGCTGGTGCCCGCGCCGCCGCTCGCTCGCGCTGGCGGGGCCCGCGCCGCTCGTGCGCCTGTGGGACGCCACCACCGAGCTGCTGCTGGCCGACATCGACACCAGTGAGTGTGGCACGTGTAGTACGGCGCGGTGCGGCCACGCTGCTGCGCTGGTGCCCGCGCCGCCGCTCGCTCGCGCTGGCGGGGCCCGCGCCGCTCGTGCGCCTGTGGGACGCCACCACCGAGCTGCTGCTGGCCGACATCGACACCAGTGAGTGTGGCACGTGTAGTACGGCGCGGTGCGGCCACGCTGCTGCGCTGGTGCCCGCGCCGCCGCTCGCTCGCGCTGGCGGGGCCCGCGCCGCTCGTGCGCCTGTGGGACGCCACCACCGAGCTGCTGCTGGCCGACATCGACACCAGTGAGTGTGGCACGTGTAGTACGGCGCGGTGCGGCCACGCTGCTGCGCTGGTGCCCGCGCCGCCGCTCGCTCGCGCTGGCGGGGCCCGCGCCGCTCGTGCGCCTGTGGGACGCCACCACCGAGCTGCTGCTGGCCGACATCGACACCAGTGAGTGTGGCACGTGTAGTACGGCGCGGTGCGGCCACGCTGCTGCGCTGGTGCCCGCGCCGCCGCTCGCTCGCGCTGGCGGGGCCCGCGCCGCTCGTGCGCCTGTGGGACGCCACCACCGAGCTGCTGCTGGCCGACATCGACACCAGTGAGTGTGGCACGTGTAGTACGGCGCGGTGCAGCCACGCTGCCGAGACTGACGTCTAATCTACTGGTTCTCCGGTAGTATTAGTGTACGATTTGGGTCGTGCCACCTTAAATTCATAAGTTTGCTTTGCATTTGGATGTTGTATTTTCGTTTTCGAATTTTTAACAATAAAGACAGAAAAAAAAGTTTTTAGGGTTCCTCTCGAACGAATGAATATCTTTTAAGTGAGTTTTCAGAAGCTCGTCAAATAGCCTATGATGCGGTCAAGAAATTCATGAAAACGGATTTCTGAGGAACTAACGGAGTTCCCAACCAATGGGGCAATCGTCGACATAAGCGGCACCGGCGCCATCAAATGAATTTCGTGACTCTATTGTCGTGTTACTATCGAAACGATGATAACGTGTCGTGTCTCCCCGCAGAGTGCTCTGCGGGCGCGACGGCGCTGTGGCGCGGCGCGGAGGGCCTGGCGCGCGGGCCGGGCGCGGGGCTGGTGGTGGCGGGCTTCGGCGACGGGTCGGTGCGCGCGTGGGACGAGCGCGCGCCGCCCGCGCCCGCCTACTGCCTGCGCCACCACGCCGCGCCCGTGCTGGCCGCCGCGCCGCGCCCCGACCGCCACGCGCTCGTCACCGCCTGGTATGTACTCTACTGCCCTGGTGTGAACTGTATTTAGGAAGAAATTAGTAGATGTCAAATTGTTCGGAAAAATGTAATGTTAATATGAAAATAAATTCCCTTTCAAGCAGATTTTTGCGCTGAAATTCGAAAAAACTAAAATAAATAATTAAACAAATAAGTATAATTAAACTTGACAGTAGACGACGCTGAGTCTACAGACACCGTATAGTTCTAACGCACACTCTGCTCGAAAATGGGTATAAAGTGATGCGCCACATAAGGAGATGGCGGTGGTTAGACGTGGGTGTAAATGGACGTTCGTGAAATAAATTGTACATAGTTATGTTTATTAAACTGAATAAAGAATACTTCAGTTTCTTCGGACTGGCTGGATAGCGTATTTGGTAGTACTGACCCTGCCTCATACGCCAAAGATCGTAGATTCGATCCAAACCCTGGACAAACATTCGTGTGATGAACACTTATGTTTGTTCAGTGTCTGGGTGTTATACCTATATTGATTTAAATATTGTATTTATGATCCTCTGCTGTCTGATATCTGTAACACAAGTGCTTAAGCTACTTGGTACGGAATCAAGTCAATGTAGGAGATTTTGCGTGAATTTATTATTTACTAGCGGCAGCCCGCAACTTCGTCCGTGTGGAAAAGTAACTTTTTAACCCCTTACAACCCCCTTTTCGCAATAAAAAGTAGCCTATGTTCTTTCTCAGGATCTAGATCATTAAATCCGTCCAGTAGTTTTGGCGTAAAAGAGCAACAGGCAGACAGACAGAGTTACTTTCGCATTTATAATATTAGTTAGGATTTTCTAGATAACAATAATAAGCAGTCTTTAATGTTTGCTATGCAGTCGTACCAAATTTTGTTGTAATAATAATAAATAATATGCGCGTGTTATCCCAGCACGGCGGGCGTGGTGCGCATCTACGACTCGCGCAAGCTCGGCGCCGCCACGCCCGGCGACGAGCTGCACGCGCCCGCGCCGCTCGCCGCCGTCGACGTGCACCCGCTCGCCGACCTGCTCGCCTGGTAACACGCACGCGCGCACGCACGCGCACACGCACACACACAGACACACACGGACACACCACACGTTAAATATGTAAAAGTTACGCTCAAATGTTTACTTACTTCCCACTTATGTAAACTAGGTGTCTTCACCTAGTCACCACCTGTAGATGAGTTGTAATGAGGGTTTTTGTAAATCCAAAATCCGATAAATGGCGTTACGTTACGTTCCGTCAATATTATGAAGTTATGTTATGAAACAACCAATGTCCTCACGACAACGTAACGCCATCTATCGGATTTTACATTTGCAAACACCCTCATTGGTCCAGAAGTACTTGGAGGTAATCTTTTTTTTTATGTGATGCAGACCAGCGGACGGATTACCTGATAGTAAGCGATCGCCACCGCCCATTGACACCTCTAACACCGGTGGAGACACGAGCATGCTGCCCACCTTTTAACTTTTCTTCTCCCCCGATTCCGCACTCGTTGGACTTACTCGGCACGACGCAGGCGCCGCTACATGCCAGTTTTGTGATATCGTGGTATAACTTCAGTTGAGCTGGCTCACTCATACCGAAGCGGGGGCTCCCCACATATACATTACATATATTTGAATCTTACCTCTTTATATTATTATAGTAGCCGACTGTCACTTTTGGGGACATTTTAGTTTCACATTATATAGATAGAGATATAGATAGATCGAGAATAGGCGCCGATTATATCGCGCAAGCGTTTTGCTTTTGAGTTTACCTAAAAGACTTGTCGTTGTCTAGAGATGTATCCTCATTATAAATAGTATAGTATAGATCGGTAGTATTGTTGCCGAACTATCGATAGTTGACCTTGGAAATCATTGTATAATATTGATGGACCTATTGATACTATTGCTTTTGGCCAACTATCAATAGAGTATCGATAGTGCAGTATCGCGCGGCAACACTAATCGGTGCGATGTCGGTTGCAGCGGGTCGGTGAACCAGTGCATCAGCGTGTACGACCTGAACGGCGCGCGCCTCAACACCATCAAGTTCCACGAGGGGTTCATGGGCGCGCGCATCGGGCCCGTCTCCTGCCTCACCTTCCACCCGCTCAGGTATGGACACATATAGCTGCCTCTACTATACAAACAGATGCTTCATTCAATGTGTTCGCGTCCACACGCGATACCTTTATCAAATAAACATAGAACTTGTGCTGTAAAATATTTAATATTAGTACGTGGTCAGGTAAATACAAGGTGAATTTTTAATCACTATCCAATTTTTTATAATAAATTTTATAATACTTTGACTTTGACTTTAAGATCGACTCAGAATCTGTAAGTGTACAACTCTCTCCAAGAAACATTAGTCGTAAAACGACAAAAATTTTTGAACTTCCCATACTAATATATCGATCGCGTGATCCATTGAGATAAATAGGACTAGAGAAGCAAACCGCATCAAGACGCGTCAAAAAAGTCGTAGCCACTAATCAAATTTGACGACGGAGCTTTGAAACGATTAAATATTTGAAAGAAAATATATGTAGACATATATCTGCCTCGCTCGCGCATGTCGCAAACACTGACGCTCACTCGGATTAGACAAAGACCGCAATGGTCACGTCATATAAGTGACGTGCAATGAGTGCAAAAGGGCAATGGTGTTGCTAACTTATGAATGTTTACCCCAAACTTTAGACATATTATTAATAAATTTTATTTTAAAATATTTCAATGATTTTATTTTTACTGGATTATTACCTATTACAAAAGAAGTCTGTTCGTCGTTGTATGTTGAGTTTAGTCGTGTTTCAGCTTTGAAGTCTTATGGACCGGAGGGAATAAGCAATGCAATCACATAATTAAGTAATAAAATTATCGCTTTTCTTGCTAATATGGATAAAGATATAGATAAAGTAAGATAGATCGTTTTTTATTTACTTAAAGATAATGACATTTACCTTGGTTGGTTATTAATAACTGACTGAAAACCACTATCTGAAGATCGAAATATGGAAATTGAATGGGTTGGAATGGGCTGATTTCTCCAGTCCTAAGTCTACTAATTACTAGGTATGAAATAATTTATAAAACATTTTGTTTTGTTTTATTTAAAAAATATAATATAATTGACACATTTCAAAATTTCTAAGCCCTAAAATAAAAATACCATTTCTTTGTTTTCTTTTCCTGATATCGAGAATATATCAAAATATTTTTTATATTGCTTATTTACTGAGAAAAAAAATTATAACTGAAAACTGAAAAATGACGTCATACTTACACTGAAGAATGAAATATTTCCTTTGCCTATACCTTCTCCATTGCTAAAACTGATAATATCTGTGAATTAACTGTCATGTGTCTTCAGTGACATTTGTAAAAATAATTCCTCGTACTCATTACAATTCTCATAAATTCTCATTTATAATCGTTTACAACAAAGAAACTATTGCGTATGTGCCAATGAAGGATCCGAAACAAAATCCGTCGGAAACTTTCATTTTATTTAAATAGTATGGGAAAAAGGGAGGTTATAATTCTATGACAGACAGATGCAAGAACCATAAAATGAAAATTGTCAATAGTTGTCATGTATTCCTCAGTAAGCACAGAGTATGATTGTATCTCAGTAAGTATGACGTAATTTGGCGCTTACGTCTGTTTAGAATACGAAGGATTAAAATATGTTTTTATGTATCTTATAAACATAATTTCGAAAAAACAAAAAATATGGGTCGCTTTATTTTATATCTACTTTCATATAAAACAATAATATAGACATGCAAAAATTATGAAATGTTGTCAATTAAACATTCGCCCACATATTCGCCTTTTGGTTCTAGGTTGTCTTGATCACGGAAGTGCTTCGACAAATAACGGAATATTCTGATGGACCAACCAGTCCGTCTCCTTTCTTATCAATCGGATATTTTGTAATCAATTTATCACAGCGTGCTTCATTTTTAGGCAACCTGGAAAATTTTCACGAATTTAAAATACTTGAAATCACTAAATCCAATTATTAGAATATTCTCCCATTAAATGTGGAAAATCAAAACTCGTTTTTACTTGTAACACTGAACCTTATTTTCAACATTTTTAAATTTTATTACTTTTACATTGAAATAAACTATAAAACAATAAACTTACTTGTGGAAAATTATTCCGGTGGCTTTATGATGCTTTTCTGATTTTGAAACGCACGTTTTAACCACGCATTTACCCATTTCTGTATTTTTTCTTTTGACACTTGACTCGGCCGTGTCTCACAGAACACTGAATGAACGTCAGCGACGCATAAGCCTGTAGGCTTATGCTATGTGGCTACGCTTTGCGCGGCGACTGCAGATCTAGTATATAGACATCAATGGCGTGATCAGTCTGGTTTGTATGAAAAGTAAAAATAAAATTGACATAATTTGACCCATGTTTCTAGGAGAAAGCTAAGCACTTGCAAAAAAAGATTTTGTGTGAATTTATATTAACAGGTTACGCATAATCGTTTACATAAATTTGTTGTTTTAATGTAATTTACCGCTGGATCTGTCGGTATCTATCGGTCAGTCAGTAACAAAGTTACTCTGTCCCTCAGGGTCGCGCTGGGCGTGGGGTCGATGGACTCGTCGGTGTGCGTGTACGTGTCGGAGGCGCGCCGGTGACCCTCGCTGTACAGCCTCGCGCTGCCGCTGCCCTTCCACCAGTACCAGTGACCGGCCGGCCGCGCCGCCCCGGGAGGTATGCGGGAGTTAGTGAAACTTATACGTGTTTAGGTAGTTTAACGCGTCTTTGATTTCTCGATGGCGATTGCTATTTTTCAAGTGGCTAACCAGGTTGTCCAACGTGATATAGTATGTGATTTGTCGACAGCTTCCCCCGGAGCCCGGGCGGGCGCGCGGCCGCCGCTGCCGCGCGCGATGATTGGTGCTACGTCCCGCCCCGCGCCGCGGGCGCCGCTAGTGTAGCCAAATACGTTTATATACGATACCTACTATTCACAAAATTTAACGCTTTAAGTATGGGATTACTGTGTAAATACGACGAGTGGGCGGCGCCGCCCTGTGATGCAATATGTAGTTTATCCGTCGGGGTGTCGCGAGATGTTTTTATTTTTGTATCGTTAGCGATGAAGTTGAATTTATTTGTAGGCGGTCGGCAGCGGCCGGGGCGCGGGCCGCCGGTCGCCGCGGATTTCATTGTTTAAAACGTGGAGATAATATTTTTGTTTCGATTTTTTTTCGTGATTACTGCTGATTTACTGAAAGTTCCTAAGACTTAATAAAAATATTAGATGCCATTTTAATTTTGTAAGATTCTGTTCATTATGTGTAAGTAACCGACTTTGTGTTCGCTTGGTATTAGATTAATTTACTGATCACGAATGAAATATGCGCATGAGTCGATCATGAGAATTATTTTAAAGTAATTATATAATGAAGATACCTGTATTTGTACATTTATCGATATGATGAAATGCTGCTATTAAATGTATGTATAGGTTAAGTGATACAATGAGCATTTAACATTATGAGTAGGCTATAATAGTGATTGGATTATAATTGAGTACTGAATCGTACGACAATTTAAATTATTGATACTATACAAGCAATTGTTGTTCACCGGTTCAGGTAGCTACGTCACCGCAACTGAACAAAGATGTGATCTGATCAACACTGTATAATGTGATTATGAACAAACTCGGCAGTTGTTTTGTCTATGAATTCATTGATTTATGGCTTTTACATATTGTGTAAAGTAATTTTGGAAAGATAATCTTGTGCCTACCAATGCAACACTAGATTTCTTACAATGAAAATCTTTATTAAAGATTAAGGAAGCCATACAAAATATGTGTTTAAAAACCATCAAAGCAATCTTGGCTTCAGTAGGCCGTCAGACGCGAGCTTCTTAGGTGCATGATTATGTTTCTAAGGTTAAATGTACATTTTACATAATAATTGTTGTTGTTAAAATAAAATATTATGAAAACATGTTGTTTTATTACTTTAAACACTCATTTTGTACTAAAAAAAATACATTATATATTATAATTAAAGATAAGGGCGTACCTCGTCTTTGAATCAGCGAATAGTTCAGGCTACGCTAAAATTTGCGCGGGCGCATGGAGCGGGTGCCTAATTTTTCTCCAATACAGAAGCGCGTGTGGCCGCGCGAAGGTTTGTCGTACAATCCAACAGCCCTTGCCACATAACTGCGGCACTTCAATTCAAAACACTTCATTGATAACCGATGATGCCTCTACTGTGTTTCGGCGATATTAGTTCCAAGATGTCGTTTACATCGCGCAAGTATTTTGTTATTACGATTTACCTATAATGTAAGTCCCAGACAGCAGACACTAAAGAAAATCAATTGTTTTGGCATTTTAAAAGATTTTTGGGTCTTCAGTCGATAAGCCTTGACTTTCTGTAGATTTTACCTCTTTTTAAACTATTTATAGAAGATAGATTACTAGATGAGGCTGAAAGATTTGAGGTGGTTTAAAACTAAATAATACATGTTAGGTACTGAATAATTTACAGATTGGGAGCAACTAGTAAAATATTAAGAGATACCAAAACCACCCTACATAAACTTATGGAATCCCTTCTAGCTCTACAACTCTGTAAGGTCAACAGAAAAAAAAGATCATTGGTGATAAATAAATACTAATTTAATAAGATATTATATCCTTACTAGCCATTCTACTAATAATCACCTGAAGCATCTCACGCAAACTAACATCACATTTTAAATCATTGAATTTGTACACAGATTTAATTTTGTACAAATCCCGCAAATTTTGAAGATTCCGAATTTGACTCGGTTTTCCTTTAATTTTGGCCAGTATTTCATTACTGTTATCATTCCCTGGAGTTATCAAGAAGCAAACCAACAAATCTGTGTCATTCTCAATTCCAAACTTGCTGAGACTTTTTCCAATGTTTTTGGTGAGTGAAAGATTATACAATATTTCTGTAAACACATTTCTAGTGGCCATGGTGTTTCTTTTCTCAGAAATAACTGCCCTGTTGGCCTGCAATTGCTACTTGCAAAGGGTCCATGATCAGAGCTGGTTTAATCATAACGCACTTCCATAAACCGCTCAATATATTTTTTCGGATTTCTCCAACATTTCTAACATCTTTGTAAAGATATATGTGAAGTGTAGTTTCTGTTTCTGGATCTAATTCACATTTATAAATGAGTTGATCCTGAAATAAAATAAATATGTTATGAGATAATATAGAATCCAAATAGCACACACAAATCCAAAATAAAACAAAAACAGGCCTTACATCTGACTGCAGAGTGTTAGGAAGAAACACTTTCAGTAGGCTCAACCGGTTCGACTTTTATATCAGACATATTCAAGTTAGTAACCCAAACTATCCCATTGAACAAGTAACTATTTAATCGAGGGTGAGTGGTCTCTAAAGCATAAAATATACAATAAAGAAGGCACCTCAGTTAATCGTCAACAAAAAAAAATCGTGAACCAAAACTCAACAAACAAAGCAAGGTTATGTTTTACTTTTTTTTAATGTTTCACTATTCACAGCTATGGTTTTCTACTGTCAGATTTTAGCATTGAGCCATTTTATTTACGTATGTAACTATAAAATTCTGGGTGATTGTGACGCCTCACCACCACATATTTTATTCCATCCATCCAACATCAACAGACTAGTCAGTGATTAAAGACAGTATTATAGTCTACGGCGCGAAACAGTAGTTATTATGACCTTGAGTGCGCAGAAACCAAATAACCAATGCAAATGTTTATAGAAAGTCTTCTTTTTTACAAGTGCGCAAAGTAACGGTAATCAGTCATGTCATCACCATACTTTCGTGCCGCCAGCTGTACAATGTAACATGAAACATATTTTCACCTTTAGCGTTTATAAACCAAATTATAAACGATCCCAGCCACAGACCAAGAACAAAAAATCCAGCACAGCTGATTGTCAACCAACGTCAACATGTTATGTCAGTATTCTGTCATTATCATGCGTAATTTTTTTTGACAGCGACCAGAAGTCGGCAAGTTTGTTTACTGAAATTAAGTTGATCCATTATACTTTATTTCTTTGTTATCTCGCCTAGTGATAAGATTATAGCTTGGTTGAACTTCTTACGGTATTGAAAAGAGGAGGTTATAGTTGAATAATTTTGTCAGCTCTTAAAAAATAAAAGATGTTGGTGTCAAGGCTACCTAACTTGCGGTGTCTGGTGAAACATACGGGCATGCGGCTGCTGGCAACGGCGTCCGCCCACACGGAGCAGATCGGGCCTGTGATGTTCCACAGGCTGACCGGCGCCGACAAAGGCATCGCGGTTTACGGGCTCAACAGCCCCGCCGACAGGAATGCGCTCGGCTTCGAGCTCATCAAAGCCATGAAAGAAGTTAACCAACTTCTCCGCGAGGATACGAAGGTCTCAGTGGTTATACTTCACAGTTTAGTACCAGGAATATTTTGTGCTGGTAGGTTGCTTATTAAATTTTAAAATTATATTAAAATTTATTCAACTTATAGTTGGCACACATAATAAATAAGTGAACGAAATAACAGTAAGAAATTATGTTTCCAGGAGCAAACTTGAAGGAAAGGTTCCAGATGACTGATGAGGAAGTAGCAACATTTGTCCGTGGACTTCGAGGGACCTTCATTGAGGTTGAAGACTTGCCGATGCCCACAATCGCGGCAGTGGACGGCGTCGCCGTGGGAGGAGGCCTGGAACTGGCTCTGGCTTGTGATATTAGAATAGCAGCAGAAACTGCTAAGTTGGGTCTTGTGGAGACTGGTCGGGGCCTCATCCCTGGAGCTGGTGGCACTCAAAGGTTACCACGCACTGTACACCTTAATATTGCTAAGGAGTTGATCTTCACATCTCGGGTTGTTAGTGGGAAGGAAGCTAAGGACTTGGGTAAGTTTTTGTATAAAATTTATTTTCAATAACAAAATTAAAATAAACAATTTCACTAATTACTTGTGATTCTTCCAGGTATAGTTAACCATGCAGTACCTCAAAATGGTAATAAGAATGCTGCATTTGAGAAAGCTCTCAGTTTAGCCCGAGAAATAATTCCCAACGCACCCATTGCCCTGCGGTGTGCCAAGCAAGCCATCAACGAGGGTGTGCAGCTCAGCATCAAGGATGGGTATGAGGTAGAGCAGAAGTTCTATGAGATCAACATCCCCACCAAAGACAGACAGGAGGGCATGATATCTTTCATTGAGAAGAGAAAACCAGTGTATGAGGGGCACTAGAGGGGAGGGGGAACTGAGAGCATTTACTTACATTCTCATTTCAAGTACATATCAATGTTAGATAAGGTGGTAGGCCTGACATGTAAAGCAATATTTTTATAGGTGTTTTTTATATTTGCTCACTGTTGTAATGTGGTTATCTTATCACAATGTTGTTATTCTTATTGTTATTATTACTTTAAATAGTACAGAATATTTTTGTATCTAGAAATGTTTAACATTTAGCAATAGATTTTAAGGAAATATTTTATAATTTTTATAACCCTTTTATTGTACATATTATAATAAAACAAAATATAATTATAAATATTGACTCATATGTACATCCTTGTTTTCTTATCACAAGTTCAAGTGTAACTTCAAGGCAGATATGTTATTTATGTCCACAGCATACTGATAAACATTCCATTCCATTGAACCATTTCAATGACCACCAGAAGCAAAATTTTAACTTTTAAGAAGTTAAATAGTTTATGCAATATTGAGATATTTCTTTAACTGCTGTTGGGTATCATCAGGTGAAGTTACTGTGTGTCCAATGGTTCTTTCATCATTAAATATCTCATGATCATTCCCTCCAGGCATAGTTTTGTCTCCGAAAAAGTGAATTTCATCAAAACTAGCTTCTGCAACATGATTCAAACAATAGGTTTTGTCCCAGCCAGTTGGGAAAACATCCACACTAATTTGACCACCCAGGGCAAATGTCAGTCCATAGTCAGAGAATTCTTGTTTGAGTGTATCAACAAACTTTTGCCTCACTTTGTGCTCCATGTCATACTTTGAAAATTCATCTCTTTCTGTTTGACTGCATGATCTTCCTACTGGACAAATGTTGATCATACTTGAACGGAATTCTATAAAATTTCCTCTTTTTGCTGGAAGCTCAATTTTGGACATGTAGCAAAGAGCAAAATTGATTAATTTTTGCAGTTTTTTTTCACCTACATGTTGGAGGATACTCTGTTTGCTCTTCAGCTCTCCATTCCTATATTGCATCAGCCCATTTTCACAAAACACATAATCAAACTGATTAGTCACTTGGTCTCCACTCATTTGTTCCACAATTTTAGTATAATCGGAGCCGCTGACGAGGCCGACGGCCACTCGCGGCTTCACTTGCTGCAACATAAAGTTTTTCAATTCCTCTGAGATCACCTGGCGCGGCTTGGTGAGTGTTCCGTCCACGTCGAACAAATACAACACGTTCCTCCTGACCGACATCTTCAGCACAAGCTATCAAAGTAATTTAGTTTGAAGGAGAGTTCACCGGATGGTTTGAATTTTGGAGGCAAAGTGGGAGCGGTCAATAACAGGGCGCCGGCACTGGTTGCCAACACTTCACTCCGACACGTCACTCGCGGTCGCGGATCACGACAGCACTTGACATGGCGAGACTGCCGGCCGTTGTTTGTGTTTTATTACTTTGCTTATTCGTCACAGAAACTGTGTTATCTAGTAAAGCGAGGAATGTGCTCGTGTTATTAGGTAAAATTCATAACTAAAATGAATGTGTAGAAATTGTGGTGAAATGATTTATCTTTGCGATTTTGACAGTTACGTTCCGTTCATAAAGATAGTTAAAATAATAATAAAACTGCTTAAAAAAAACAAAAGAATTACTTTCGCCCCGTTTTTAATTAGGATTGAAGTTACATACATAAATAATTAAAACAATCTTATTTACTTAGTTTATTTGTTAGGTACATCATTTAGTTATTTTACATTACTTACGTTTTACACGATGCCATGCCGCGAAAACCCATTTCGCGCGACACTGCATATCCTAGTTTAAAACTTATGCCTGCCTGAGTTATTAAGAACTACCTTCAACGACTTGTTCTCTTAATGGTCTGTGCGTTCAAACATGGTGTACACCAAGTATAGGTTTTAATATCATGGAATTCGTTTTTACTTGATTACAGCTGATGATGGCGGCTTCGAGATCGGCGCATACCTGAACAAAATTTGCCAGACCCCTAATATTGATGATCTCGCGAGACGTGGTGTTCTGTTTAACAATGCCTTTACTTCAGTCAGCAGTTGCTCGCCGAGGTGACTATCTAGATTAAGTAATGTGTTCTACCAGAGCATTACCAAATAACCGGTTAATAAATATGTTTTTTCTGTCTGCAGCCGCGCGGCGCTGCTGACGGGCACGCCGAGCCACCAGAACGGCATGTACGGGCTGCATCACGGAGTGCACCACTTCAACTCGTTCGACAACGTCACCAGCCTGCCCTCGCTGCTGCGGGACCACGGCGTCATGACCGGTAACTAACGCTGCCTATGCCAACCTTCCAATTCCGCCTGTGCACTCACTCACTCGACGAAACACAGCGCAGGCGTTGCATTGAGCCGGCATTCATGCCGAACCGTGGCTCTCCCACGTTCAGAATCAGTTCTCTTTTTGTTAGCGGTAATCGCTTGTGCACTCTCTCTAACGTAGGTACATACAACTCTTGGCCCTTTTTTGAAAATCAATAACGTTTTGAAATTTATTATTGAGGAACTTATGGGATTTCCAAGCCATTGCATGCAACAAAATGAGACTACTATACCAATGACGTAATTACCTACGCCTTCATTTGTAGAGATTTGTGTAAGAAAGTGTTTTTTAATATGTTTTTCTGAAGAACACACCACAGGAAATGAATGATACCGATGTAGCCGATTATTGATAAACCCTACGTAAATCCCTTAATTAAACCGTTTTTCTTGATTCGGCCTGTATTTTTTACCTAAGCTATAAGGATAATAAGCTACTGGAACATACCCTAGGTATAATCGGCAAGAAGCACGTGGGCCCGGCCAGCGTGTACCGGTTCGACTACGAGCAGACGGAGGAGAACAACCACATCAACCAGGTCGGCCGCAACATCACGCACATCAAGCTGCTCGCCAGAGAGTTCCTCGCCAGCGCCAACGACAAGAATAAGTTCGTATGCATTCGTTTTTTAAATTGTTACAAATACCATCTTGATGAATAGGTAGCGTTACACTACCGTGAGCTTTGTTCGACATTTCCCCCACCTCCTTTACCTACTGTGGAATCAACTTCATATTGCGCGTCTGTTCGCGCTATTATTTAGATGTTTGTTGGCTGGCACCGACTCCAAAAGAAACTGATTATAGTAAATATTCAAATAATTAATAAACAAATAAAATCATTAGTTACTTATTTAACTTTTGAGTCACAAAAACTTATTTTTAACTTTTTAGTGTGAGATTACTTTTCTGTTGATTTTTTGATTGGGTTTGTGATTTCGCCGATTGTGGTTTTTTGAAGGCGGTTTATATGTATGTTCAGGCCGTTCTTCTTATACGTGGGCTTCCACGACCCGCACCGCTGCGGCCACACGGAGCCGCAGTACGGGCCGTTCTGCGAGCGCTTCGGCTCCGGCGAGGAGGGCATGGGCCTCATCCCCGACTGGAAGCCCTGGTACTACCAGTGGGATGAGGTGCAACTACCATTCCATATACAAGTAAGTCACTCTTTTCTTATAAGTAATATAATGTGACCATTTAATAATTATACAATTTCTCTAAGAATACGTTTATTATTTTCCCATTGTCTTTTTTAAATTATAGGACACGGAAGCAGCAAGAAGAGATATAGCAGCGCAGTATACGACCATGTCGAGGTTGGATCAAGGTTTGTTTAATCTTTTTATGAAAGTTAACAGTAAGGTAAGAGTAATGGACCCAATATAACGCCCTGAAGTACACTTTATATCTAACTGGTTAACTTAACTCTTAACTTTGATACTCGTTTAAATTTTTTAAACACAGACGTATTTGTATTTTATAATGAAAACTTAAACAGCTTATAAAGAAAAATCATGCTGTCTACCAACTATGTAGGTAAATAGCAATACATTACTTAATCAAACGCATTTGACAGTGCTCACCAATACTACGTCACTGACTCAGCAACCCGAAGTGGTTCTTGGCCTCCGACACAAGGATTCGTCACTCCGCTCTATTCTCAGCCACCTATATCCGGTCTTTGAAGGTAGCCAAGATCCTTTTTGACCTGACCTGGTGTATCTGGATATATAGATAGCCAGCGATTCTGGGACGCTAACCAAAAAAGTCGTAATGTAAGTAGGTAACATATAAATAAACTTGGGTTGTTTCTCTTTCAGGTGTAGCACTTATCCTAAAAGAGCTAGAAGCAGCCGGGCACCTGGACGACACGCTGATCATCTACACTTCGGACAACGGCATCCCGTTTCCAGTCGGGGCGCACCAATTTCTACGACCCCGGGCTGCGCGAGCCGCTCATCGTGGTGTCGCCGGAGCCGCGCGCGCGCCGCAACCAGGCCTCCGGCGTCATGGTCAGCCTGCTCGACCTCATGCCCACGGTGCTGGACTGGTTCGGGATCGAGAGGAAGCGAGCGGAGAGTAACGACGTTTGGGGGTCTGATCAGCCGAAGAGTTTGCTGCCAATATTAGAGAAAGGTAAGTAATAAAGTTGTTACGTGACCGCTTACAATGGGTTGAATAAGAAGACTTAAAATCATTCAGAGTGCAAGAGGGCTATGCTCGGAATCATCCTGCGTGATCATGTCAGTAATGATTATATCCGCAGGAGATCTATTGTCGCAGACATAGCCCAAAGAATGCTTAATGCTATGCTTAAATACCTAATCAAAATTATTGACCTCCTTTTATTGTTTTTAAAGTAGCTGAATAACGGATACCTAATAACGCTGTAAAATTAAAACTCCTTAATGAGGTTTACTTTACCAGAGCCACCGTACTCGCCGGACGAGGCGGTGTTCGCGTCGCAGACGCACCACGAGATCACGATGTACTACCCGATGCGCGCCGTGCGCACGCGCAAGTACAAGCTCATCCACAACCTCAACTTCGGCATGCCCTTCCCCATCGACCAGGACCTCTACGTGTCGCCCACCTTCCAGGTAACCCATCGTCACTGCATGCTTGCACGCCTGGCACGCCACGGCATCCCTTGCGGAGTTTAGGGTCTTAATGATAACATCCTATATTTTGGAGTTTAGCAGATTCATTCCTAGGTTTCGTTAGGTTATTAGATACTACAGATCTCGGAAATAAAATCCGGATGTTTTTCCGTTTTAACTGTAGATGTTATAAAATTTGTATTAAAAGCGACTGTTGCTTGCGTGTTGGTACAGGACATCCTGAACCGCACGCGCAGCAAGCAGCCGCTGCCGTGGTACAAGACGCTGAAGCAGTACTACTACCGGCCGCAGTGGGAGCTGTACGACGTGCGCGCAGACCCCGCCGAGACCAACAACCTGCACGGTGCGTCGTGCCTGTTCCATATCTATTTACAAACAGGGCCCACATGCGCAAGGCAATAGGGGCGCCATAACGAGCCGACGCTAATATGAAGAAAAATAGGCGCTTCATTGGTTTCGCAATTCAGGCGTTGTAGGCAGTCAGCGTGCTCCTTTAGGTACATAGTAGCTGGGTGCATAAATTTGATATTAACATCATGTCATTCTGAGATAAGATATAAATATTATCTTACTTCTCCTTCCTTCCTACCTTGCCTACCTAAGATTGTATCTACCTAAGATATAAATCTTATCTTATACTTTCTTCCGGCGTTAGAATCATGAGAAACTATATTGCTCCGTTTATATGCTACTTACCTACTCGTATTCTGGCTGAAATACTTACGGTAGTTAAATTCTTTGCTCTTTAATGATAATGATTAGCACGTTTAGCAAAACGATGTGATGTCGGTTGCAGGCAAGCCGTCGCTGGCGGGCGTGGAGGAGCAGCTGCGCGCGCGGCTGGCGGCGTGGCAGCGCGACACGCGCGACCCCTGGCTGTGCGCGCCCGGCGCCGTCCTGCAGCACGCCGGCCCCGCGCGGTCCGACGACGCCGTGTGCCGCAGCCTCGACAACGGCCTGCTGCACTACCACGCCACGCACCCGCGCTAGCGCCCCCGCTGTTGTCGAGAGAGGTGAATCCTACGGGGGAGGTGGGTCTATAACCTTAATAGTCAGCTCAGTTTTTAAAATTAAAATCATATCTCTTTTCTATCTTGAATCTTGTAAAAAAAGCGACAGAGGCACCATCATTTATTTTGACTTTATTGACAAAGTAGGTAGGTAAGTACACGAAGACTTTATATGTATAGATTCCCTTGCCCTTTGATATTTTCTTGCCATTAATGAGTAGGGGCCGATCAAGTCGGTGAGCACATTTTTTGGACAATGTATTTTCATTTATTTTATTTTCCTCCTTCTTGAATTTTTCAAGATACCCCTCCCCCTTCGATGGTTACGTTATTATTTGAACACTCGCTCTCTTATAATGTACTTAATTTGGTAAGAACCGTCACAATACTTTAATATTTAATAATATATTTAAGATTGGTGGTGGTATTCATGATGTTCGTCAAATATGAAAATATTTAAGACATGTTTTTATGAATTATTTATACTAATATAATTAGTACTAAAATGCAAGACTATACAACTCCTTCAAATACTCATATTTACATTAATTATACTTGGATATAAGCTCATTTGTTTATAAATGTATACCTTTTATTAAAAAAAAACCTATAAACATATTTTTAACTTCTGTGATAAATGATAAATAGATCAAAGTATTTGTAGGTATGACATACATACGTAATAGAAACGGTAATGTTATTAGATTTAAATAATTTTAAAATATAAGTTTATTAGTTGTAAGTATACTACTAGCTACTAATATTATTACTTAAAAGGTCTAACACAATTAGCTATTCAATGTTTCTGATGTTTTATATTATCTTTAATAATTTTAATATACCTATCTACAAATATTTTAATCGTAAACGTAATTCTGTCGCTCACCTCGTATGCAAAACTCACTAGGGCAGGCATAACATAATTATATTTAAGATTTTGATAATCTGAATGTGATTTCAGTAGCACTACCATGAGTTTGAAATACTAACCTTACTATCAAAAACTATCGCTTTGTCTCTTTCATTGTGATGCATTTGAAAGAGACAGAGCAATAGTTTATGTCAGTTTTCGATGTCAACTCATGGTATCGCTACAGACTGTTCAATTAGCCTACTTACTTAAAGTTTATTTTATATATTTTACAACATTTATGTGCTGCATACTGAATCACTCATTGAATTAAAACTATTTGAAATACTGAATTATTGTTTTAATAATATGCTTATCTTTATAACTTCTAATAATAAATACGTAATAACATTTTGTCTCCATTTTGAGTCAGAAACTTAATTAACAATTACATAACTAAGTGGTAACTACATACAAACAATGACAACCCCATTAAAACTGCATTTAAGTAATGTTAATGAAAAACAATAAAAGAGTTCTTTATATGCCGATAGCTTGCTACAAAATTTTAACACTATCACAAACATAATTAAAAACAAGGTTTACTTACAAAATAAAATGCTGTACAATAAAGTATAATATGAATTGAAAACCATCAAGGGTAATAAATATATTTGAGTACATTCATACAGACTCCACAATAACAAAAAAATAATATGAAACACTTGCCCCTTACAATTTCAACATTGTGCAAGAATACTGTTTTTAATACCATTCAGACCCATCTTATGTGCTTTAATCAGTAGCACTCGTAAACAATAGCTTTGCTGTCTTATAGACAGTTATGATAATCCTATCTATGCAAAAATCATAAAATAGAAGAATCCATTTCTTAAAAAAAAACATACATTATTATAAGATTCTTTTTTTAAATTGATGTTTTAAGATTCTTAGCCCAATAACCACTTAAAATAACTCAACAAAAATATGCTATCTTACCAAACACTGCAAACTTAATATTTTGAAACAAATGTCTCCATATGTCATGTTACATTATTTTGTTAAACTTTTAGGAGTGAGATTCTTTCTCTTAACATTAAGTAAAGTAGGCAGGCACTTGAATCAGTAGTCATTGTACAGCTGGTCGAGGCGCTCTATCTTAGCTGCCAGGTTCTGGTCCAAGCTGTGCACATTGCGTATCATTTTGTCAGTCTCCATTGCCTGGAAAGATAAAAAAATATACATTATATTTATTATATATTTTCAATATAGGTAGGATAATTTTCTATTTACTTATTTGAATGAGTGAACAAATTATTTCTTATTATTTTATGTCTGACGGTATAATGTATAAAATATGTCAAGTTATTAATTTTAATGTATTGTGTTGTGATATGACAAAAGTTAGATAGAATTAATTGCTGGGTGGGAGAAACCAATGATGATAGATAAAAATTAACTCACCATAGCCATAACATGATCAAGCCTTTTGTTTTTCATATAAATGGTTTTAATAAATAATAAGCCGTAGACATAGAGTGCGAGCGCGAGGAGCAGCGCTCCCACTTTCAGCTTGGTTGACCAGTAATTGATCATGTTGCCCTGTCACCAACAAGAAGGCACAATTTAACTTAGTGGTTTGGTCACAATAGCATGACCAGCACAGGTCGTATAACCGAAAACCTATCAACCGTATCGACATAGTACTGTTCAATTCCAGGAATCAAAGACAACTTTAAGAAATATTTTCTAATATCCTAATATGTTTGGTCCAAATACTTACAGGTTTTACAACAACCTCGGGAATATCTGTAAGATGAGACATTCAGATGTAGTGTAGCAAGGGGCTTGTTTATAAACAGGTGTACGGAAATGATCCGGTACGCAATGCAAGCTTTCTGCGATGCGTTTGTGATTCGAAGAGCTTTTACTCCACTATACTTTTGATTGTCTTTCAAGGCCTTTTTTTGACAACTGTGTTTTACTAATCTATAGAAAGATGAATAAAAATCTAATCTGATTTAACTATTAATTAATAATTTAGTAAACAACAGAACAGATCTCCGGGGGTTCGTCCAATGGGTTCTTCGCACGGGCTGTCAACTGTCAATAAAATTCAATGTCACAACAATGGGGATCTGTGTTGGGGCTGATGAACAAAGCATAGGCTGTATATGTATCAAGAAGGTCATTAAATTATTGAGGGCGCACTGCCGCCACACTTCATAACTCTTGACAGTTAAAGCAGTAATGTATACTACGTGTCAATAGAAGCTGCATATGGTGATTTACGGAACAGTTCAGAGCAAGGAATACACGGAGTCGCACTATTATTATTATTTCATCTACTATAAGTTTATTTATCGGTTTGCGTGCAATCATTTGAATTTATTATATTTTTATATATATGTAGTAACTGATTCCATGATTTAATTAAAAATGATCCGTAACTCGAACAAATTATAATAATCCTAGGGTATTTGACTATTTTTTTTATGTGTTTAATCAAGACCCCTCTATTAAAGAACATTGTTGAAGAATTATTTGATTCTGATTTGAATTACCTGAGATATCACAACTTTAGAGCACATATTTACGCGGCCCAAAACGCTCTATACAATGGCTACTAACATGTGAGTCACACGCTCGTATCTTGTATGCGCGTCTAGCAATTTTGTTTGGTAGCTATATCAAATGTTTTCGTTTATGTACTATTTTTTATAATAAAAGTTTGTGTTTAATGTGTGGTAGTTCAATGATATAATTATTTTTATAATATATAAACTTTACAAATGGACTTGCCCATGAAACTTTGAATGCTCCAAAACCAGCTAGACGTTTATTTTTAACTGAAATTGTGGCTATTGGTTCTTATTTACCAATATTTTGGTAAACTTAGAATAATAACTCTAGAGAAGAGAGTCTCCATACTAAGCCTGTCAAAATGAGACATAAAAAATTCACGCAGCCTACTGCGCCCGTACTGACATTTTTTAAGTTTGCTAGTGAGTACAGTTTTCCCCGAAAACTGGAATAAATCGGACGCCTCAATAGTGATTTCGAATGTGTCGTAAAATTTTGTCAGTGTGGTATAACAAGTAATAATAAGTTTTTGCGAGAATAGATCTAATATAGGTTTACAAAAACTACGACATAAGCATAGGTTATTATAGAAATTTAACGTACAACTTCGGTGATACATACCATACAACCTCAGGCAACACAATTAATAATAGTGTTGGTTGGGGTAGGTACTGTTTTTTATGGTGGTATAATAGAAAATTACAACTGATATGAATAGAAGAAACAAAAAGTATTTTTTGTATATTTATTTCGCGAGCACTCGACATTGAAGTCGATTATTAAATTTTCATACATTCGTCATACAAATCTATCTAATTCGCTTCAATGTCAAGCACACTAGAAATATTATTTTAAAATCATTATAGTCGAGCCATGGCTCATGCCCGATTGACAATACTTTTTTTTATTTTGCCCTTATCCTTGTTATGAGGAACACTTTCGCGAATCATAAAGAACTTATGATTTAAAGTAGTTCTTTATGATTCGCGAAATGTGTTCTCATAACAAGGATAAGTGCAAAATTCAAAAAGGTATTGTCAAATCGGGCATGATACAACGGCTCGACTTTAGCTGATAAAGTCAGGAAAAATGGGAAAATTTTTCTCATTTGGCAACCTGAAACATTGAAAATAAACGTTTCTATTTTGAATGAAAATTACAAGATACAATGAATATTGAAAGCTTACCTGTGAAAAGTGATAATTATCTTATGTTCCCTTTAATTTCTATTGTGACACGATTAACCGCCAAACCGTCTACATCCTCTGTCGGAAACTTCACTGACATGTCCCACAGAGGTCCTCTAGGTAAACCTTCCGTTTAGTGTTCCCCTTGCAACAACCTGTGTCCTTTCACAACCCTATCTATCGAGTGTGTCGCGAATATAACGCATTTGTAAACGCCGAACGAGGTTCCTGACATCTTCAGCTCACCCTTCCATGATGAAACACGCTTTCCGTCATTCTAAGCTAGATTGCCAATTTTATTGATTATATTTTGTATATACTTACTTCTTATTATTTATATTATTATCTATATTAATACTTTTGTATAAACTTTCATTAATTTTTATCTTTTTATTTTTTTTTATCTTTTTATCTATTTATTAATCTGTGTCCTAACTAATTTAATTATACTTTAATATTTACAGTTTTAATTAGTAAAATGTTTCTATTTATCATTGTTCTCTTAAATTGATTGTTATGCTTGTACACATATTTTTTGGTGTTGCAACTTATCATTGTTACTATATTATTATTTTTTAGTATTAAGCATGCATTGTTGTAACTCTGTTCTGTGTACCGAATACAAAATAAAATAATAAATATGATTTTATTTCGGGAGACACGTTCGGGTCGCTGTCACATTTGACACTAAGGGTACCACCGAGCCCCTTCGCCATTAGGGTACCACCCACTAAGCTTTATTGTGCGGACCATTAGGTTTCTATAGAGTTATTATTCTAAGTTGGTAAAGTATCAAAATTTTTTACTACATCGATATTAGTCACTACCCATATTATAGTAACTAGATCGCAACTTATTATTTTTTACTTTATTGACCTTGCAATGTTGTATCTGTATGTAGTTTACATATATTATTATCAGTTTTCCCAGATTAAAATTAATTTTTTGCATTGACTGGTAAGTTTAATGGTAGTCATGCTAAATCCAATATGGTGAACGGTTCCGGATTGCAGACTAGTTACTTTTTGGTGGCATTTCCCATTATCAAATAGAAGGGTTTTTGTATTGCGAAAATAAATTACTTTTTTTTTGTGCGTAATAATTTTATTTTATGAATTAATGGTAAACCTGGAACCTTACAACTTTCCATTGCAATTACTTGCGCACTTCTCTCTCAATATCCTTGTAGTAGGTAGTGGAAAGCTAAAAAAAACGCTATCGTAATTAGTTAGACCTGCCATATCTCGCTCGGGTTAAAAACATTCAAAAGAGCGACTCCATAGTTATCATTTATCTAAGTGTGCTTAAGCACATTTTTAGTTCCGTTCACTAAGGCGCAGATGCGAAGTCCATGTAGTGGAATGGTCATTGGTCACAACATGGGATCTGTGATGGGGATGAACAAGCTAGCTGTATAATATCAAGAGTAATGAATTAATTGATGGCGCCACTGCCGCACACTTTCATTCGAGCAGTGGTAGCTGTGATATAATCTGTATCCAGTGGAAGTTGTCACGATTGTCATGTCACATACGTAGTCGAAAATTTAGTTTATTAAAAGATATTATTCCAGTTATCGCTATTTTCCTCTCAATTTAATAAAAATTGTATCAAAGTTTTTTCGGTTAAGATGACTACTAAAATGAAAGAAAAACAGTGGAGCGAAATTTTCTCGATATACTACGGCCCGACCGATTTGACGTCGACCCCGGGGCTCCCGTGCGGACATCAATGGGAGCACTGGCTGAACACTGTTTACAAACTTTTTGAACACCGAGTTGAAGGTGAAGTTGATCCAGCTTAAAGAGGAGCATCCTCGTAAATCATTATCATCTAATGTCTACGCCATCATTCGAGACTGCGATGACTACGACTCGGCTATGGAACTTCTGAATTCAACTTACGCAAAACCGAGCAACGAGATTCACCGCTCCGACACATTTTAGCAACCCGGAAGCAACAACCAGGAGAGGTCAGTAATCGATTACCTAAGAAATCTAAAGCAAACTAGCGCATGATTGTAAACTTTAAAGCGGTTACTGCGGCTGAAAATAAAAGTGAGTACATCCGCGACGCCTTTATCACTGGTCTCACGTGCCCAAAGATCCGTCAAAGACTATTGGAGAATTTCAAGTTAACGTTAGACGATGCTTTGAACCAAGCGGTCTCGTTGGAAACTGCCGAAAAAAACTCGCAGTCATACTCCAATTCTATAAATTTAAATGCGGCGTTACCTTCGACCTCACTCGCTCCGTTCGGCCATAGACTCAGACTCAAACAACTCTCATTTAGCAGCTACTATGCGCACCACGCCCAAAAACGTTGTTTCTTCTGCGGGAGCCGGAATATACATCAAAGAGTAAAATGCCCCGCTTTTAACGCAATCTGTCAAAAATGCTCGAAAAGAGGTCATTTTGCAAGCGTTTTGCAGAAGTACAGGAACTGCTACTGCATTGGATACTGTCGAGAACACTATTTATTCAATCATGGAGATGGATCTGTCTACTCTTCCTGCATCTCTGCGGCATCGCCATATAGGCCTCCAAAAGGCAATCGCTCCTGTCTTTGTCAATGACCTTGCGAGCTGACGCCTTAATAGACACCCGGCAGTTCGGTAAGCTTCATAAACAAGGAACTCTCTGAAAATATGGGGCTAAAACTAAAGCCTTGCAAGAAAGCTATAACTCTAGCATCTCTCAATCACGTTTCATTCGTCGAGGAGTTTGTTTGCATCAATTAAACTAAACAACCATACATACAAGAGCACTCCCTTACTTGTCGACCACGCTTATGCGCTGATCTGATTATTGGCCATGCTTTACTGCAGAACCACAAGACTTTAGAATTCAAATTCGGAGGACCGCGGAGAGACATTGCAATTTGTGGCATGGAAGCTTCGGTCCCTCTGCGCAGCTTATTCACAAACCTACTCTCCCGAAACGAAACCCATCCAAATCAATCCAGAAGGACACTCTCAAGAAGATGAGCGCCTTATTCGGGATGAGGTTCAATCTCTGCTAGGGGATGGAGTTATACAACGAGCTCATCGCCTTGGCGTGCTCAAGTTCTCATTGCAGGGGGTACTACTCATAGGAAAAAGGATGGTGGTGGACTATTCCCAAACAATAAATAGATTCACCGAACTAGACGCATTTCCGTTACCAAAACATAGAAACTATAGTCTCCAATGTTTCTAAATATAAAGTTTTTAGCCAAATATCGATCTCAAATCAGCATATCATCAGGTGCCAATTCCTGAAAAGGATAGAAAATTTACAGCTTTCGAAGCTTGCGGAAAACTTGTACGAATTTACTAGAATTCCGTTCGGAGTAACTAACGGAGTAGCGGCTTTCCAAAGAACACTACAGTACATAATAAATACCGAAAAACTGAAGGGAACATTCGCGTATTTAGATGATGTAACAGTCTGCGGTAAAATAAGAAAGAGCATGACGAAAATTTGGACAAATTCATGAAAGCTGTAGAGAAATACAAACTTACACTAAACAAACAGAAATGTGTCTTCGCGTCAGCAAAGCATTAACTTATTGGGCTACACTGTCCATAATAATGAAATCAAACCTGACAAAGATCGTCTAGAGCCACTGCTACGACTGCCCTTCCCGGAGGACCAATCTCGCTGAAAGAGCCCTTGCATTTTTGCTCATTATTCAAAATGGATCCGTAACTTCTCTGAGAAGATCAAACCTTTAGTTTTCTCTCGACACTTCCTTTGAACGAGAAGCTAAGAAATGTTTTGAATCTTTAAAAGCGTGACATCTCTGAAGCCTCACTTATGGCTATTAAAGAAAACGAAATATTCACTGTCGAAACAGATGTCGTCCGAGTCTGCAATATCGCGGCTATTTTGTCACAGAATGAACGCCCAGTTGCATTTTTTTCTAGATCCTTATCTGATTCTGAACGCCGCCACTCTTCCATTGAAAAAGAAGCTGCAGCTATTGTGGAAGCTTTAAGGAAATGGAGGCATTACTTACTAGGCAGAAGTTTTTACTTATTACTGATCAAAAATCTGTAGCTTTCATGTTTAATCAGCAACAAAGCAGCAAAGTAAAAAACGAGAAAATAGAAAGGTGGAGGCTTGAACTTTCTTCATACAAATATGATATCATATATCGTCCAGGGAAAGAAAACACTGTAGCAGACGCGTTGTCCAGAGTGTGCCTTTTTCTAAGCACGAATAAACTCTACGAGTTGCATAATAACCTTTGTCATCCTGGCGTCACAAGAATGGCTCATTGGGTACGCTCCAAGAACCTTCCCTATTCTTTGGATGAAATTAAGAAAATGACGGCGACTTGCCGAGTTTGTGCTGAAATTAAACCACGCTTTATCCGAGCGCAAGGAGTTCTAATCAAAGCAATGGCACCGTTTGAAAGACTTAACATTGATTTTAAAGGTCCTATACCTTCGAAAACGTCAAACAAGTATGTATTGACCATAATAGACGAATACTCGAGATTTCCATTTGCTTATCCCTGCAAAGACTTAAGTGCTGCTACCGTTGTACGTTGCTTGAAGGACTTATTCCATACATTCGGCTTTCCTCTATACATTCACTCAGACAGAGGTACTGCATTTATGTCCGAAGAATTGCGGGGGTACCTAGTCAGCGTCGGCGTAGCTACCAGTAGGACTACACCTTACAATCCACAAGGTAATGGACAAGTGGAAAGACTGAATGGTACGCTGTGGCGCGCAATACAACTACGGCTTAAATCTCATAACTTTGAAGTTGATGATTGGGAAAAAGTGTTAGGTGTTGCGTTACATAGTATACGCTCTCTTCTCTGCACGTCCACTAATGAGACGCCCCATGAGAGAATATTTAAGCATCCTCGTCGGTCAGTCACCGGCGAATCAGTTCCGACTTGGCTGATGTCTCCTGGGCCGGTATTGCTCCAAAAACACGTGAGGACGTCTAAATATGACCCGCTTGTTGAAGAAGTTGACTTGATTCAAGGGAACCCGGCTTACTCTCTCGTGCGATACCCAGATGGAAGGAGGGCGACCGTTTCAAACAGACATCTAGCGCCGTTCCCCGCGCCTGAAGAGGATGATGACGATCCACTGATGAGACAGCGCGGGAAGAAAACGCAGAGACTGAGAAATTCCTTCAGAGGAATCGTTTCCTTCAGAGGAATCGTCACGTGATACCGGGGAACAGACCAGTAATGGCGAAAGCGCTCGCCCAACACGCGTAAGACGCGAGCCTGTTCGGTTCGCCGATTTTGTTCCTCATTAGGAAGCCCGGAGGGAAGAAATTTAGTTTATTAAAAGAGTAGCACCATCGGTTATACCTAATACGAGTATAATGGTTCTATCCTGTCCCATGGAACTAATAGAAATAGTTCCTCAAGATTATTATTTGATTTTTTTTACAGAGCATGTATACCTATTTTCCTAATTTAAAATATTGCCTTTTAAAACTTCAAGTAGGTATGATGTATGAACCATAGTATAACTTGAACGTCGTTGCTTGCTTGCTTGTCTTAAGAAGTTAAGACAAACTGTCACTTTTTTGACAGTAGCATATAACCTAGAAATCAGATTTTTGTTTAATTTGTTTTGTTAATTCTCTGTTTTGAGGAGAATAGGTGCATAATTATTAAGAACTCATCCACTTGAAGGCAATTTAATAACTACCTAATAGAGTACATTTTGAAAGTAAGTGATTTTTTTTGTCAGTTTTTGTCTTATTGAGTTTGTAAATTTTTCAATGTAAGTAACGACCGATTCTGTTGCAGGATCATGGCCACAAATTACGCTAAATATGCTCAGCTAATAAATGCTTCGACAAACTACGCCCGCCGCATGAAGCGGTTGTCCAACCGGATCTTCGGCGAAGTTGCCATTCCCACCAACTCGAAGTCCATGAAAGTGGTGAAGATGTTCTCTGCGCGGCCGCTGCACAGCGACCAGGAGGTGGTGGAGTACTACCCGCGGCACGTGGAGACGGCCAAGCTGATGATGCGGCTGCGCGAGTACGGGCTGTACCGCGACGAGCACCAGGACTTCAAGGAGGAGATGAAGCGCCTCCGCGAGCTGCGCGGGAAGGTCAAGGTGTGGCGCCGGACCCTCGAAGGAAACGAGAAAAAGGAATGATTGCCTAACATTGTAGTTGTAATTAGATAATGTTGTAAATAAATTATTTTTAGTTTTGTTTATTTAAGTCACTCTTTGATTTGTTGCTGGAGGAAGCCAACTCTACACATTCTTGAATCCCAGCTGTGTATGTAATAATAATTTATTATTGATGCAATAAATAAAACTAACTAGGTTACACTGGGCCGCTAGAACTGTACATTTCTCACAGCAACTATCTTCCATGTTATGCTTACCTGTTTTTGTGGAATGGTTAGACTCCAGCAATATATCCAACTGCTACTACTTAGGGCCTATCTAAAGGCCGACGACTCATCAGCGACCTCTCTGATCTCGCCTATTTTCATGGGCACTATGCACTAAGAGCTGTGGATTTGTATCAAAAATATAAATGCAATAAAAAGGGTGGTGGTGATTACTTACCATCATCACTTGACCAGCTTGCTCTTTTGTCAACAATAAGTTATGATTTCCTTTGAAGTTTGTAGTGATCATTCTAAATAAACTTTCTGGGCAGTAAATGAAACATAAGAAAAATAGCCATCATTTATTTGATTACAAAATCTTTCGTCAGGAAATAAATTGCTACATAAAATATTTCAACAAGAAATGCTCAACTGCTTAACGATTGAGTGCGTGGTGCGGCGTGACGGCGACCGCTCGCTGCGGCCGACCCTCGTCGGGCTCACATTTACTCAGTCCAACCTACACTCCACTATAGGTAAAGCCACAAACAGTCTAGGCAGAAATATAAACCGTTACGATGAAATAAACGATTACTTCATAAATAGCTCCATTTACATCAAACTATTATAGTGCACGCTGTAAGCTTGAATACTTGTACACACTTTGGTCGGCGACATTAACTCAAATATGATAATTATTATGTATAAAATAGCTCGCGCTGCGTCGCGTCGCGTCCCGCAGGCGCTGCGCACGCGTCGCAGCAGCGAGGCGTCCCGTGTGCAACGAATACGTCGAAAGCGTCAAACTCAGCGGATTAACATTCAAATGCGAGACGCTCGTAGAATCACAAAGCGTCGCCCTCACATCGAAAACCCTAGATACCGTAAGCCGTATGTAGCGTATTTGAGTAGAAAAATTGCCAGAATTATGTAGATAATATTTATCAACTATTTCGTTATTTATATGTTACGCTACTATCACATCTCACACAAAAGTTTGTAAAAAATGAAATGAGTAAAATACAGTGTATGTTTATATTTTGATAAAAGTATGAGTAGGGCCGTCCAGTGTGCCTTCGGTTAGTATAGGACAGAAGGCGCGGGCGTCGGGCGCGCCGGGGCGGCCCACTACAGTTTAAAGCTTGTGTTTATTATAACAAAATACTATACCACCGCCCCGAGCGCCCCCGCAGCGATCCGAGGTAAGTTAGGATCTACAGCTCTGCTCGAGCGATTACTGACCCGACGCGCCGCCACCTCACGGTTATCGCTGAAAACTTCAGACAAGTTTGAATTTATATTTCCACACTCGGCAACGTAACGTAACATGCCTTAAGACTATGTTCAGCACGCCCTGCGTGTAGCTGCCTCTCGCGGTATCGCGCGTAGGATCGGTCACACGTTAGGACTTTATAAGAGATCTAACTTCGAGTAGCTATTTTTTCACAGTCGAACAATCAGAGCACAATATTTAAACGGTGCAAGCTAACAAACCAAATTGAAGCAAAACCAAATTTTAATCGTCGCTTGCTATCATATGTACAATGCATAACAGTAACGCAAGTGGTCGACATGTGACCTCGGCCTGCGCGTGACCCGGCGTCTCCGCCTAATCTTTGGATCTGGAGTCGCGGCGGCGCGGTGCGGTGCGCGTGCGCGACCACTCTCTCTATCTCTCTCTTCGCGCAGTAACGCGCCAACTAGTTTAAGAAGCGCCGACGCGCTGTCTCCGACACGTCCCGGTCCATTCGTTCAAAGAAAGTATAGGGAATCATTCGGCCTTTACTATGAATTACAAATTAAAAAATAGTAAATGAACGAGATGCTTGTGGGTACAGAACATATCGCGAAATACTAGAATATTTGACAATCCGGTACTCCCGTAAGGGAGTCGGGAGTTCGAGCATCGGGCGCATCGGAGCCAGCGCGGGCGCCGCCGCGTCGTCTCCGTGAACGCGAGCTTAGCCAATCAGATACATGCACTTCGTAAAACCTACCCAATCATACCACCATTTATCAATATATTTGTTAACATTCTTACACTTCATCCCAAACTCTTTAAGACTTAAATACACGTTCTCATATCGTATATAACATGGCCATTAACTTAAAAATAACCCGCATAAACACGCCGAAAATATGAAATCGCTAACATCACTCCACAGGCTCTCCGGCTACCGGCGTCGCTCCCTCCCTTCCCTCGTCGAATTGCGTTTTCATTTAAATTCCATCAGTTTTCGAAGTCGATTCATTCGCAGGTTCACGGCGGCAGCGCGGCGCCGCCAGGCTACTCGACACTCATAATACATTCACCACTAGATACAACATACAAGTCTCGCCCGGAGGGCTCCGCGTCCGGGCGGGGAGGCTGTCGCTCCCGCGCGACCGCACGGACCGCGGCGCTCGTCGCTTCGAGATCTGCCCCCGCGCCCGGCGTAGATCCCGGAAACGCGACACTCGTAATCGCAACGGAAACCGGCCCCCCCACGAATCGCCGGTCGGATAAATATACCGAGTCCTCAGACCGTCCGCACGGACATGCCCCGAGAAACGGCCGGCGGGGTACCCACAGAAACCGGCGAGAATTTTCCCGAAGCCGGCGGAGACGTCAGTCCGGGTCGGGCGCGGCTCCACCGCGGGCGTGGGCCGGACGGCGGGCGGCGGCGGCGCTAGGTGTAGGCGTTGAAGTCGTCCATGGCCTGGCGCGCGGCGAGCCCGGGCGCCGGGGCCTGGTAGGGCGGCGTGGGGCGCGCGGCGGCGGCCAGGCGCTCGGCCTCGAGGCGCCGGCGCAGGCGCTTGATGATGCGCAGCCGCTCCAGCGAGTTGGACGCGTACGCCGCGCCGCCCAGCTTCAGCGACTGCGAGATCTGCGCCGCCAGCTGCAACAGACGGGGGCGCTCATTGCCTTCGACGGGACTCCTTCCTCCTCCCGAGTTTTCGACTCTGAGCTAGCCTACTTCTAATTGTGATCGGGGAGAGCCCCGCGTGCTCGATCTCCTCGGGGAGTCGAGAGAACGCCATCCGAGAGAGAGCCCCGAGCGATCACTGATGGCGTCTCCCGAGATTTGGTCCGTAATGCCGAGAGGCCGGCAGGACCGTGGGACGGTGGCGGGTCATGTTTGAGCAGATGAGATTGAGATTCGATTCGGTCTGTATGCCGAGAAGGGGGAAAGACCATGGGAAGGTGGTGAGTCGTGCTCATTTTTGAGCGGAGCTACCGCCGTTCGAGATCCGTACCTACTTTTCAACCCTGAGGACCTAATCTAAAACGTTTGTTTGCCGGCGTCGCTGGTGCATACTCACGTGCGCGTGGAGCGCCAGCTGGCGCGCGAGCAGCGCCACGTGCAGTCGGAGACGACCTGCGTGTCCTGGTGCGCGAGGAACTTGCCGCGGATGCGCTCGTCCTTGGTCTGATGAACACGCGGTTCATGCCCTGCTCGTACGGCTCCACCACCACGATGCACGAGTTGAACTGACCTGGAATTTCGCGACGACGAACATTCTTATACGAAGTTTAGGTAACATGGCACAACGATTATAAATAGCAGGACCTGTAACTTAAGTCATCTAGAATACTGCCAAGATGTTTCAAGAACTTGCTTCTCAATATCAAGAAAACCAAATGTGTAACTATGTTCAATGTAAGGCAGATTAGTGTTGACATACCTTACATTGGGCATAGTAAATTTTACATTATCATGAATAATGAACGTCATTAATTCAACAGTTCTTCTTGGGATCATCATGCCAAATTACAATGGGGTACTCACGTAACAGCCTACACGTCATCACCTTTTTTGGTTATAATGCACCGAACATGACAGGGCTAACGGCCACGATAGTATTCCTGGCACGACATGAAAGTATAGTGTGCCACAGTACCTTGATGGTGAGTATGTTGAAGTCCGCGCCCGAGTCGTTGTAGACGATGGACACGTAGTCGTTGCCGATGTACTTGCGCTTCTCGTTGCACGTGGGGTCGCGCGCCAGGGACGGCATCGCCGTCGCCACGTGGAACAGCACCTGCCAAAATGGTAGCATGCTTTTATGAATTATTTTATACTAATATAATTAGTACTAAAATGCAAGACTATACAACTCCTTCAATACTCATATTTACATTAATTATACTTGGATATAAGCTCATTTGTTTATAAATGTATACCTTTTATTAAAAAAAAAACCTATAAACATATTTTTAACTTCTGTGATAATGATAAATAGATCAAAGTATTTGTAGGTATGACATACATACGTAATAGAAAACGGTAATGTTATTAGATTTAAATAATTTTAAAATATAAGTTTATTAGTTGTAAGTATACTACTAGCTACTAATATTATTACTTAAAAGGTCTAACACAATTAGCTATTCAATGTTTATGATGTTTTATATTATCTTTAATAATTTTAATATACCTATCTACAAATATTTTAATCGTAAACGTAATTCCTGTCGCTCACCTCGTATGCAAAACTCACTAGGGCCGGCATAACATAATTATATTTAAGATTTTGATAATCTGAATGTGATTTTCAGTAGCACTACCATGAGTTTGAAATACTAACCTTACTATCAAAAACTATCGCTTTGTCTCTTTCATTGTGATGCATTTGAAAGAGACAGAGCAATAGTTTATTGTCAGTTTTCGATGTCAACTCATGGTATCGCTACAGACTGTTCAATTAGCCTACTTACTTAAGTTTATTTTATATATTTTACAACATTTATGTGCTGCATACTGAATCACTCATTGAATTAAAACTATTTGAAATACTGAATTATTGTTTTAATAATATGCTTATCTTTATAACTTCTAATAATAAATACGTAATAACATTTTGTCTCCATTTTGAGTCAGAAACTTAATTAACAATTACATAACTAAGTGGTAACTACATACAAACAATGACAACCCCATTAAAACTGCATTTAAGTAATGTTAATGAAAAACAATAAAAGAGTTCTTTATATGCCGATAGCTTGCTACAAAATTTTAACACTATCACAAACATAATTAAAAACAAGGTTTACTTACAAAATAAAATGCTGTACAATAAAGTATAATATGAATTGAAAACCATCAAGGGTAATAAATATATTTGAGTACATTCATACAGACTCCACAATAACAAAAAAATAATATGAAACACTTGCCCCTTACAATTTCAACATTGTTGCAAGAATACTGTTTTTTAATACCATTCAGACCCATCTTATGTGCTTTAATCAGTAGCACTCGTAAACAATAGCTTTGCTGTCTTATAGGACAGTTATGATAATCCTATCTATGCAAAAATCATAAAAATAGAAGAATCCATTTCTTAAAAAAAACATACATTATTATAAGATTCTTTTTTTAAATTGATGTTTTAAGATTCTTAGCCCAATAACCACTTAAAATAACTCAACAAAAATATGCTATCTTACCAAACACTGCAACTTAATATTTTGAAACAAATGTCTTCCATATGTCATGTTACATTATTTTGTTAAGCTTTTAGGAGTGAGATTCTTTCTCTTAACATTAAGTAAAGTAGGCCAGGCACTTGAATCAGTAGTCATTGTACAGCTGGTCGAGGCGCTCTATCTTGGCTGCCAGGTTCTGGTCCAAGCTGTGCACATTGCGTATCATTTTGTCAGTCTCCATTGCCTGGAAAGATAAAAAAATATACATTATATTTATTATATATTTTCAATATAGGTAGGATAATTTCTATTTACTTATTTGAATGATGTGGAACAAATTATTTATTATATTTTATGTCTGACGGTATAATGTATAAAATATGTCAAGTTATTAATTTTAATGTATTGTGTTGTGATATGACAAAAGTGTAGATAAAATTAATTGCTGGGTGGGGAGAAACCAATGATGATAGATAAAATTAACTCACCATAGCCATAACATGATCAAGCCTTTTGTTTTTCATATAATGGTTTTAATAAATAATAAGCCGTAGACATAGAGTGCGAGCGCGAGGAGCAGCGCTCCCACTTTCAGCTTGGTTGACCAGTAATGGAATCATGTGCCCTGTCACCAACAAGAAGGCACAATTTAACTTAGTGGGTTGGTCACAATAGCATGACCAGCACAGGTCGTATAACCGAAAACCTATCAACCGTATCGACATAGTACTGCTCAATTCCAGGAATCAACGACAACTTTAAGAAATATTTTCTAATATCCTAATATTTGGTCCAAATACTTACAGGTTTTACAACAACCTCGGGAATATCTGTAAGATGAGACATTCAGATGTAGTGTAGCAAGGGCTTGTTTATAAACAGGTGTACGGAAATGATCCGGTACGCAATGCAAGCTTTCTGCGATGCGTTTGTGATTCGAAGAGCTTTTACTCCACTATACTTTTGATTGTCTTTCAAGGCCTTTTTTTGACAACTGTGTTTTACTAATCTATAGAAAGATGAATAAAAATCTAATCTGAATTTAACTAATTTATAAACAGACAGATCTCGGGGGTTCGCACGGGCTGTCAACTGTCAAGTGCAACTGTCATTATTACTGTCAATAAAATTCACAACAATGGGGATCTGTGATGGGGAGTGAACAAAGCATAGGCTGTATAAATCAAGAGTCATGAAATTAATTGATGGCGCCACTGCCGCATACTTCATAGAGTATGGTAGCACCATCGGTTATTCAGTGGCGTAGCGTAGTGGGGGCGGCAGGGGCGGCCCGCCCCGGGCGGCACATTTTAGGGGGCGGCAAAATTTCACAATAAATAATAAAAATATTTGAACCATATCATATTTTTAACGCAACTACAAAGGACCGATTGAAAACAAAGGGACTTGACCTAAGATTGTGCGCTCAGAAAGTAAATGCTTTGATAGATAATATTGATAGAGAAACGAGAGGAATGGGCAGATGGCGCTGTAAGTTATGCAAAAAATATGTGTGAAGAACTCGGAATTTCCATAGAACCTCAGAGGCGCATAAGAAGAAGGCATATTTTTGATGACGGATCTAGGGATGCTGACTTGTCTTGTGAAAATGAGTTGAGACGAAAGCTGTTTTCTTCGTTAGATAGAATCATTGTAGAAATTCGTGAGCGTTTTCAGCAGCTACAGAATTTAACAGATAAGTTAGCTTATCTATCGCCGGCTATATTATTAGATCCAGACGACACTAAAATTAATCTAGACTACGCATCTGTCGAAATTGACGAGCAGGATTTCAAGCTGGAACGACTTCGACTACGGACTTTCGTTGCTGCTACAGGTAACGAAAATAAATAAATTAATGCAGACTCACTTGAATTATTGAAATTTATTGTGGAGTCCAAGCTGGAAGATGCTCTGCCCAATATTTTAATAATGCTACGAATATTTTTCACAGTTGCCATAAGCAATGCCAGCTGTGAGAGAAGTTTTTCAAAATTGAAGTGATTAAAAATTATTTAAGATCAACCATGAGTACTTTAAGACTAACTAATTTGGCTATCTTGTCTATTGAGCAAGAAATGTGTGATGCTATAGACATTGAGACTTTGCTCTTAAAAAAAGAAGACGTATAAATTTACTTTGACGTCTACCTACTTTTTTTAAGAGCAAAGTCTTTTATTATAATGGTATAGTTCTAGTTTTTATTAAAAAATTATTTGCGTTTTATATTCAACTCTCCAATTATTTAATTTTGTCAACGATCGACAGCTGTACCTAATCTGCGGTGATAGGTATTGTACAGTCGAGCTCACATCAAGCTATACCCTCGCAGTTCAAGTTTCGATCTTATGCGTTTGTTAATAAGAATGGTGCAAAGTCCAAAGTGTATTAGGTTGACGCGTTCTTGAGTGTACCTGTTATAAATGTATCAATGTATAATAATAGATGATTGTAAAACTTAGATAAACTTTTTTATTTAAATGTATGTATGTAATGTATATTATACATTAAATTGAAATATCTACATAAGGAGGGCGGCAAAATTGTCATCCGCCCCGGGCGGCCGACACCCACGCTACGCCCACTGGTTATAATACGAGTATAATGGTCTATCCTATCCTATGGAACTCCGTAATAGTTCCTTAAGATTATTATTTGATTTTTTTTACAGAGAATGTATACCTATTTTCCTAATTTAAATATGCCTTTTTAAAACTTAATGGGTATGATGCATGAAACCATATATAACTTGAACGTCGTTGCTTGCTTGCTTGTCTTAAGAAGTTAGACAAAACTGTCACTTTTTTTGACAGTAGCATATAACCTAGAAATCAGATTTTTGTTTAATTTGTTTTGTTAATTCTGTTTTGAGGAGAATAGGTGCATAATTATTAAGAACTCATCCACTTGAAGGCAATTTAATAACTACCTAACAGAGTACATTTTGAAAGTAAGTGTTTTTTTTTTGTCAGTTTTTGTCTGATTGGAGTTTGTAAATTTTTCAATGTAAGTAACGACCGATTCTGTTGCAGGATCATGGCCACAAATTACGCTAAATATGCTCAGCTAATAAATGCTTCGACAAACTACGCCCGCCGCATGAAGCGGTTGTCCAACCGGATCTTCGGCGAAGTTGCCATTCCCACCAACTCGAAGTCCATGAAAGTGGTGAAGATGTTCTCTGCGCGGCCGCTGCACAGCGACCAGGAGGTGGTGGAGTACTACCCGCGGCACGTGGAGACGGCCAAGCTGATGATGCGGCTGCGCGAGTACGGGCTGTACCGCGACGAGCACCAGGACTTCAAGGAGGAGATGAGACGCCTCCGCGAGCTGCGCGGGAAGGTCAAGGTGTGGCGCCGGACCCTCGAAGGAAACGAGAAAAAGGAATGATTGCCTAACATTGTAGTTGTAATTAGATAATGTTGTAAATAAATTATTTTTAGTTTTGTTTATTTAAGTCACTCTTTGATTTGTTGCTGGAGGAAGCCAACTCTACACATTCTTGAATCCCAGCTGTGTATGTAATAATAATTTATTATTGATGCAATAAATAAAACTAACTAGGTTACACTGGGCCGCTAGAACTGTACATTTCTCACAGCAACTATCTTCCATGTTATGCTTACCTGTTTTTGTGGAATGGTTAGACTCCAGCAATATATCCAACTGCTACTACTTAGGGCCTATCTAAAGGCCGACGACGCATCAGCGACCTCTCTGATCTCGCCTATTTTCATGGGCACTATGCACTAAGAGCTGTGGATTTGTATCAAAAATATAAATGCAATAAAAAGGGTGGTGGTGATTACTTACCATCATCACTTGACCAGCTTGCTCTTTTGTCAACAATAAGTTATGATTTCCTTTGAAGTTTGTAGTTGATCATTCTAAAGAAACTTTCTGGGCAGTAAATGAAACATAAGAAAAAATAGCCATCATTTATTTGATTACAAAATCTTTCGTCAGGAAATAAATTGCTACATAAAATATTTCAACAAGAAATGCTCAACTGCTTAACGATTGAGTGCGTGGTGCGGCGTGACGGCGACCGCTCGCTGCGGCCGACCCTCGTCGGGCTCACATTTACTCAGTCCAACCTACACTCCACTATAGGTAAAGCCACAAACAGTCTAGGCAGAAATATAAACCGTTACGATGAAATAAACGATTACTTCATAAATAGCTTCATTTACATCAAACTATTATAGTGCACGCTGTAAGCTTGAATACTTGTACACACTTTGGTCGGCGACATTAACTCAAATATGATAATTATTATGTATAAAATAGCTCCCGCTGCGTCGCGTCGCGTCCCGCGGGCGCTGCGCACGCGCCGCAGCGCGAGGCGTCCCGGTGCAACGAATACTTCGAAAGCGTCAAACTCAGCGGATTACATTCAAATGCGAGACGCTCGTAGAATCACAAAGCGTCGCCCTCACATCGAAAACCCTAGATACCGTAAGCGTATGTAGCGTATTTGAGTAGAAAAATTGCCAGAATTATGTAGATAATATTTATCACTATTTCGTATTTATATGTTACGCTACTATCACATCTCACACAAAAGTTTGTAAAAAATGAAATGAGTAAAATACAGTGTATGTTTATATTTTGATAAAAGTATGAGTAGGGCCGTCCAGTGTGCCTTCGGTTAGTATAGGACAGAAGGCGCGGGCGTCGGGCGCGCGCGCTCGGCGCGGCGGGCGCGCCGGGGCGGCCCACTACAGTTTAAAGCTTGTGTTTATTATAACAAAATACTATACCACCGCCCCGAGCGCCCCCGCAGCGATCCGAGGTAAGTTAGGATGTACAGCTCTGCTCGAGCGATTACTGACCCGACGCGCCGCCACCTCACGGTTATCGCTGAAAACTTCAGACAAGTTTGAATTTATATTCCACACTCGGCAACGTAACGTAACATGCCTTAAGACTATGTTCAGCACGCCCTGCGTGTTAGCTGCCTCTCGCGGTCGCGCGTAGGATCGGTCACACGTTTAGGACTTTATAAGAGATCTAAATTCGAGTAGCTATTTTTCACAGTCGAATAATCAGAGCACAATATTAACGGTGCAAGCTAACAAACCAAATTGAAGCGAAACCAAATTTTAATCGTCGCTTGCTATCATATGTACAATGCATAACAGTAACGCAAGTGGTCGACATGTGACCTCGGCCTGCGCGTGACCCGGCGTCTCCGCCTAATCTTTGGATCTGGAGTCGCGGCGGCGCGGTGCTGTGCGCGTGCGCGACCACTCTCTCTATCTCTCTCTTCGCGCAGTAACGCGCCAACTAGTTAAAGAAGCGCCGACGCGCTGTCTCCGACACGTCCCGGTCCATTCGTTCAAAGAAAGTATAGGGAATCATTCGGCCTTTACTATGAATTACAAATAAAAAAATAGTAAATGAACGAGATGCTTCTGGGTACAGAACATATCGCGAAATACTAGAATATTTGACAATCCGGTACTCCCGTAAGGGAGTCGGGAGTTCGAGCATCGGGCGCATCGGAGCCAGCGCGGGCGCCGCCGCGTCGTCTCCGTGAACGCGAGCTTAGCCAATCAGATACATCACTTCGTAAAACCTACCCAATCATACCACCATTTATCAATATATTTGTTAACATTCTTACACTTCATCCAAACTCTTTAAGACTTAAATACACGTTCTCATATCGTATATAACATGGCCATTAACTTAAAAATAACCCGCATAAACACGCCGAAAATATGAAATCGCTAACATCACTCCACAGGCTCCCGGGCGACCGGCGTCGCCCCTCCCTCCCCTCGTCGAATTCGTTTCATTTAAATTCCATCAGTTTTCGAATCGATTCATTCGCAGGTTCACGGCGGCGCGCGGCACCCGCTCGGCTACGACACTCATAATACATTCACCACTAGATACAACATACAAGTCTCGCCCGGAGGGCTCCGCGTCCGGGCGGGGAGGCTCTCGCTCCCGCGCGACCGCACGGACCGCGGCGCTCGTCGCTTCGAGATCTGCCCCCGCGCCCGGCGTAGATCCCGGAAACGCGACACTCGTAATCGCAACGGAAACCTGCCCCCACGAATCGCCGGTCGGATGAAACATACCGAGTCCTCAGACCGTCGCACGGACAGGCCCCGAGAAACGCCGGCGGGGTACCCACAGAAACGGCGAATTTTCCCGAAGCCGGCGGAGACGTCGTCCGGGTCGGGCGCGGCTCCCCCGCGGGCGTGGGCCGGACGGCGGGCGGCGGCGGCGCTAGGTGTAGGCGTTGAAGTCGTCCATGGCCTGGCGCGCGGCGAGCCCGGGCGCCGGCGCCTGGTAGGGCGGCGTGGGGCGCGCGGCGGCGGCCAGGCGCTCGGCCTCGAGGCGCCGGCGCAGGCGCTTGATGATGCGCAGCCGCTCCAGCGAGTTGGACGCGTACGCCGCGCCGCCCAGCTTCAGCGACTGCGAGATCTGCGCCGCCAGCTGCAACAGACGGGGGCGCTCATTGCCTTCGACGGGACTCCTTCCTCCTCCTGAGTTTTCGACTCTGAGCTAGCCTACTTCTAATTGTGAACGGGGAGAGCCCCGCGTGCTCCATCTCATCGGGGAGTCGAGAGAACGCCATCCGAGAGAGAGCCCCGAGCGATCACTGATGGCGTCTCCCAAGATTTGGTTCGTAATGCCGAGAGGCCGGCAGGACCGTGGGACGGTGGCGGCTCATGCTCATGTTTGAGCAGATGAAATTGAGATTCGATTCGGTCTGTATGCCGAGAAGGCGGGAAAGACCGTGGGAAGGTGGTGAGTCGTGCTCATTTTTGAGCGGAGCTACCGCCGTTCGAGATCCGTACCTACTTTTCAACCCTGAGGACCTAATCTAAAAACGTTTGTTTGCCGGCGTCGCTGGTGCATACTCACGTGCGCGTGGAGCGCCAGCTGGCGCGCGAGCAGCGCCACGTTGCAGTCGGAGACGACCTGCGTGTCCTGGTGCGCGAGGAACTTGCCGCGGATGCGCTCGTCCTTGGTCTTGATGAACACGCGGTTCATGCCCTGCTCGTACGGCTCCACCACCACGATGCACGAGTTGAACTGACCCTGGAATTTCGCGACGACGAACATTTCTTATACGAAGTTTTAGGTAACATGGCACAACGATTATAAATAGCAGGACCTGTAACTTAAGTCATCTAGAATACTGCCAAGATGTTTCATCACAAACAACTTGCTTCTCAATATCAAGAAAACCAAATGTGTAAAATTTACTATGTTCAATGTAAGGCAGGTTAGTGTTGACATACCTTACATTGGGCATAGTAAATTTTACATTATCATGAATAATGAACGTCATTAATTCAACAGTTTTTCTTGGGATCATCATGGATGCCAAATTACAATGGGGTACTCACGTAACAGCCTACACGTCATCACCTTTTTTGGTTATAATGCACCGAACATGACAGGGCTAACGGCCACGTATTCCTGGCACGACATGAAAGTATAGTGTGGCACAGTACCTTGATGGTGAGTATGTTGAAGTCCGCGCCCGAGTCGTTGTAGACGATGGACACGTAGTCGTTGCCGATGTACTTGCGCTTCTCGTTGCACGTGGGGTCGCGCGCCAGGGACGGCATCGCCGTCGCCACGTGGAACAGCACCTGCCGAAATGGTAGCATGCTTTTAGCATTTCAAAATTTACAAAACTCTTCTGAAATTATTTTACGAAAAGAATATCGAGGTTTTTCGCAAGAGACTAGTAATTTGGCACCATTTGAAATACGCTAGAGGGCGTTATCCGGGCGGCCGATACCCGCTACGCGGTAGGATGACACACAAGACTACATAGTAATTTTGACGTGTAATGTAAGAAAATAACCGATCTCCTGGAAGTGATGGAAGTGAAGTTATGGACCTCATGTACCGTCGGGGACACCTTCGGTGAATCACTTCGTAGAATAAATCGCTCGGTGGCACCGTCTCCTCATTGGCTCACGGTGCCTACACCTTTCATGAAATAGCTCGATACGCACGAGCTGTCACCGGTATGCGGCTAAGGCTGCCTGTCCATTTGAGCGGAGCGTTGCGGCGGAGCGGAGAAACGGACAATATTAGCCAATAGTATTTATTTATTTTAGCCAGTAGAATTTTTGTGTAATACATTGGCTAATATTTGTCCGTTTCTCCGCTCCGCCGCATCGCTCCGCTTAAATGGACAGGCAGCCTAAGACGCGCGCGCACCTGCATGATGTCGTCGTGCCACACGTAGGTGTAGTGGCCGTCCTTGCCGCCCTTCTCCAGGTTGAGGAACAGGTGCGGGTGCTCCTCGCCGTCCAGCGACACCAGCGTGCCCAGCGACGACAGGAACTCCGCGTACCTGCGCACGCGCACACGTCACATACGCACTCACACGCGGTAGCGAAGCCACACTTTACGTTACAATATACAACAGAAAATAGATTCGTGTTAAAAATCCTTTACATACCGTTAAAATTTAACTTTCTTAGCAAATTAAATCAGAAAAATAAAAATCAGCTGTTCCATACAAACAAAGAATATTCACGGGGAATAATGAATGGAACAGTTGATTTTTATTTTGCTTATTTGATCATTTAACAGGCTAAGGGGCTTTATATTCCTGTTACTTATTATTATGAAGGCTTTGAGAATGTTGTGAAACTAACCTCACGCTTCCATATTCATTTTTCAATATTAATACTTCGTTGTCTTGCTGACCTGGACCCACGTATAACACTCCCACCTGGATTCACGAAATAAAAGACATACACATATGAATATACTCGGAAAAGATGTTGGAAAATCTGAATCAGCTGTAGAATACACATCGATAAATGGACTTATCATTTAACTAAGGGCTGATTTATCAATTTTCATGTATGCATGGTTTTCAGTCAGTTAAATAAATAACCAACCACATATCAATAGAGATACGAATGACAACTAATTTTCAATCGGGAAGAATAAAACAATATCTGACGAATAACCTTTTATCCATGCATCGAAAAATAAGTCCTAAATAAAATAATGTGTTCTAGTGAGTCCCGTCATATCCCGATGACTTAATTTCTATGGAGGTCTTTGCCCTGCAATGGGACAGTACATAGGCTGTTATTTAGGTTTTAAGATGGTATACAAGAGGGTCTGGCTGGCATATCGTTAGTGTGTGTGTGAGGCGGTGTGTCGGCGGTAACCTTGTAGGTCTCGACGGGCGGCACGAGGTCGAGGTTCTTGATGGTGCGCTCGTGCTGCACGCCGTGCACGCGCAGCGGGCGCTCGCCGCCGCGCGCCGCGCCCGCGCCCGCGCCCGCCTCGCCCGGCGCCGGCGGCGCCAGCGGGTACGTGCTCATGTTGTGGTACAGCTGCAGGAACACGAACGCCGGCGTCGCGCCGCCGCCGCCGCCGCCCACCGCGCCCGCGCCGCCGCCGCCGCCGCCCGCCGCGCCGCCCGCCCCGCTCGGCCCGCTCGCGCCGTTCGCTCGGGACGTGTTTTCTCTGAAATATCAAATATACGGTCAGTGTCTTTGAACATTCATATCCCTTTCACCGAATGTTCTACCGACCTTTCTAAACGATGTTCGTTCTACAAATATCATCGAAAATTGACAGCACAAACATCAGAAAGGATAGTATTTGATCAGACGTAATCGTCCGTCGACGCTAACGACATATCAATACATATTTGAAAGGAATGGTACGGTGCGATAAGTCGATAAAGATGTTTCGTGCTGAGTATTAGCGCAATCATAGCACAGCCACGGTAAGTTTGAATGTTCCGGATAGCCCCCCGGTGTGTGGTGAGTGTGTGTCACCTGAGCCGGCGCGTGGGGCTCATGACGGAGATGGTGTGCGAGCGCTTGGAGCGCGCCAGCGGCGGCAGGTCGTCGCTGTCGCGCGCGCCCAGGCTGCCGGGGTGTGCGGGGGGTGTGTGGTGAGTGTGTGTCACCTGAGCCGGCGCGTGGGGCTCATGACGGAGATGGTGTGCGAGCGCTTGGAGCGCGCCAGCGGCGGCAGGTCGTCGCTGTCGCGCGCGCCCAGGCTGCCGGGGTGTGCGGGGGGTGTGTGGTGAGTGTGTGTCACCTGAGCCGGCGCGTGGGGCTCATGACGGAGATGGTGTGCGAGCGCTTGGAGCGCGCCAGCGGCGGCAGGTCGTCGCTGTCGCGCGCGCCCAGGCTGCCGGGGTGTGCGGGGGGTGTGTGGTGAGTGTGTGTCACCTGAGCCGGCGCGTGGGGCTCATGACGGAGATGGTGTGCGAGCGCTTGGAGCGCGCCAGCGGCGGCAGGTCGTCGCTGTCGCGCGCGCCCAGGCTGCCGGGGTGTGCGGGGGGTGTGTGGTGAGTGTGTGTCACCTGAGCCGGCGCGTGGGGCTCATGACGGAGATGGTGTGCGAGCGCTTGGAGCGCGCCAGCGGCGGCAGGTCGTCGCTGTCGCGCGCGCCAGGCTGCCGGGGTGTGCGGGGGGGTGTGTGGTGAGTGTGTGTCACCTGAGCCGGCGCGTGGGGCTCATGACGGAGATGGTGTGCGAGCGCTTGGAGCGCGCCAGCGGCGGCAGGTCGTCGCTGTCGCGCGCGCCCAGGCTGCCGGGGTGTGCGGGGGGTGTGTGGTGAGTGTGTGTCACCTGAGCCGGCGCGTGGGGCTCATGACGGAGATGGTGTGCGAGCGCTTGGAGCGCGCCAGCGGCGGCAGGTCGTCGCTGTCGCGCGCGCCCAGGCTGCCGGGGTGTGCGGGGGGGTGTGTGGTGAGTGTGTGTCACCTGAGCCGGCGCGTGGGGCTCATGACGGAGATGGTGTGCGAGCGCTTGGAGCGCGCCAGCGGCGGCAGGTCGTCGCTGTCGCGCGCGCCCAGGCTGCCGGGGTGTGCGGGGGGCGCGGGGGGCGGGCGCGGCGGCTTGTTGCCTGACGTCACGGTGCTGTCGCTCGCCGTCTGCAACATGGAACACGCCGGTGAGGGTTCAACGGACGCCGCTGCCGCGTAGGTAACGAACCTTGGATCTACCCAGCGTTCGAAATGGGCATCGAAATAATTAATTTTGGCCGTATCTCCTAAATTGCTGCCGATACATCAATTTGATGTGAAAATCACTTCACATGAACTTGGAGGTGTCACGAATGATAAATGAAAGAATGATTAACCTGCATATCCTATTAAATAATCTACGACAGTCATGATTTTAGAATACTTTAGAAAATACATTTTATTAATTTGGATTTTATCTGTTTCAGATTGGACTTCAAGATTCTGATAAGTATCCAGAACAAATACCTTTTGTAACTGATGATGTGAGCCGCCCGCTGACACGCCGTTGGTCTCCGGCTCCGCGTCCACCGTGCCTGCAAAGCATAATCATTTTCAATACAGGGTGCGCCGGGTAAACACGCTTCCATCCCTTACCACCACCTCTACCATCCATTTTGTTAAAAATTTTGTTACAAACACTGTATGGGGAGAGAAACCAATTTCCAAAAGTCGTACAACAAATGTTATTCAGAATGGATAGCAGAAGATGTGAGTAAAGGGATGAAAATTCGCCTGCATCGGAGTTCGTAGCCACGAAAGGGGAGGCGGCGGGGTCGGGAGGAGTCGGAAATGTCCTGGGCTGACTCCGCCCGGTCACCCCCGCGTGAGGCACGAGGCAGGCACTCACCCGGGTCGGAGTTGTAGGTCATGAGGTGGTGCGGCACGAGGCAGGCACTCACCCGGGTCGGAGTTGTAGGTCATGAGGTGGTGCGGCACGAGGCAGGCACTCACCCGGGTCGGAGTCGTAGGTCATGAGGTGGTGCGGCACGAGGCAGGCACTCACCCGGGTCGGAGTTGTAGGTCATGAGGTGGTGCGGCACGAGGCAGGCACTCACCCGGGTCGGAGTTGTAGGTCATGAGGTGGTGCGGCACGAGGCAGGCACTCACCCGGGTCGGAGTTGTAGGGTATGAGGTGGTGCGGCACGAGGCAGGCACTCACACGGGTCGGAGTTGTAGGTCATGAGGTGGTGCGGCACGAGGCAGGCACTCACCCGGTCGGAGTTAGGTCATGAAGGTGGTGCGGCACGAGCAGGCCTCACCCGGGTCGGAGTTGTAGGGTCATGAGGTGGAGCGGCACAGCAGGCCACTCACCCGGGTCGGAGTTGTAGGTCATGAGGTGGTGCGGCACGAGGCAGGCACTCACCCGGGTCGGAGTTGTAGGTCATGAGGTGGTGCGGCACGAGGCAGGCACTCACCCGGGTCGGAGTTGTAGGTCATGAGGTGGTGCGGCACGAGGCAGGCACTCACCCGGGTCGGAGTTGTAGGTCATGAGGTGGTGCGGCACGAGGCAGGCACTCACCCGGGTCGGAGTTGTAGGTCATGAGGTGGTGCGCGCGCGGCGCGTGCGGCGCCAGCGGGGACGTGCCCGACATCTCCTCGGGGATGGCCTCGCACGACACGCGCATGTCGCTCTTCTTCGCCGCCTTCTTCGACGCGTGCAGCGACACTGACGTGCTTCTGCGTAGTTGGAATAATTAAAAGAAATTCAAATAAACATTTTTATAAGTACTGTTTACATGCAGATCACTTTATCTGCAATCGATTTTGGCGGTGCGTTGCTGTTTTTAACTTATAAAGTAATCTATTAAAAAGCGTTTCATTTCTTAGTTATTCCATGCCGTACCCGAGAATCTTCTTCTTTGAGAAGGAATACTTGCACCACGACATTTGCTCAGAATGACATCCACGGCATCAGTTCAGGAAAGTTGACGGGCGTGATAATTTTAGGATGGATAAAACTTCAAAAAAAGCCAAGAGATGTATGGCCTAAACTCTCGATTTTTAATTAAATTTAGTTGACGGGCAGAGGCTGCTGCCTGGGAGCAGCAAGTAGTATATATAACTGCGCGGTGCTCACGTGGGCTCGCAGCTGGGCAGCAGGATCATGTCGTGCGGCTCGGGCGGCGCGCGCTCGCGCTCCGCCACGCAGGCCTTCCACGACGACGACATCTCCGGCGACGAGTTGGAGCGCCGCACCAGGTGCCGCGACTTGCCCTAAGGGGACAAACAAACTGTTGCGACAAAACACTCGCTTAAAACGACAAGCACCTGCGCACTTGTCTAATCTGACCACGAGGTGCCTTCACTTGAAACTCGATATTTTCACTAACGAGCCACGGTCTTTTATGGTCGGGCGAGCGATTTCTTATGGCAATAGGGTTAGTCATTTGGCTATCCGATGAATTTGCTCTATGTTTGCTAAAGTAAATATGGTACAGTAAGGTATTACGAGTAGGCACTGTTGTAATAGGCACCTACTACTATTCATTTGACATTTATATCCCACTAGCGGCCGCCCGCGACTTCGTCCGCGTAGAAAAGTAACTTTTAACCCCCTTTTAACCTCTTACAACCCCCTTTTCGCAATAAAAGTAGCCTATGTTCTTTCTCAGGGTCTAGATCATCTGTATACCAAATTTCATATAAATCCGTTTAGTATTTTGGCGTGAAAGAGTAACAGACAGACAGAGTTACTTTCGGATTTATAATATTAGTTAGGATTGTTTGTATATCAGGAAATGTCTTCCATATGCTATATATTTACGCCAGTGTAACTGAAATCGCGATTTAAATTCGCCGCGAATTAGATCGTCTGGACTAGGTGTTACCTCGGGCACGATGAGCAGCATGTCGTCGTCGTCGGCGGCGGCGGCGCCGGCCTGGCGCTGCGGCGAGCCCGGGATGTTGATCGGCTGCGTGCTGGCGCGCACGCACTCGCCCGCCCTGCGCCGCACCACGCATTACAATCAACACACTATACAGTGACCTCGTTATCGCGCTCGTTTATACGGAGTTCGCACTCCCGAACGTGGTTAACGAGTAATGGCTTCAGAATGAGCGACCCCGTCGCGAGGTCGCAAGCTTGATATAATGTGAATGTGAATACCGATGGTCATAAATTGTTTGGTGTCCGCAGAATACCAGCTATAGCTGATAGATTTGATTGTTGTATAATAGATAAAATTATAGATACAATTTAATGTTTGATTAAAATAAAAATGAACTGTAACTGTAGGTAATTTTGGTGACAAATAAACTCTTTTTCTACATACTAACATGTAATTGTCATATTTAGTATTATTACTACTTGTGAATCTGTTTTTGTAATGGACAAAATAAATTTTCCTTATAAGGTTACTCCCGCCACGAGTTGGTCGCGTCGAGCGCCGCGGGGTGCGCGGGGCGCGGGGCAAGACGTAGCCATACTTTAGAGAGCTTAATGCTATAGTCACATGTGAATACAATTTCAGAATAAGCGTTGTAAAAAGCTTAAAAAACCTTTCATTTCCGTAGTGAATAGCAAGTACGTCGAACCCTACCAAAAACTACCAAACAGAGGTATTCCATACCTGAGCGGCTGCGGCGGCACGATGCAGTGCGTGGCGGCGTGGGGCGGCTTCTTTTCACTCGCCACCACTGAGTCCGAACTGCATGACATCACCATTATTTCAGTAACCACTCCCAACACACATAAGTCCTAAGTTTGATTTAAATTTGTATTCTTGGGGAACTGTACTTGTTTATTCGTTGAATTTTTGTCAAAAATCTGAAATATATTTTAAATGTTTGATGATGAAACAGATATTTGTGTTAGGTCTGGGTGTTTGCAGCCCCTCCGTTGTTTCCTTTAGTTTAGGACCGGACAATGTAATTTTGTCTCAATTTACTTATTAGGTAGGTGTTATGTAAATGAACGCTAATTGCGTTTTAGTAAAGTATATACAAATTTAACTGGTGTGTATTTGGGTCGGCTTACCTTGATTTGTGGAGGTCTGGGTGCGGGCTGACCTGCGGCCGCGAGTGCGAGGACGCCGAGCCGCTCCGCGACCGCATGTCGCTCTCGGACCACTACAACATAAGACTACATTAACAAAAACATACACAGTAATTTTTTGGGCAGTTAGAGGAACACGAGTATAACTTGACTTCGAGGAATATAGCAATAATTAGAAAAAAACTGTTGCATGACGTAAAAATTTAACACTTAATGGCCGCTATGACACTTATTTTTCTTAAAATTCTTTAAAGCCAAGGCATCCTTTAAAACCTTCCAAAATTCTTTGAGTTCTTAATTTGCAGATTTGCATGAGTAGACTAAAACATCTATATCTGTACAATTTAAAGAATAAATAAATAACGACAAGGCTTATAAGTAAGCCCGAAATAGCAAAACATTGGCGCGATGCAATTGACATTCAGCGCTATCTATTAAATACAGTTTAAAACAGCTATAAAAACACCAGTCCCGAAATAAAGTGATGAGTCCGATCACTAGTTACAAGTAAACAGAGTTGAACAGATGCAAGCTTGTATAGCAGTTTGTAGATGTTTACCCGGTCGTTCCTGGAGTCGCCGATGCCGCTGGAGGCGGAGGAGGGCGGCGGCGACAGCAGCGCCGCCACCTCCTCCAGCGGCCACTCCAGCATGTGGTCCCAGCTCAGCTGCAACACACACACGCACAGCGTCATGTAATGTATACGTATGCCAAGAAGAAGGGAAGGACCATGAGAACGAGGCGGTTATGTAATGTGAATGATGAATAAGTGTGACAAAACCTTATCCCGTTATTACAAAACGTGTTTTATGGTGAATTTGTAACTTTTATAAAAGCGACAGCATCATTTAAATCATGACTAAAATTAGTCTTCGATGAACCTAGATTACTATGTTAATTCTGATATTTAAATAATAGAGCTTAAACTATTAAACCTGCTTTAATATCAGGTCAATGTACGTGATAAATCTACTGCCTTCAAATTTACTTATGCACCAAATGAGATGTTCAGGGACTAATCATAACGTCTCGGAATGAAGGCGACGATGCCAGCACTAAAAGTAAGGCAGAGCCCCGGCCAGCAGCGGGCCCGGCGTACCTGGTTCACCTCACCAGCCCGCCTCCTCCGCCTCCTGCCTACCTGGTTCTGCACGCGCAGCACGAAGGCGAGGTCGCCGGTGGGCGCGCGCACGTGCACCTCACCAGCCCGCCTCCTCCGCCTCCTGCCTACCTGGTTCTGCACGCGCAGCACGAAGGCGAGGTCGCCGGTGGGCGCGCGCACGTGCACCTCACCAGCCCGCCTCCTCCGCCTCCTGCCTACCTGGTTCTGCACGCGCAGCACGAAGGCGAGGTCGCCGGTGGGCGCGCGCACGTGCACCTCACCAGCCCGCCTCCTCCGCCTCCTGCCTACCTGGTTCTGCACGCGCAGCACGAAGGCGAGGTCGCCGGTGGGCGCGCGCACGTGCACCTCACCAGCCCGCCTCCTCCGCCTCCTGCCTACCTGGTTCTGCACGCGCAGCACGAAGGCGAGGTCGCCGGTGGGCGCGCGCACGTGCACCTCGGCCCAGTTGGCGCACCAGCACGGGCACGCGCCCGCGCCCGCCACGCCGCCCACGCGCGACCAGCCCGCCTCCTCCGACTCCTGCGCGACACACCACACGTTCACTCGATAAAAATTAAATTTACATTTTCATATTAAAATTTACGAGCGGTTAAAATAACATGATTATTTGCTCAATATTACTAACGTCAGCGGTTAATTTAGATGATTTAAACATTCACAAAAATATTTCGACGATTATCTAATTTAAAAATTAGGCCACATTATACTATTGACACTTTTTTTTCGGCGATGTGGTGATCTATTACATACCTACTACGTTTTTGGCATTCAACAAAACGGAGTTCAAGAAAGAATCTTATGCTGAAACACATTTAACACCCTAAATTATTGATATTCATCTTACAAATTACATTGAAACTCACGGCTTCTTTGGATATCCTCTCGAAGCGCTGCGTGAACTGGTTGAGCACGTCGGCGACGGGGTCGCCCGACTTGTTGTTCTCCGCCGAGTTTTGTCTGTAACACACGGACACACACTGTCACAACCTGTGCAATAACGAGACATGTTTGCAACTAATGAAATAACATATACTATCCTGTGGACAAATTAAAGTATGCAAAATATATGATATAATTTGAGATGAAAAAAAAAAGCTATACAATTTGTGAATTAAGTAGTGAAGATAAAAGAATGGTGTCGTTTGCGTCATAATGTATGGTAATCCTATTTCCCATGAGGTATACCAAGGCAAGAGTTCGTTGTAAAAATGAATTTCTTGGTGAATTAAATATAACTTGTTGTTATAAATAAAAAGTAATATCATCACAGAGCCACAAAATCAATAATGTTGATAAGATTCATATTTATTTGTAACTGTATTGAAATGTTTAGTTAAATATTTCAAACTATTAAGCAGGTAATCTTTGCAACACCCTTTGGGGCTAATGTTGTAAACCTGCCTACTTTTTTAGATCCTTTGAATCAGAATCAGAACTTTACATGTAACCACATGATGCAATTAAGAATACGACTATAACTAAATGTTCATTCATCTAGTATGTACTGACAATTTAGAGGACTTCAAATCGTTGTATAGTTTTTGCTTTTTAAGAACACTAACAGCTCATGCGATACATGCAAAATGCGGTGCTCAGTGGCGATTTTTAAATAAGAAACGGGCACATTGTGAGATAATGCTTTATTTCTTATGTGAATATTTACTATGTAGATTCTACAATTGAATAGGTTAGCTGGTGAGCTATCTACAGGAGTGGAGACGGAGTGAGAGGAAATGAGTGCACAAAATAAATAGACACAGAAGATCTGCCTTAGCAGGCATTGCTAAATAGATAAGTTCGTTCGTGTAAGTACGCGCTAGACAATGAATAGTATAATGTCTCTCCCGCACAAGCTACTTAATTCTATCTCTGTCTCACGCCGAGATCACTTTACGTGTGCGTAGGCTGCTCATCATGCGATATTCTGTGACTATGTATTTTATAGTGAGAGGGCGTATTTCTACCATTAGTAAAGCGGTGAGGGACAACATCGAGAGGAAACTTGCACGTTACGAATAGTCTGTAAAACGTGTAACCATGATTCTGTTAGCCTGATTCCCCTGTTAAAGGGTTACGAAGGTCAGCCGCTACATTGTTATTATCAGATTCTACAAATCCTGAACCATGGCCTAAGCGCAAAAGCAACAGCCTGGGACGCAACCGGGAATGTCACGCTAAGATGTGAGGGAGAGGGAGGGGCGGGTCGGAGGCCACCTGGTGGTGTGTCCGCTGGAGGGCGGCAGCAGCGGCGCGTCGGAGATGGACAGCGACGAGCACGACGTCTCCGTGCTGCGGCTGTGCTGCAGCGAGTGCTTGCTGTAGCTGCACACGCCAACCACCGTCACACACGACACCACACCACACGCGAACACAACGCGACACGACACACTCGCTACACCGATCCAATGGCGATCGCGACGGCGAGACCGATACGTTACTCAAAAATTAAGTAGCGGTCTATGATTGATTGGGGTGATGACCAGATCCCCATATTTACGAAATTAATGCAAAAAATATACTCTAAAAATATGACAAGGGAAAATTCATCTGAAATAGTTAACGCATACTTTACAACATAACAATGGTTGTCTTTCTCTTTGCTCCAAAGTTTATGAATTATGATTACTTCTATCAGTTTGTGTAACATTAGAAAGTGCCGTAAGGATCGATGCAGCAGCGTCAGAGAACAATACAAAGCTAGATATTTCGCCACGACGATTTACAGTTGTTATCTGACGACGCAGTGAGGACTTTCGCAAATAGAAAATCCTTTAGAGGGCGTTATGAAGGTTTTATTATCATTCAGGTTAGTAATTTGTAAGACAACCAATATCGACAACAATGGAATTAATATAACCATTTAGCAGATTTTTCATACGCGTTAGCCCTCTTGCCTGCATTCACTAAACAGATTTTATGTTTAAAAACTAACTGAATCATCAGATAACAATCGCATCTCGTCAAAAGTAAGATATCCCGTCCACCAGAACAATACACAAAATACTATTTGAGATAACCATTTAATCTGTTACAGGTTAGTTGTAAGCAAGGCGCAAATATTGTTAGTTGATCCAGCTACCGTATTAGTAGATTGGTTGGGAAACTGAATGGGTATTTATTAATCTTCAAGTATTTATAAAGGCTATGCCAGTGGCAAGGTTAGCCATTAATTGGCAATAGATCGGTCATTGTAAACGCTAAGGTTGGGACTCACCGCTTGACCTCGGAGGCGGCGCTGCTGCCGTTGCCGTTGCTGTCGCTCGGCGCTCTCGCTCACCTGCACCTGACACACCCACTTACATGATCATTTGCACCAAATGCTCACTCGGTCATCAGTCTTGGTGTGTCGCAATGCTCAATTTTGTAATGTGCCAAATAAACTTTATTCTATTCTACACTCGGTTATGGACACGTTCAAGTACCACGTGAGCTTGGAAGGGGATGCGAGTTTTAGTTTTGAAAAACGTAATTTATAGCTAAAATATATGGGCGCTAAAATTAACAAGAACCTGCTCACGTAATACTTGAATGCCTCCCGAATCACAAGGGGTAATATTCACTTGGCTGTTTTCTTTACACGTGATTATGCCTTGCACCTGGTCATTAGGTCGGTCACGTTACCTGCACGGCGGGCGCGGCGGGCGCGGCGGGCGCGGCGGCGCGGGCTCGGCGTCGCCGGCCACGCTCTCGGCGTGCTGCCGGCACAGCAGGGCGCATCTATAACACACAACATTCTAATCAAGCAGACAAGCGGAAATAAACCTTATTTCCAAAAGATTAAGATCCATATTCTGTTGCGCACTACGACGCATATGTTTTGTTGATTATGCCTGAGCAAATACGAGTTAGTTCGAAAACAAATGGAAGAGGAAGCATTGTCATAGAAATCTCTTCATTTCAGTCAGGCAATATGCGAGCGAGAAGCAGATAGAAAATTCTCGATTTGCCCAAAGTGTTCGCACCTATGAAGCGCACCTGTATAAATAATGGGAAGTGTGAAAGATTTGGAAAGCTAAGCTCAAAGTAGTTATTTGCCTACTATGTTTGGAATTTAGACCTATACTAGTATGTAGATTTGACCTGATCAATGAACACATATTTTAGTAGGGCAAAGCTCCAAGGTAGTAAAATAAATGATAAATGATTGGTAACCTGTCGCACAAGCCCTGCTTGATGGAGTTCTGCAGGCAGCCGGAGGTGGTGATGGTGATGAGCCGGTGGCCCACCAGCCACGTCATCGACTGCCCGCCCGTGAACAGGAACTCCGCTAAGTCGCTCCTGGGGACGCCGCGAGAGAACACGAGATTTAAACATACTGTAATATTATTTACTGGCATAGGATACGCGTATTCTACTAACAATCTATATTAGAACAACATTAAATGTTGTTGTACAAATTTTGTTCGATGAATTTTTAAAATTCACTTTAAAAAAACACTGCAGGGCGTGGAGGTGTACCGCGCGAGCAGGTCCACGCAGGTCTCCGTCGGCTGCACTCACCTCTGCGGCTTGACGCTGCAGGGCGTGGAGGTGTACCGCGCGAGCAGGTCCACGCAGGTCTCCGTCGGCTGCACTCACCTCTGCGGCTTGACGCTGCAGGGCGTGGAGGTGTACCGCGCGAGCAGGTCCACGCAGGTCTCCGTCGGCTGCACTCACCTCTGCGGCTTGACGCTGCAGGGCGTGGAGGTGTACCGCGCGAGCAGGTCCACGCAGGTCTCCGTCGGCTGCACTCACCTCTGCGGCTTGACGCTGCAGGGCGTGGAGGTGTACCGCGCGAGCAGGTCCACGCAGGTCTCCGTCGGCTGCACTCACCTCTGCGGCTTGACGCTGCAGGGCGTGGAGGTGTACCGCGCGAGCAGGTCCACGCAGGTCTCCGTCGGCTGCACTCACCTCTGCGGCTTGACGCTGCAGGGCGTGGAGGTGTACCGCGCGAGCAGGTCCACGCAGGTCTCCGTCGGCTGCACTCACCTCTGCGGCTTGACGCTGCAGGGCGTGGAGGTGTACCGCGCGAGCAGGTCCACGCAGGTCTCCGTCGGCTGCACTCACCTCTGCGGCTTGACGCTGCAGGGCGTGGAGGTGTACCGCGCGAGCAGGTCCACGCAGGTCTCCGTCGGCTGCACTCACCTCTGCGGCTTGACGCTGCAGGGCGTGGAGGTGTACCGCGCGAGCAGGTCCACGCAGGTCTCCGTCGGCTGCACTCACCTCTGCGGCTTGACGCTGCAGGGCGTGGAGGTGTACCGCGCGAGCAGGTCCACGCAGGTCTCCGTCGGCTGCACTCACCTCTGCGGCTTGACGCTGCAGGGCGTGGAGGTGTACCGCGCGAGCAGGTCCACGCAGGTCTCCGTCGGCTGCACTCACCTCTGCGGCTTGACGCTGCAGGGCGTGGAGGTGTACCGCGCGAGCAGGTCCACGCAGGTCTCCGTCGGCTGCACTCACCTCTGCGGCTTGACGCTGCAGGGCGTGGAGGTGTACCGCGCGAGCAGGTCCACGCAGGTCTCCGTCGGCTGCACTCACCTCTGCGGCTTGACGCTGCAGGGCGTGGAGGTGTACCGCGCGAGCAGGTCCACGCAGGTCTCCGTCGGCTGCACTCACCTCTGCGGCTTGACGCTGCAGGGCGTGGAGGTGTACCGCGCGAGCAGGTCCACGCAGGTCTCCGTCGGCTGCACTCACCTCTGCGGCTTGACGCTGCAGGGCGTGGAGGTGTACCGCGCGAGCAGGTCCACGCAGGTCTCCGTCGGCTGCACTCACCTCTGCGGCTTGACGCTGCAGGGCGTGGAGGTGTACCGCGCGAGCAGGTCCACGCAGGTCTCCGTCGGCTGCACTCACCTCTGCGGCTTGACGCTGCAGGGCGTGGAGGTGTACCGCGCGAGCAGGTCCACGCAGGTCTCCGTCAGCTCCACGTGGAAGGCGGCGGACGCCGAGGCCGCACCCGCTCCCCGCGCGCCCATGCCTACGCGCGACACCGCCTTTGAACCCTGCACGCACACATACCAAGCTCAATTATACTGTGTCAATAGCGTTGGGGAAATAATCTCCGCATTCTCCGCGCCTCTGCCGCTTATGTCCTAGAGTATGCTCACCCCGATGGGTATAAAACATTTGAACTCTGCTAGTTCTTAACGCATTATCCCCCAAATCGAGCGAGTCACGGTACCTGATGGTATGTGATCACCGCCGCTCGTAGATACCGGTTACACCGGAAAGAGTGCAGATGCGTAGCCGGCATTTTAGGAAGATGTGAACGCAACGTTCTACGCGTATGATGATTGTGGTGATTAGTCAGGCAACATTGACAGATGGATGGATTGTGTAAGGAACGATAGGACTAAAAAGGGGATGGATGATACGGTGATCGAAGACAGGGACGAATAGAAGAAGAAGACGAAGTGATAAAGGGGTCCTTTATCACGTACGCTATGTCAGATCTGACCACTTGGTATAATGATAACTGAGTGATGTCTGATGTATTCCGAGAATCTGTTAGATTTAATATATAAATTCTTTCAAATGCATCGTCCTATTGCATCACGAACCCAGGAACTCTACAGTAATACAAAACTGCACATGTTCAGTATTGCGATACGCATGAAGTGGCATAGGAATAAGGTGGCGCGTACCAAGCTGGAGCTCCGCTGCCTGTTGGAGGAGTCCTCGTTGGCGCTCTGCTGGAAGTTGTTGCTCTTGTACTGCAGCTGCTCCTCGAACGGCATTATTATGTAGTTGTGCAGGCCCTATACATAGAAAATGTTATGATAAATCGTATATGAATATATAAACCAAGCAATATAAAAATATCGTATTGCCTTCTTTTACGCAAAAAAAGAAAGCGGGAAATCATGATTGAATGGTCCTTAAGCCACAACCGTCAAAAAATACTGCTGCAGCGAAACGGTTCCACAAAACTTGTGAAAATGTCGTGAGACTAGAAATGAGACGAGTAGTTATGGGAATAAAATGTGGACCTAAAATGTATAACTTGATGTTAACCGTCTAGGTGAGGATGAAACAAAAGTGACTTTCGTGTGGCACGACTATCTTCTTCTGTTGACACATTTACTTAGTAAATCCATAACAGATAGATAAAGAGATAAGCGGTTATATTGATAAAGTAAATAAAAAAATTCAAAAATATTAAAAAATATATACTTGATTGAAATGTGATGTTGAATTAACTGTCCATTGCTCCTTGGCAATGTATAAATTTGTGTTGGTACCATTGTGGTTAGTGACGTACTGGAATATGTGTCCACCACCTTTATTCGTAACATCCATGAATGCAATCCTTCGTGTTAGCTACTCACGTGTATGATGAAGCGCACGAAGTTGCGGCGGTAGGAGAGGCGGCACTTGAGGAACCAGGCGGCGATGACGTGGTGCGCCAGCGACACCACGTAGTGGTTGTAGCGCGAGGGGTTGGTGTACGGCAGCAGGATCGCGAACACCGACATGTACTGGTCCTCCACGAACGACGCGAACACGCGCGGCAGCCGCGTCAGCGCTGCAACCACATACGACATATCAACTCAACTGTCCACGTAAATCTCACGCTTTACGTGGACACCACGTCACAGCTTCTGATTATTATGTGATAGGTAGCAGATGAGCACCTGGTGGTAAGTGATTGCCCATAGTCACTAGCAACGAGTCACAACTTTGTAAAATTATTTGTAGTAATTATTAGCGAGAACTGCTCAAAGCATTATAATGTATTCTATCCTATGTATACTACTTTTGTTATGTCAATGTTGTTTATCTTCCATGAAATAAATAAACATTTCGTCATTTAGACTGGGCTGACGGGCAAGTTATTTTTATAACTTCCATTTATTTTACAGAAATTATTAAAAAACCTATGTCATTTGATACGATGTTGCCTTATTAATTCCTCTCCCCTCAGTAAACCGCCCCAGGTGGACCACATTTTTCACTTTGTGTACAGAGCGACACACGTATGTCATTTCGCTGTAGTCACTGGTCCACAAATACACGTCAATGCGTGTCCGAGAAACTTTCTCGGACTCGCATTACAACTTTAGCACTCATCTTCGCCTAACATCAGGTGTGATTGAAGTCAAAAGCTTAGCTGTGGTAACATATAGGTAACAAAATGTGTGTGTACTGACTGGAGAGGAACTCGAGCATGGGGCTGGCGATGGCCTTGGTGTCGGAGATCTTGGACAGGTCCAGCAGCACCTCGGGCAGCATCTTCACCATGGTCTCGCGCATCTCCAGCGTGAAGATCGTCAGCGCGTTGATGTACGGCTGCGGCGTGCGTAGGACTGCAACCGGCACACAAGTATTGTATTAATATCGTCCTAACCGATATTTCGGTTAAGTCTATGGTCATTTAAGTGTGTGACGCGTGTGTGCTGTGTGACGTCACTCACCCATGCCGTACTTGAGGAGGCAGCGCACGATGCGCTGCTGCGTCTGCGGCTCGAGGCAGGTGTGGTAGGGCGCCAGCGCCGCCAGCGCCGGCAGCGCCGCGGCGTGGAACTCCGACACGAGCAGCTTGCCGCCGCCGCCGCCGCCGCCCGCGCCGCCCGTGCGCACGCACTCCGGGAAGTACATGCTGCGGTCTGAGATCTGCACACCAAACATTCTAAATTAATATCATTTATACTGTAACGAACGTCATAGAGCGTAATGTCTCAAAATGTGTGCAAAGTTCAACAATTTGATCCGCCTTCAACTCCTCACGACCGACCGGCGAGCACGTGAGGCGCGGACTCACCATGGAGCAGAGCGTGGAGGCCAGCAGGTCGAGGTCGTGCGCGCGGCGGCCGAGCGCGAGCGCGCGCGCGTGCAGCAGGTGCGGCAGCGCGCGCAGCACGTGAGGCGCGGACTCACCATGGAGCAGAGCGTGGAGGCCAGCAGGTCGAGGTCGTGCGCGCGGCGGCCGAGCGCGAGCGCGCGCGCGTGCAGCAGGTGCGGCAGCGCGCGCAGCACGGCGGCCAGCACGCTCCACTCGGGCTCGCGCGTCAGCGCCGCCGCCAGCGCCCGCGCCGCGCGCCCCGCGCCCACCGCGCACGCGCCCTGCAACCACGCGAACACACGCATCGTAAAAACTCTAACTAAATCAATATAAAAATCTAAAAACCGCTCCGAACAGTAAGAGACACTTTTATGATGGAAGCCAAAAACTCCAGGACCAGACTCCGGATGAAAACCTTGAATGATGTGGAAGATGTACGGAATGGCGAAATATCCCAGCGGCTCGCACAGCAGCAGCGGCTCGGACCTATGTGCTCGTGTCGGCTCGTGTCGCACGTACCGGCGGCAGGTCGCGCGCGGGCGGCGGCGGCTGGCCGCGCGCGCCCAGCGGCTCGCACAGCAGCAGCGGCGAGCACAGCGGCTTGAGCCGCGCCGCCGCCGCGCCGTACACCGGCGCGCCCGACGCGTCGTAGCAGAACCCCACGCAGTTGAACGAGTTCGCGCGCAGACCGAACACCATCTCTAGGATCTGAAAGTTTAACAATTTCCTATTGTACTTCGAATTCAACGATACAACTCGAAGATGAGGACTGAGGGTGCGTTTCCAAAGAAACGGACCCTTAGTCCTCACTCATCAGAGATGAGATGTGTATTTTGAGCGATGTGATTGGTAAATTTTTCAAGTCTCCGCCGCCGGCGCCGCGTGGCCCGCGGATATGTACCTTGAGGCGGATGTCGGGGTGGTGCATGAAGATGGCGGGGCGCTTGTAGTGCAGCTCGAGGTGGTCGAGCAGCACGAGCAGCGCGCGCGCGGCGTGCGCGGGCGCGGCCGGCAGCTTGTCGTGCAGCAGCCGCAGCAGCCCCGCCGCCGCCAGCGCCGCGTCGCCCGCGTCCGCGCCCGCCGGCAGCGGCACGTCGCCCACGAACATCTCGAACGGACGGTTCAGGATCTGCGCACGCACCGCAACATCGATTACGTATAAGCCTGGCCGCACAAATGCGTTTTCCGAATTCGAGTTCCGCATTCGGACGTCTGAAATGCATGGATTCAATATAAAATACATGTACTAACGCACATGTACGTTTTTTTACGTTCAGAAAAATATATTCAATCCATGCATTCGGATGCCCGAATGCGGAATCGAAGTTCGGAAATCGAATTCGGAAAACGCATGTGTGCGGCCTCGCTAAAACAGACTGATGGATAAATTCACACACACACACTAACAAGTAGACACAGGCATAAATAAAAAACCGTACACACTACAGAGTCCTTGTTTTTATATTTATTTGTTTACTTTGTTTGCTAAAATCATCATCTATAGTTCGTGCCAGATAAACTTGCAATAAAAGTCATTCACCCCACTTGTACCAAGAAGTATTAAAAATTCGCGATACTTAACGCGATACAGATCGCTTCCCATAATAAACTGTCGATAAAATTACATTTGCCGTGTTTCATAATACCAAACGTCAAAGTTCTAGTCTATGTGAAGTTCGCACGTCAAGGACTATGAAACGCTGCAAATGTAATTTTATTGACAGTTTAGTATGGAAAGCGATCTGTACCACGAATTTTGACGACTTCTTGGTACAAGTAGGCCTGTCCCACTCCGCGTGTAGGTAAGTTTTTTAAGCTCCCAAAGGACGATGAGAGGTAAGTAAGGTCGCGTACCTTCTCGAGCAGGTCGATGAGGTCGGTGCAGGCGTCGGAGGAGGTCGCGCGCGAGCCAGGTCCGCCAGCGCCCGCGCCGCCGCCGCGCGCACCGCGCACTCCGCGTCCAGCGCGCACGCGCCCAGCACCGGCACGCCCACGCGCTCCACCAGCTCCTCGCCGTACACCAGCCTGCCGACAACACGTCCTGTACTACAACACTAGCGGCCACCGGCACCGGCACGCCCACGCGCTCCACCAGCTCCTCGCCGTACACCAGCCTGCCGACAACACGGCCTGTACTACAACACTAGCGGCCACCGGCACCGGCACGCACCTGTCGCGCTTGACGAAGGCGAGCAGCGCGGCCAGCGTGTGCAGGCGCAGCTGCAGGCGCGGGTCGCGGCGCAGGTAGCGCTCGGCAGCGCCGCGCTGTGGCTACGCACCTGTCGCGCTTGACGAAGGCGAGCAGCGCGGCCAGCGTGTGCAGGCGCAGCTGCAGGCGCGGGTCGCGGCGCAGGTAGCGCTCGGCAGCGCCGCGCTGTGGCTACGCACCTGTCGCGCTTGACGAAGGCGAGCAGCGCGGCAGCGTGTGCAGGCGCAGCTGCAAGGCGCGGGTCGCGGCGCAGGTAGCGCTCGGCAGCGCCGCGCTGTGGCTACGCACCTGTCGCGCTTGACGAAGGCGAGCAGCGCGGGCCAGCGTGTGCAGGCGCAGCTGCAGGCGCGGGTCGCGGCGCAGGTAGCGCTCGGCAGCGCCGCGCTGTGGCTACGCACCTGTCGCGCTTGACGAAGGCGAGCAGCGCGGCCAGCGTGTGCAGGCGCAGCTGCAGGCGCGGGTCGCGGCGCAGGTAGCGCTCGGCAGCGCCGCGCTGTGGCTACGCACCTGTCGCGCTTGACGAAGGCGAGCAGCGCGGCCAGCGTGTGCAGGCGCAGCTGCAGGCGCGGGTCGCGGCGCAGGTTAGCGCTCGGCAGCGCCGCGCTGTGGCTACGCACCTGTCGCTGCTTGACGAAGGCGATCAGCGCGGCCAGCGTGTGCAGGCGCAGCTTGCAGGCGCGGGTCGCGGCGCAGGTAGCGCTCGGCAGCGCCGCGCTGTGGCTACGCACCTGTCGCGCTTGACGAAGGCGAGCAGCGCGGCCAGCGTGTGCAGGCGCAGCTGCAGGCGCGGGTCGCGGCGCAGGTAGCGCTCGGCAGCGCCGCGCTGTGGCTACGCACCTGTCGCGCTTGACGAAGGCGAGCAGCGCGGCCAGCGTGTGCAGGCGCAGCTGCAGGCGCGGGTCGCGGCGCAGGTAGCGCTCGGCCAGCGCCAGCGCGGCGGCGGCGCCGGAGCGCCCGCACGCGCTCAGTGCCGCCGCGCGCGCCGTCACCACCCGCATCGCCGACGCTTCCTGCAACCGATGACACCAACTTACTATTATAATCACACTTTTAAGAATCACAGGTATGCATAAAATGCAATAATTGAGAGTGCTCTGCCATTGACAAGTAATATTTGATGCGAGAAGAATTAAAATTAGTCTGATAAGTTGAAGTTGGATCTTACTGTAACAGTAGATTTTCACTCGTGGTAGCCCCTATTACAGCAGGCGATAGTTCAATCTATAGTGTTGTAGTTCGAGGTACGATGTTTCTCGAGCAACGCACGGTAGAAGACTGGTGTAGTGGTAGAGGAACGTACCGGGCGCGAGTGTCCGCAGTAGTCGACCAGGTCGAGCAGCGCGTCGGGGTCGCCGAGGTACTGGCCGCTGTCCTGCAGCTGCTCCAGCGACGTGATCAGCGCGTGGATGCACGTGTGGATCAGCTCGTTGGACGGCTCCAACGTTTCTGTACACGACACATATACGTCAGTCTCACTGAGACCTGACTGAGAGATGAGTTATAATTCTTAAACTACTGGTTCAAATTGAATGAAATTTGAAATATACCGTGTCTTTGCAATGCCTGCATGGTTACTGGAAATTCAGTCTTCTAGTTTTATCCACAACGAAGTTATAGAGGGTCGAAAATGGCCTGAATTGCTTCGAGAAAAGGATGGTACGGCCGTGCCGCTTTTTTGCTCGACTTGGAGGGGGCACTGCCGTGCCCCCAGATTAAGACAGCTGTTGGTTTTGCAAACAAAATCCATACTAATATTATAAATGGGAAAGTGTGTCCGTCTGTCTGTATGTTTGTCTTTCTTTCACAGCAAAACGGAGCGACGGATTGACTTGATTTTTTAAGTGGAGATAGTTGAAGGCTACTTTTTGCCCCTTTCTAACCCCTCATTTTAGGGAAGTGGGGGCCGCGAGAAATCGTCAAGCCGCGGGCAAGAGCTAGTAAAAAATATAAATAAAAATGTGTATACTTACTGATCTGGTCGAGCGCGCGGCGCACGCACTGCAGCAGCACGTCCCAGGCCGGCTCGTGCAGCTCCAGCGGCGCGCGCGCCACCAGGCTCTGCACGGCCAGCACCACCTCGTACGTCACCACCGGCTGCCGCACCTCCAGCGCCTGCCCACAGACACCACACCACATGCGTCAGCGAACGCCTACTACCGATACAGCACGGGAAAACTTATTCACAGACAAATACTAAACTCTGATTTTTATCATGTGGAGTAAACTGACAGATGTCAATGTGTCATCCCCATACATTATCACTCAATTTGCCGGAAGCAAAATGTCAAAATGTATAGAAACTTAACATTAAAAATAGCTTCTTAGTATTAGGTAGATTATAAGTATTCCTTGTAAAATGATTTTCAATAAATTTATTTATTTATTTTTATCTGTCAGTTTACTCCACATGATTAAAAATCAGTGTAGACACTATGCAGACGTTTTTAAGTCGCCGGAGATGCGTAGACGGCGCTCGTCGAAATGCTATAAATGAAATTCAAGTGCATACAATGTACCTTTACACACGCTCAATGTGCTTATTGTTTACAGCGCCGTGAGCTCGATTTCGTTAAACACGCGTCGGCACCGTAAAAAAGCGGCCAAGTACGAGTCGGACTCGGTCCTTGAAGGGTTGCGCAGCAGTCGATTGAATGAAAGGTAAGTTCTGGATTACGATTTAAAAAACTACTTACTCGATTTTGTTGAAACCAATTTTTGGTAGAAGTTTGCATGATAGTGATACTATTTATATTTTTTGGTTTTATCATTCTATTATATTATTTTAGAAGTTACGAGAAGTGGGGTGGAAAGTGGAGGGACAGGCTGATTGTATCTCAGTGGTTACTTGGCGTACAAGCTCGGTGGTTACCTTGAGGAAGGCGGGCAGCACGGCGAGGTAGGACACGTGCAGCGTGTGCACGCGGCGCGGGCCCCACAGCGCCATGCTGATGTAGAACACTAGCTCGGTGGTTACCTTGAGGAAGGCGGGCAGCACGGCGAGGTAGGACACGTGCAGCGTGTGCACGCGGCGCGGGCCCCACAGCGCCATGCTGATGTAGAACACTAGCTCGGTGGTTACCTTGAGGAAGGCGGGCAGCACGGCGAGGTAGGACACGTGCAGCGTGTGCACGCGGCGCGGGCCCCACAGCGCCATGCTGATGTAGAACACTAGCTCGGTGGTTACCTTGAGGAAGGCGGCAGCACGGCGAGGTAGGACACGTGCAGCGTGTGCACAGCGGCGCGGGCCCCACAGCGCCATGCTGATGTAGAACACTAGCTCGGTGGTTACCTTGAGGAAGGCGGGCAGCACGGCGAGGTAGGGACACGTGCAGCGTGTGCACGCGGCGCGGGCCCCACAGCGCCATGCTGATGTAGAACACTAGCTCGGTGGTTACCTTGAGGAAGGCGGGCAGCACGGCGAGGTAGGACACGTGCAGCGTGTGCACGCGGCGCGGGCCCCACAGCGCCATGCTGATGTAGAACACTAGCTCGGTGGTTACCTTGAGGAAGGCGGGCAGCACGGCGAGGTAGGACACGTGCAGCGTGTGCACGCGGCGCGGGCCCCACAGCGCCATGCTGATGTAGAACACTAGCTCGGTGGTTACCTTGAGAAGGCGGGCAGCACGGCGAGGTAGGACACGTGCAGCGTGTGCACGCGGCGCGGGCCCCACAGCGCCATGCTGATGTAGAACACTAGCTCGGGTTGTTACCTTGAGGAAGGGCTCGGGCAGCACGGCGAGGTAGGACACGTGCAGCGGGTGCACCGGCGCGGCCCCACAGCGCCATGCTGATGTAGAACACTAGCTCGGTGGTTACCTTGAGGAAGGCGGGCAGCACGGCGAGGTAGGACACTTGCAGCGTGTGCACGCGGGCGCGGGCCCCACAGCGCCATGCTTGATGTAAGAACACTAGCTCGGTGGTTACCTTGAGGAAGGCGGGCAGCACGGCGAGGTAGGACACGTGCAGCGTGTGCACGCGGCGCGGGCCCCACAGCGCCATGCTGATGTAGAACACTAGCTCGGTGGTTACCTTGAGGAAGGCGGGCAGCACGGCGAGGTAGGACACGTGCAGCGTGTGCACGCGGCGCGGGCCCCACAGCGCCATGCTGATGTAGAACACTAGCTCGGTGGTTACCTTGAGGAAGGCGGGCAGCACGGCGAGGTAGGACACGTGCAGCGTGTGCACGCGGCGCGGGCCCCACAGCGCCATGCTGATGTAGAACACTAGCTCGGTGGTTACCTTGAGGAAGGCGGGCAGCACGGCGAGGTAGGACACGTGCAGCGTGTGCACGCGGCGCGGGCCCCACAGCGCCATGCTGATGTAGAACACTAGCTCGGTGGTTACCTTGAGGAAGGCGGGCAGCACGGCGAGGTAGGACACGTGCAGCGTGTGCACGCGGCGCGGGCCCCACAGCGCCATGCTGATGTAGAACACTAGCTCGGTGGTTACCTTGAGGAAGGCGGGCAGCACGGCGAGGTAGGACACGTGCAGCGTGTGCACGCGGCGCGGGCCCCACAGCGCCATGCTGATGTAGAACACTAGCTCGGTGGTTACCTTGAGGAAGGCGGGCAGCACGGCGAGGTAGGACACGTGCAGCGTGTGCACGCGGCGCGGGCCCCACAGCGCCATGCTGATGTAGAACACTAGCTCGGTGGTTACCTTGAGGAAGGCGGGCAGCACGGCGAGGTAGGACACGTGCAGCGTGTGCACGCGGCGCGGGCCCCACAGCGCCATGCTGATGTAGAACACTAGCTCGGTGGTTACCTTGAGGAAGGCGGGCAGCACGGCGAGGTAGGACACGTGCAGCGTGTGCACGCGGCGCGGGCCCACAGCGCCATGCTGATGTAGAACACTAGCTCGGTGGTTACCTTGAGGAAGGCGGGCAGCACGGCGAGGTAGGACACGTGCAGCGTGTGCACGCGGCGCGGGCCCCACAGCGCCATGCTGATGTAGAACACTAGCTCGGTGGTTACCTTGAGGAAGGCGGGCAGCACGGCGAGGTAGGACACGTGCAGCGTGTGCACGCGGCGCGGGCCCCACAGCGCCATGCTGATGTAGAACACTAGCTCGGTGGTTACCTTGAGGAAGGCGGGCAGCACGGCGAGGTAGGACACGTGCAGCGTGTGCACGCGGCGCGGGCCCCACAGCGCCATGCTGATGTAGAACACTAGCTCGGTGGTTACCTTGAGGAAGGCGGGCAGCACGGCGAGGTAGGACACGTGCAGCGTGTGCACGCGGCGCGGGCCCCACAGCGCCATGCTGATGTAGAACACGGCCCCGCGCACCAGCCCCGCGTCTGCGCCCTCGCCACCTGCAAGCCAGGACGGAACGGAACCACATACTCAATACCGAATAAACATAATATATACTTAAAAAAATAAAAGTTTTCCAAGCTTGTTTTGTAGTTCCACTGTCAGTCAAAATGTATGCAAGTCTAGGAGGCTATTCACTTATTTCGTAAAACTATTTAAATTATTTTTACACTCCCTTTTTCCCCAAGTAAGATAAAATTTCATGAAGGTCGAAAAAGAGGCGTTTATAAATGTTATAAAAGCAAAATGTGAATTTAGTAAAATATAATTATAATATGTTACCCGCTGCGCCCGCCTCTCCCGCGGTGGTGAGTACTTCGACTAGTTCCTGCAGCGTGGCGTGGCCGATGTCCGCGCCGACCACGCTGCGCATCAGCTGCAATAAAGCTCATAATGTATTTCAATATCCATTGTTTATTTTATCTGATTTTGAAACTGACAAAGTTTACCTTGTTGGTTAACATTAAGACATAGCACCAGATGCAATCAGTCAGCCAAAGGTATTGGCTGATTGGGTGCAAACACTTGAGTGAGGGTGAAATTGCCAATAGACTACTGGCCCGTGTTGAAAAAATTATGGGTCATTTGAACCACCAGATGACCTATGTAGAACGATATAAGAGCATAAAATAATAAGATTCAGCATTATGCCGTCACTTGTAAGCTGTCCAACTGAGTGCAGGTGAGAATTCAAAAGTACAGGTAGAGTGGGTATATTTTGGTCATATATTTTTGTACGGCATTCATTACTATCGATAGATCCATGAAAAATAATAAGACAACGCGTAGTGCCGTACAAAAATGGTGGTCCAAAAAGTCGGATTTTTCTTTTGATTTTCCGACAATTTCCAGGGTGAATTTGATCATTTGATTTTGTACGGCATTAGTTTTCATGCTATTTCAGTACTGCTTCTTATACATTATTCCGCAACGCCGTACAAAAAATCATGCGACAATGGGGAAAAAACCGAGGGTTGCAACCCCCTCTCTTTCCGTGGTACAAAGGGTGATTTGAAAAAGTACGGCTTTGGTTCCAAAACATTATCTGACACTTAAAAGTACTATTAAAAATAATGCCGTCAACAAATGATTGTTCATTTGAATGTATATCAATAATTATCTTAATTTCATCGTATTCTTGATTTATAAAGGTGTAAAATCATTTGATCCTGTACGGGAACTTTTTTTTTTTAACATGTATAATGTAAAATACAATTGTTATATAGTATTGCCGTTCAAAAGAAACTGTTCTGAAAAAAATTATAGAGAAACACAAAAACTGTAATTTTTCAAATTATTGAAGAAATTTAAATATCATACATTAATGAAATATAGCAGTTTTCTACATTGTATCTCATGTTTTAAATAGTATTAACATAAATAAATTAGGAAAAAATGATGCCGTACATTTTAATGCAGACCATATCTTTTAGGCTGATAAAATGACGCTACTATCTAAAGGGTACTTTATGGCCAACTGATACAGTACGGCATTAATATATTTTTGAAGAGAACAATTGATAATATGATTAAATCACTATTAAGTGAAACGGTGTGTATATATATATCCAAAAATTTTAACTGTCAACCACAGTATCACAGTTTTGTATACTTTTTGGTTTACTATATACTTCGAACATTATTGATACATATATATAATTGATTTGTTTCATTGTAATGATGTGAAGAAATAAAACAATTATTTTTAAGAAAATTTGATATTTTAATAATGATGATAATACAAAATATGGTTTTCCCCTTTGAACCAACGAAAATGTACGGCATATAAAAATATTATCTATGCATAAATACTTTCGAAATAAATTAATTTGATGTTGTGTCAAATCACCCCGTGGACCACAGAAAGAGAGGGGGTTGCAACCCTCGGTTTTTCTCCTTGTCGCATGATTTTTGTACGGCGTTTGCGGAATAATGTATAAGAAGCAGTACTGAAATAGCATGAAACTGATGCCGTACAAAATCAAATGACCAAATTCACCCTGGAAATTGTCGGAAAATCAAAAGAAAAATCCGACTTTTTGGACCACCATTTTTGTACGGCACTACGCGTTGTCTTATTATTTTTCATGGATCTATCGATAGTAATGAATGCCGTACAAAAATATATGACCAAAATATACCCACTCTACCTGTACTTTTGAATTCTCACCTGCACTCAGTTGGACAGCTTACAAGTGACGGCATAATGCTGAATCTTATTATTTTATGCTCTTATATCGTTCTACATAGGTCATCTGGTGGTTCAAATGACCCATAATTTTTTCAACACGGGCCAGTAGTCTACAATTCAGTTAGATAATATCTATAACACAATTTTATTGGCATAACATAACCAATTGTGTTAGGTATGACATAACTTGGAAATTTTAGAGATTTTCAAGTTATTTATGATGTTGAACAAAAGTATGTACGAGTGTATTTGTTCATTAAACATTCTCTATTAGCTCTCAAAAATTATCTATAAAATATAAAATGGGCGATAGGTCGGTAAGTGCATACCTTCCAGCTGTTCTGGCAGTAGTGCTCGAGGTTGACGGTGCGGCAGAGCGCCGCCACGAAGGTGCGCAGCGCGGCGCGCGGCAGCAGCGAGTACGACACCACGGCCTCCAGCAGCGACAGCCCGCACACCACCACGCCCGCCTCCGCCGAGTACTCGCACAGGTAGCACGCGTTGCTGCGCACACTCAGCGGTTAACGTCGCTGTCGCCCAGGACATAGCCCAGCCGAACCTCGCTAGTCGGCCAAGCTTAAGGCTTATACTAGAGAAAGCTGCAGAACCTCTGAATAACTGATGGACTGATGTTCCACATCATGGTTAAAATATATATTTGACATAATTGAATTATCTATGCCAGGTTAGATTCTACAACAGGAATTTAAGAATCTGCAAGAGAACATAATCTTTACCAAAAACATGGAGTCTTTCTCCTGTAATTAAGTGCAGCAAATATTGCCAAATTTTTACAACACAATCTAGCTATATAGCGTATTTAAGTTCTAAAAACTCTGTCTGAGCTGATATGAAAAATATAAAACATGCTTTGAGACCACAATTGTTGAGGCCAAAGTAAACTGTTGTTATTTTTTTTTCATCTTTCAAACAGGACCTTCATAAACAGAATGATGGCGGGCAACGCCACCGAGGATATAAATATCTTATCGTTTGCATTAGCGATACGTTTATAGAGGTGTAGCGGCGCCCGCGCCTGACGACAGCGGCACAATGAGCGCATTACAGCTGATGCGGCTGCGCCCCGCAGGACCGCGGACAATGGCGCTTTGTTCGCGCGGCACCGTAAGCGCACCGCCCTACACCCGCAAACCACTTAAGGCCTTCACGTCTACGTCATTTTGATGGTGTACAGCAAGTTACTTTTTTTTACAGAAAGTAAAATACGATCTTATTCCAATAGCAGATACAAAGGAAATTAAACCCATTCAAAAATACTGCATTAAAGAGTTAACCATTGCTTGATGCACACATCAGAAACACTTCAGGAAGACTTTTCTAAACTGATAAGTGATTAAAAAAAAGTGTAGGCATGCATGAATGGGGCTAAGGATAAACAACAATGTCGGTGTGCTCGGAGGTCACTGACATGCGACCATGACGCAATGTCAATATTTTCCTTCAGTTTTTCAGTGCTTGTTTAAAAAGGCTGTAAATTGTATGGTACACATGTTTACATAATCACTGTTATTGTTATGTTTAGATAATCTATACAGGAAAATCCAAAATTAAGCTGAGTTCCATTCAACATTCATGAGGTATAGAAATTTGAACATAGTGCCTTTAGATAGTTAGTATGTTAGATGTAGACAAGATCATCAGATACCTATGCAATCTATCTTGTAGTTCAGATGTTCAAAATTTTAATAGTTTCTGACTTACTTGACAATTCCATGGACTATTTCCTCATCGAGGTATGTAGCATTGAATTTGACGACATTGATGATGAGCTGCAGGAACTCTACTATCTGAGCTGGAGCTTGGATGCCCGGGAGCCACTCCAGCAGGAAGGCCCCAATCTAAAACAAGTTTATCACTTGTTACCTCAATATTAATTGTAAATGACCACAATGCTGAATTGATTTGGAATAAAACTCATTGTGTCTTTATGCACTTTGTTCATTTTATATTTTAATTGGTTTAGAAAATAATTTTCAAATAGATCAACCACACACATATTCTAATATACACCATGAAATTTAAGTGGTTAATCATCATCACCGTAATATTGTGTACTCTTTATCGCATAAAAGGTATTTTTGTCTTTAACACAACTATTAAGTTTTTATTTAACTATGTTATCTACAGTTTGTAACTGTAGTTATCTAAACAGCTATTAAAATAATATTAATTAAATTATTTCAATACACAAAAGTTGTGGGTTTGATTTCAATTCTGGAGAAACATTAGTGTGTAAGCAATTGAGTTTGTTCAGTGGCTGGGTGTAACCATGTAATTGTATATATCAATTGTAATTCCAATGTTGCGTGATATTCTTAACACAAGTGCTTATGCTACTTAGTACAAATCAGGGTAATGTAGACAGTCATGTTTAATTAATTTAATATACATGATAAATAGTGGCTAGTACCTGTTCTTCAAAACATTTAATATTCTTCCCAGTATTTGTGAGTGTGTGCAGCAGCTTGAATCGCAGCTGCGCATCCTCCGGTGGATGCGTAGCATGTGTGTCTTTAAGGTAGTGAAACAGGATGGTGCGCATGATGAGCAGCTCCTCCGCCTGGCCCTCTGCTATACATCGCAGGAACGACAATGCTGCATGCCTTGCCTCTGAGTTCGGGTCGTCAAGCAGATCTCTTGTGCATGACCACAACTTTTTTACTGCACCCTAGTATTTAAAAAGTTCATATTGTGATAAATAAGAGTTACATTTCATTAAGTTGTTGTTAAAATAACATTTTAGATAACTTTACTACTATATCCCTCCTACATTGTTCTAGTTACAGAATATATTTTGTATCATGCATTAACCTGTTATTCTTATATTTAATCAGATAAACAGAGATAAAAATAAGTAATGCATTGTTTGTGCTTTATTATCTGAGGATGGCAGGTCTTAAAAATTAACTACGAATTTATTTAGGACAATGAACTCATCAAAATGATCCAGCAGGTCAGGTCAACGAAATAGTCCAGCTTGTTACATCAGAAAGAGTATAATGAGGGTATGATAACAAAGTCAGAGAAGAAGCCTGGTGTACCTCCTGTATGCGGATGACGAGCGCTTTCTCGGAGAGGTCCTTGAGCGCGCGCAGGCGGCGGTGCAGCGGCGCGTCCGCGCTCAGCTCGCGCTCCAGCTCCGCCGTCACGGCCAGCTCGCCGCGCGCCGGCAGCGGCGCTGCAACACAACGCACGTCACTCTCCGCGCGCACGCTCCGCGCCCCGCCTGCCACTCGCGCCCCATCCCGATACGCACCTGATGAACCCTTTTTGAAGAATACTTTCAACATGTCTTGAAGTATTTTTGTGTCCTTGTCTCTCGAACTCATCTTGCGACGGCGACGATGTTGGCTGCCGATTACGAATACACTAGGGCCTAGGGCTAGGTGCGGTGATTACCTATGATTGTAGAATAGCAAGTAAAAAGACATATTTATTAAAAAATATTCACACTACCGCTCCTGCTTTGCTATTCACCATTTGACAGCTCTTTTCTTTTACAGCTGACAGGTTGCTTTGCTTTCTGTTCGATAGGTATCATTTCTGCACGAAAAGGGATTTACGTTTTATAAACTTTTATATGAATTTGATTATACTATTGTAAAATTACTGATTTAAGGATCATAAAAGTACATAAAAGTATAAAGTTGTTTTGGCTAGGCAAGAAATAAAGAGAATTTGTAAAGAGTATTTTAAAATAGTGATTAAACTGTTTCTGAACGCACTGTCACGCCCAGAGTTGCTAGTGAACAAAAATCGTTTCTACTAAAATTAGCACAATAATATTCTGATATCAATGTTGGAAAGTTAGCCCAGGTGGCGCACTAAACAAAGGAGAGGTTTTAATATTGTCTTACTAGATGGCGCTACTAATCACAATTTAAATATGTGTCAGACTCTTAATCAGACTTGATAATTATTATAAACACTTGCAGATATTATACTATATTTCTGTCAAATACAATAAGGATAAATTATTCATAAAAGAAATAGAATAACTATTATAAGTAGGAGTTTTTAAAAAATTGCGGGCCTATGCCCTATGACCATTCTCTTCCAGGTTACAGATAATGGTGTGGGCTAAAGCTTTGACTAAGGAATGTTTCCTTAGTCATTGGGCTAAAGACACAACTTTATTTTGTGCTAAAGACTAAGTTAGTAGGTGACCAAAAAAATGGCGAAAGGGAGGGGTAAGAAAATTCAAGTTCAATAGTTCAGCACTGATGGTATGATAAGATTGATAAGTGAGATCAGCTGAGAGGAAATAGGAAATTGCACAAAGACAGTTTGGCACATAGACATTATACCTACGTACTTACAGTAGATATAGGGGATTATTACTTTACTCAATAGGATTGCCTGAAATTGGTGCATACCTATCTAAACATGATATACTATTTATAAAGATAGCCTTACACTGCGGAAGTTACACCGTTTCGTCTCTTATTTCTTAGTACGAACTGCTAAGGAATGGAACAACTTGGCGGCTTCTGTATTCCCAGAGAGCTACAATTTGGGTGTCTTTCAAGTCGAGAGTGAATAGCCTTCTTCTGGGAAAGCACGCTACATCTTAGAGCTCATTGTCACTCTTCATCAGGTGAGATCGTGAGATGGGTCAACTGCAAAAACATTTTTTTTTTAATTTTTATTAGACTATAGGCCAACGCTTGACCACAATCGCACCTGATGGAAAGTGATGATGAGGTCTAAGATGACACACCTTTGCCTAGCCTTAAAGATATTCAAGTTATAGTGGTCGGGAAAAACAGACCTCGGCAGGGAGTTCCACTCCTTAGCTGTCCGTATGATAAATGTGGAAGCGAATCGCTTCGTACGGGCAGGGGGCAAACCTACCACATAAGGGTGAAAACTCTCGCCGCGCCTTGTCGTCCGGTGGTTAATATTAAAAGTAAAAAAAAAAGATAAATTCTATAGACACCAATAGACACCAACAAACATTATATACAAACAAACCGAAAAGGCGAAACCCAAGCACGATGCAACCAACGCTCAGCGCCATCTATTGGTAGACAGTGGAATTACTGATCCGAAACGAAGTGAGGGCGGGCCACTAGAATGTACCTACTTTTTACTATGAAACTCCGTAATAGTTCCTAAATAACAAATTTCATGACTTTATTGATAGAGCACAGGTACAAACTGGGTTTATACTCGTATTACCTATTTTAAAAAAACTCAATAAAAGATAGACTTACATATTTATTTATTTGATTTTATTTAATTTGGAAAACCAACAGCTGTCTTACTTAATACAATAACTTTTCATGCCTAAGACCATTTATGACCTTAGCTTTTAACCATAAATAAAACCAGCTTAAACGTTTCAGTCACTTTTTTTTCTTTCAGAGAAAGGTATAAAAGTGTATCGTAGACGGTGACGGTCGACGGTCGTGAAGCATTATTAAAATAAACGTCAATATAAAATCCATTACTTGGGATATTATTTACCCGGCGGATGAGCTTCGAATCTCCGGAATCGCTTTAAAACTTTATATTGGCCTCGTAAAGAATAAAAGGAAATTGTAAGCCCATAATGCAAAAAGTACTTAAACGATATACTTAGTCAAATTGAATTTCCTCGAGGAAAAATAAGAAGCGGAGTGGTGTCGGCCGGAACTTCAGTCGCTCTCTGTTTGAATTGGAGATTCCTCTACAGATTTTTTCCATTAAGAGTTCGATTTTCCCACGGTCCGAATGTTTACTGTCTTTCCCCTTTCTTAACGGTAGGTAGTTTTAAAAAAAATGCTAACCACTTAGGTACCTTGTGGGATACTAAAGACGTTACCTACTTACGTCGAGCATTTTAGGACTTCTTTTGGTTCGTTGTTGCCTGGGTGGGGTGTTTGGGTGATGTCTGAGACACAAATGCTTTTTTTGCACTGGGGGGTAAAATCGACTTCTCTCGTCTCATATGTAAGGTAAGTACGAGGTACGACGAGTAATAGTTATAGTGGCCCTTGGTAACCCCTAGTAGCCTGTAGTAAGCTTGGACCACAGGCATGGACCAAAATTGTCTCAGTAAGACAAATTCATGGTAGAGTTTACAGATGAGTTAACGAAAAAAATCTTTTTACTTAGAAGGTCTTTAGTAAAAGGCAAAAGATTTATGCGTTTTGAAGGGAAAACAGAGTGAATCTTTTTAGACTTGTTTTAGACTGACGATGTCAATTAGATGTCACTGCATGTCACTTTTTTCAAAGTTTTCAGCACGTTTTCAGTCAGACATTATAGTCTGTCGTTTAGGCTTTAGATAAATATGTAATTTTGGCATAATTTAATGAAAATTTACAATAATGATTCCCGTAAAACGAATTGGTTCAAAGCTGCAGCAACATATTTCAAATTCTCGAAAAGTAATAAAGCACTATTTATTCGTTTTTTTCTTGCTTCTAATACTGGTTTGGCTCTCATGCTGCTGCTACGACTCGTATCCCGTAATACCAAAGCATTTGCGTAGATTCAAGCGGTATCCGGAGGGATACGTTATCCCGGAGTATGAATTAAACGACGCAGAAATAGAAGAGTTGAAAACTAAAATAGAAGAGTTGAATATCAGTCCGGAGGTGTTGAACAGCGACGTGTACGGCGCCGTCGCCGACGACACCACCACGCTGGTCGTGCAGGTGCGCAAGGACGCGGAGCGGCTGCAGCACCTCATCATCTCGCTCGCGCAGGTGGACCGCATCCGGCAGGCGCTGCTCGTGTTCTCGCATAGCTACTACGACGAGGAGATGAACGAGCTCATTAGAAGCATTCGCTTCTGCAGGGTGATGCAGATCTTCTACCCCTACTCACTGCAGCTCCACCCCGACAAGTTCCCGGGGCCGGACCCGGCGGACGGCTTCGACCGCGACGCGCGCCGCGCCGAGCACAAGCAGCACTGGTGGTGGAAAGCCCACTACATTTTCAATAACTCCCACATAACCTCTAAACGCTTATTCATTTTTTTGGAGGAGGACGATTATGTTTTACCAGATTTCCTCTACATAACACAGTATGTACGACGGATGCTGACGTACTTTCCGTCGGCCCAGGTGATGGCACTCGGCGGACCGAACCTGGAGAATCTAGAATACGACGCGCTTCTGCTGGATACGTGGTCGCCCTTGTACGATCGGGGGCTCGCTTTTAACGTTACCACGTGGCGGAAGGATCACAAGGACGGGGTACTTTCTGCAAATACAACTGACTGCAGCTGGAGCTACTCGCTTTTGCACGTGTTCGACAGGAGTTTTCCAGAAGGGTTGGTGGATGTAGCGACGTGTGTGGCGCCGCGCGTGGTGAGCTCGGGCGGCGGGGAGAGCGCGCTGGCGCAGGCGCGGCGCGCGCAGCTGTTCCCGGCCGCGCTGCGCGCCGTGGTGCTGATGCGCGCGGGCGGCCGCGTGCGCCCGGACCCGCCGCGCCACGTCCCGGGTGGCTGGCGCGACCGGCGCGATCAGGACCTGTGCCGTAATATCCGTCACCCAGTTAACAATAACTCTATCTACACGAATGCTATAATCACCACACCTGCTCAGTTTGTACCAAATGAAATGATTTCATCAACGACCAAATGATATGAAAACTCTAAAAATAAAATGTTTTGTTACGTAGGTACTTGTTTTTCTTTCTCATGATCTATGTTGTAACATATTTTTACGATCAGCTCGACAGTGATGGAAAACTTCGTGAGGAAGCTTGTACGTTTCCTAAAATTTCTCCAAATGTGGATATCTACCCTGCAAATGTGTTAAACTTCTGAACGTGCAGGTAACTATAATCTGAGGGATGCGAGGGTCCCAGACGGCATTCGTTTCATTGTAATTACCAGACTCTTCTTAACCTGGATCATGGCCCAAACCTACCTCTGAGGCGACGGCTCGGGACGCATCGTGCTGAGATGATTATGAGATACCTATTGAAATGACTAAGGAATAAAAAATATTCCTTATACCTATTCCTTAGTCATTGGTTACCTTTCTAAAGTAGCCTGCCCTTACTTCATAATACATCGCGCTAGTCTTTTGCCTTTGCGATGAATTAGTATTGAAGTTCTAATTATTAGTCCGAGATTGAATTTGGTCGATCTCTCTAGAATTTACATGTACCCCTTTCTCTATGAATAGTATAAGTAGATAGATAGAGTATATGGGTAGATAGGTACCTAAGTGTTATTATTAGATAATGACTACAAACGATATTTTAAGTAAATACGTAATGTATTTTAACTTGCTCGGCTTAGGACCATTTTGTTTATTAAAAAAGCTTTTACTTATGCCCTCTTATCACGAGGACGAAATAAAAAAAAATGAGAACCCCGAGGCGTGCGCAATTTCTTCAAGTAGGCTAGACTACCTAATACATACAAAAATGAACTAGCTTTGCCATGTGGCTTGCGCTGCCCCAAATTAAGTAATTCCATGTCTCTATATGTAGAGCCACTTTTCAATAAATGTTGTTAACTTGTGTGAATAATTTAGAGCTGGAGCTTGGTATAAAGTATAGCCTACTCTAAAGGGCAGAGATTGAGTAGGCTAGACAGACAGACAGATGTAGTTTCGGATTTACAATATTCAAAGCAAAGATAGGATGGTTTAGGGCCGAGTCGGCGCAGGCGGCGGGCGTCGGACCTGATTTTTGAATAAAAATGAGGCCATTCAAAGAGATTGGCTCACTTGCCTGAATTCTAATGACGCACAGATGGAAATTCACAACTTACTCTCACACTTCCAACTCCGCCGGCCGCGGCGCGCCGTGATGAGCTCTTTGAAATTTCAGGAAAGTATTAAAATGTTGGACCTTAAACATATAAAATGAGCAAAACTTTATTAGCAATTACATTTCTAAATGAGAAAATGTTTAGGGCGAAATGTTGCCTTAATTTTGTTTGAAATTATTTATGTTATTCTGAAAAGAAAGGTAAACGAGGCAATTTGTTCATGTTTGTTATCAAAGTTACAGGACAGTCCGGGAGTAAAAGTTTTTGGCATTCGTTAAGATTGTGTAATTACGTTAATGAGTGTTAGCAAGGTTTGCAACAATCGTGCATGTGTTCCCGGCACCGGCGAGGAGCGGCAGTTTCTCACCTCGTAGTGGTAAAAGTGTTTGAGCATGATTAATGCGGCGGCGGGAGGCGCCGCGTAAGCCCGTAACACATGCAATTAATTTGCTAACACCTGGCGTTTTATCGCCCCCCTCGCTGCGGCCGGGGGGGGGGGGGGACCTGATAGCCAGTCCCTCAGGTAATGTAGGAGCGTTTAATCTAGCCGGATGACGAGGGTCGACAATTTGCCCTCACCTCTGACACGGACAGCCCCGGCCCTAGACCCCGACGTGGATTTATCGTTAAACACGTTATTAGTTAAACATATCGCCGTGTTCAAGTGACGTGGAAGCGATTGATGCCGCGCCGGCATGTGCTGGCTCATCGGGCTAAGAATACCTAAAGGTCTCGGGGTTGCGTGCCGTAATCCGGAACGTGCGCCGCGCGACGTTACAATAGAAACCTTTTGTTATGTTACAATCAAATCTAACCCTTGACTCCTTGGAGCGTTCAGCTGTAACAATACTTTTATAATCCTTCAAATACAAAGAACTCCATGTCCTCCATTTGTATTGGTTTCACAGGCAGTTGTTTAGGAAACATTTTCTTTGTAGCATACACTATAGTAGGTATACCTACCTTATAAATAAGTAGGTAGTGTACCAAATCTTAAAAGGATTTTGAACTTATCAGTAGATTGCGTCTTAGACATATTCTAAGACAGCATTCAGGGTTTAGTGTGAATATTTACATCCCTTTAACCACGTCTTCTACAAACAATTCAGAATGAACAACATTTGTTCGTTGACCTTTATATAATTCATATAAAAAAATTCAACATATCTTATTCCTAAACTCACCCGTGTCGTGGTCATTTTGTATGGGGAGTCGAAAATGTTATCGACAAATTTTCACAAGTCGTAAAACAAATGTTGTTCAGAATGGTTGGTAGAAGACGTGATCAAAGGATGTAAATATTCATAGATACCTACACCCTGACCTACACCTGTAAGTACCCAAAGGCTCGTGTGACCCATGGCATCTACAAGTTCAATTGTTCATAACCAGTTCACACTGGTTAACATTCTCATTTTACCGGTATAAAGTAGCTCCAGTTCACCAAGCCGTAGAACTCCCGCAGCGAACAATGGCCAGACTTGGCACGGATGGCGTTTTACAAATATTGAAATTACAATAAGTGATTCTGGAACTCTCCCAGCGGATAAAATTTAGCTCGCCTATCGAAAAATTGTCACGAGAGCGGCAGGTGCCGGGACGAACGCTTTTCCACCTAGGAACCTTCGCAGTTTATAGATCACTCACTACAGGAAAATATTTGCGGGTGAGGTAAACATAATACCGTGGGAGAGCCACACTTCGGCATGAATGGGCCGCCTTAACCGGAGTGATACCATGGCCTCACAGAAGACCGGCGTGACGGCGCCTGCCCTGTGTTTCGTCGAGTGAGTGAGCATTGTACTTACACCTTGGTTGCAGGCTTCAGTCTAGGTATCCGAGTACAGTTCGTAGCACAGAACAATAATACGCTCGCAGCCGCCATCTTCTTCTTAAAAAGTGCTTGTGGCCTGTGCAGCCGCCTCACCTCATTGTGGATTCGCGTTGCAACTATTTAGGTCTGCATTTGTTTTGCTGGAATAATATTGTGGCAGATGTTACATTTTTAAATGCGCTATCTTTTTAAAGCGGCTGTAATATTTTTTATTAACTTTGTCTAAGATTAAATCTTTGTATGTAATGAATGAGTCACGTAGTTAAAAGAAATAATGATTTTATGATTTCATAGCTATAAGAAATTAAGAACTCTTAGCGTGTTCGATACAATTGGTTAACCTACAGAATTTTCTTGGTCATTGTTAATATTTTTAATAGAGGTAGTTAAATTTACTTGCTGTGTTACAAACCTTTGAATATAAATACCTATAAATTGAATATAAATACGATATAAATTAAATATGAAATAAATATAATTTCTATAACTACTCAAAGGTTGAATTTGGTATTTTACTTTAATCTTTGGGTTGAACCTCGCGCACTTGCATAACGCAACGGAATTTGAGGAACTTTTTAACGGAGTTCCCATGATTTGTAACCAATGGGGCTACCATACTCTATACGTACGAGTATACTGCAGCGGCGCCATCAATTATTTTCATGATTTTTTTAATGCATTAATATAGTTACATGGTAGCTGGAGTCTTAGCTGGAGTGACTATAAATAGTGCATGTATCATGGCCCTTTCCCGCGTTTGTGATTGTAGGCATTGTGTCTTTGGTCTGTACTTTCACCTACTTTCACAGGTTATGTCACAACACAGACTAAGAAGATAAGACACTAAAAGACCACAGAGTACATTGTATTATCTAAAAGACACAATGTCACAATCACAATACCAAGACGAATATCGAAATATTTATTTTGCCTTTTATAACGTTGAACTTATACTTGTCGCTTGGACATATTAAATCATGTTTCCTATAAAATATCTTATAATTAAACTAAAACATTTCATAAACGCACGTGGAGTCCTTAATCAATTGATATTCAGCGGGTGCTTCCTGCTGCTTCTCTGGACGTTCTGGAAGCACCTCCTCACCTCAACTGCTTTCGTACCCAGCGACTTAAGAAGGTACTTGATGTTTCCTGAAGGATACGTCATCACAGAGAAACAGCTCAGCGAGACGGAAATAGATAGCCTAATTCTCCATATAGATAGTGTTAACATTCTGGGTGAGGTGTACAATGCTAATACATTTGGTATGGTGAACGACCAAACCACCATCATAGCGGTCCAAGTGCACAAGGACGTCGAGCGGCTGCAGCACCTCATCATATCCCTCGCGCAGGTGCATTTCATTCAGCAGGCGATGCTGATTTTTTCCCACAGTTACTTTGACGAGGAAATCAACAAACTTATTGCAAAGATTGACTTCTGCAAGTATATGCAAATCTTCTACCCGTACTCGCTGCAGCTGCACCCGGACAGGTTCCCCGGCGTGGACGCGGACGACTGCGACGCGTCGGCGCGCGCCGCCGGCGCCGGCCTGCGCGGCGACTGCTTCGACCGCGACGCGCGCCGCGCCATGCACAAGCAGCACTGGTGGTGGAAAGCGCACTTCATCTTCGAGGGCCTGGATTTGCAATCGCACCAGCGTGTTGTGGTTTTTCTTGAGGAGGACGATTACGTTCTACCAGATTTTTTGTACATGCTGCGCTTCGCTCGCCGGTCCCTGACGTACTTTCCGTCGGTGGAGGTGATCGCGCTGGGCAGGCCGTACGCGGTGGGACTAGACTACAATATAATCATCGTGGATAGGTGGACGCCTTTATACGACAGAGGGGTATCGTTCAATTTGAGTACGTGGAGAAAGATCAGGGAGAAGGCTTCATATTTCTGTATGTACGACGACTGCAGCTGGAGCTACTCGATGATGAACCTGTTCGGCGGGTTCCCGGGCGGGCTGGCGGAGATGGCGGCGAGCCAGGCGCCGCGCGTGCTGGCGTCGCGCGCGCTGGGCGGCGGGCGGCGCGCGGCGCGGCGGGCCAGCGAGCTGGCGGCGCGCGCGCCGCTGTTCCCGGGCCGCGTGCGCGCCGTGGTGACGCTGGGCGCGGCGGGCCGCGTGGTGCGCGAGTGGCGCCGCCCGCCGCACGGCAACGGCGGCTGGAGCGACCTGCGCGACCAGATGCTCTGCCTCAGCCCGGTTCCGAATGCCACGGTTATGGACACGAATTTAACAATGACATATCCTTACTCTAAAATAGTGAGCGTCTTATTTCCAACATAAGAATAAATAAAAGATTTGCTTAGCAATTATAAATATTTTTCTTATTCGACGAAGTCCACGTGAGTGCTAGTCAAAAAAATTTCCACCTCGACCGACATTGTATACTATATTTTAATTTTTTATGCGTATTTCTAAAAGTCATAAAAAAATGTTGTTAAGAATGCTTGATAGAAGACGTTGTTAAAGTGATGTAAATATTCACAGGTACACACTGTATTACCTTGTAGGTATCCCTAAGACTGCGTAGACCAGTACATCAGAGATTGACCGTACCATCGAGGTCATCGAGAACTTTGAAGTCTACTAGCATTATTAAGTACCTACCTACCTAATATCTCTTTAACTGAAAGTATTGTCAGTGAATCTATTATTGTAGGCAGGTATTTTATCCTGCATATTCACGTCGCTGGTTCTTGGAGATGTTTTCCTGTGCGCGGTGCATTAATGTAAAATACGTGGATGGCTGTATGCAGGTGTAAGGGGGGTGGGGGAGGGCGGCGGGTCGTTTAACATTTGCATTGCCCGCGCCCGCCTGTGCTGGCGGCGCGCCAGCCGCTGCGATCGCTTCAGATATTCTTTTGCTATTGGGTAAATGTATGTCAATGTGCAAATGATTTCACACAACTTTATGTCGGCTTCTTCTCCTATTTCATTATACTATCTATCGATTATTGGGCGCCTATCTTCTATGCCTTTATACGTAGTAAATAGCAGGTACGTATACCTCAGTGAATACGAACATGATAGGTTCGAATCAGGGCATGCACCTCTACATTTTTCAAATCTACATAGCGTATTTCTACCATTGGCATGGTGGTCAAGGATAAAATCCTGAGAGGGAACTTAAGCACACGATTTCCGGATACCCTCATTCCGGATGGTGGGTTAACCTCATTTTTGGGATAATATTAAAATAATAATAATTACACATAAGCTGAAAGAACCATTATAATACCTACTGAAAGAAAACGTTCATAGGTACCAGTGATTAAATTTCGACTCGATACCCTGATGCGTTTCTGAATTAAAAAACACCAAAAGTGATATAAGGATTCCGTTTATTCCTTTTGCGGTACGGTGGAGCCAACAAAAAAAGAAAATCAGCATTACTCATTGTAGTTACAGGAAGGATACCAGTATGTACAGATAGTGAGATTTAGTAAATGCCAGTTATGAAGCCTCGTTCCAAGTCCTCGCAGCTGATGCACGCCTGGAGCGCGCCGCGCAGCGCCGCACGAGTTGCCCACAACTTACTGTGGAAGTGCCTTATTAAAATGCACACGTGAGACCTACGACTTAATTATAATTGAGTAACTAGCAAACTCTGCGAACAACTGACGTTACATATTTTAATTATTGTTTTAAAATACTTAGGTAAATGATCTTTAAATTTACCATCTTTCTTAGGATACTAAAACGGGAAAGCGGGCTCACGACCTTCCTAATATTAGGTAATAATCGCAGCTTCTAATGTAACGTATATCTACCAATGACCAATATTTCGTTGCCCTTCCTTCTTAAACCAATCTAAAGTCATTTTCTATTATGTAGTAAGCTATAATAAGTATGTACCTAAACGTATTAGGTATTGAATTAATTTATCTTGATAAGCGTATTGAGCAATTAAGGATAAGATAAACAAGCGCATCATAGTACAGTCCTAAAGCCTTCGATCAACAATCCTAAAGCTCTAAAGCATTAAGCCCCGCAGTATTTTCCGCAAAGGCTCCGTATTCAATGTTTCCTTTGCTGCAGATATTGTTTGCATAACATTCTAAATTTAAATTTCAGAACTCACTTCGCTTTTTTATCTGTGGTTTATATTTCATAATTTTATTATTTGGCTCCTTCGGCAGTTTTCGTTTATCGACTGCCATGAAATGGGTCTTTTATGTAAAATAATTAACTATGAACCTATTAACCAATCAATGTGATTTTGAGACTTATGAAATAGTGTAAATCCGTACTTAATGTACCTAGGTATCTCTTAACCTCCGTAATTTAATTGTTAGATTTAAAGTTTATTGTGACGGTGCGGTTCATTGGAAATTAATAATTTTATTCAATCAAACTATCTACTACGTTCTTTCAATATGAACATAGTTTATTAGGTAAGGGTTTGATTAACAGGCCGCGACGGGGTGAAATTACAATAAGCCAGTGTTGTGTGTGTGTGTGTGTTGTATTATGTGTAGCATTAGCGTCTATGTGAAATGTGATACTTTTGGGAGCAAGCTGATGTAATGGTAAGTATAACTTTTAAGTTACCTACATACCTACCAATAATAATTTATAAGTGGGAAGATGGGGTCCATTTAGACAGTAAAAAGTCTGTTGTGCTGAAAAATTTTAAATTTGTATTATTTTAGAAACTGTATTTTAATAGACACCACTGCAATTGAATATTATCGCTGAGCCATGTTACCAGCTGTAGTTGTCGGGTACACCTAATTATAAGTCGCTCGCCTCTACCTGATGTTTGTAAGTACGATCAGTTTCATGAGCACTTGAGAAATGTTACACTACCATAGCACGTTGTATTGTAATTATAAACTAATAGACACACCACGGCTGAAGCCTGCGTGTCACGCGAGCGCGCTGGTCCGCGCTGGCGCGATGCATCACTGTCGCGGCGGCGCGCTAATTCGCGTCGCCGGACCCATCCATCCTCAGCTCTGTTTACCGACTCACCGGCTTAACAGACGTGTCTACGTTTCACGATGTATTTGGTGCACTATTAGTGTGGCTGCTCATTAAATGTCTGTTACGGAGGACTAGCGTAGAATTAGAATGTACAAAAAGACCAATGCCATTCGGTAGTAGGCGCCACCAATAACGGTAGATAGGTAAATAATTACTTGGATTATTTTCGTCTTATCACATCACAACCATTTTGTGAATATTTCTGAAACGTGCAGTTTTCCTAAGGATAGGTACTGTTTTCTCTCACCGTCGAGCTAGTGGTAGCAATCTGTTATGTCGATTCACTATGGCCAGTCTCAGTCTATCTCTAAATCTTTAGGGCGTCTCTTGTCTGTGATACAATTATGTTATACTTTTACATTAATCGTACTTAATTCCCGCTCATTACTTGATGACTTTCGTTGTTCTTTCGACGCCCTCCCCCCTCCCCCAGCCTGCTCGAGAAGCATTCAAGAACACTTCCGAAGTGCTTTCTGAAACTTTTAATAGACCCTCTTGTTTTTATTCTGATTTCACAAATTGATGTCCTAATTATTTTCGTTTCTACGAAGAAAATAAAATGTTCATGAAATAATTGTCTTTTTCTCTCGGTCCGAGTTTTCATTCCTCGAGGTGTTCAGTAATTGACTTGGAATCTGTTTGGCTGTTGAATAATATAGGAGTACCTATTTTATGGAAGCCTCGATACCTACCTGGCGGCTGCTTGAGGTATAAGCTCGAAAGGTTCAAGGTTACATTTTCGGTTGCGTCTATTTAGATTAGATTGAAAATACGAAATAAATTACAATTTTACAAGGTGGATTCCTATGCAGCATTCTCTAAGATACCAATCTCTCCGAGATGCAAGGCGAAGGCAAGATTCCTTTGGGTCGTAGATTATGTACTAAGGCAATGGATTATTAAATCCTGCCTTTTCCACGTGACCCTTGCTACACCCCTGGAACTGGTTTTCATGTTTTTATAAAGTTATTATTTATAACAAATTCGATTTTAACTTTTTAAGTGATAACATCGAGAGCAAACCCACTTTGCGCTCGCATCGATAATTTCGTTACCGGCCGAGCGTGTGGGGCAAATGCGCAAAAAGCTCGTGTCGGAAAAACTGGGTAGTTCAATCCGCGGACAAACAGTTCGGACGATTCCGCTTGATTGTAGTGCAAGGATCACTGTTGCTGGAACTACTAAACACTAAACCGTGAGATCCACGCTTCGGGATGAGTAGAAGACCTGCTCGACCGGAGTGATTCCACGGCCTCGCAGAAATCATGGGCGAAATCGTCGGCCACAATCATCACATTAAATAAAAATATGCCCTTCTAATACAGACTGTATCGAAAGGCTATATAGATGCGTGCGTTAACACACATAAGGCTTGACATTAGGAAGGAGTTTGATCGATGTGGAACTGCCTGAGCGCGAGTCGCTTGAGCTGTGGTGTTTCACGCCACATACTGGGAGAAGTGGCATTGTCAGCGTCTCCCGAGATTAGGTATGCCGACACGGTAAAAAAGACCCTGGGCTGGTAATATAAATAGTTGTACTGGCCTGGTCTAAAATTACCCCAAAAACACTTATTCCTCGGCATATATCTACAGCCTTTGCTGAAAGTACAGTCTAAACTAAAAGCGTAAACTGGAAAATGCGGTAACATATTGTGGCGGCAACATTTATTTTCATGTAAACCTTTTACCTACAAACTGGCATAGCCTGTTAGCAGTTGTTCTCGCGGTAAACCAACACCGGCGAGCGGGCCTAATGGCCGCGGCGGTACACGCGCAAAAAGACGGCTCCGACGCCACGAGGCCGCGCGCCGCAGGCGCACATTCACTGCGAAATTTGATTTCTGATGCGATGCGATTTTGCAGAAAAATTCGATGGTGCGCGGATTTTGGTTCTCGTTTCGGATAGTGTTATAGTTTCTATTTTTTATTTTCTTGGAAAGGACTAAATTGCACTACGGTAAACATAAAATCCATAGAAAGCGACTTGAAATAAATCACTGACAACTACTGAACTCTACATAACGCGTGGCCAGTTTTTCAAATCATAAAACTCTCTGGAATGCTTAATGATATAATAATTACGCGTTAAAATGTGGACCTCCTCCATTATTGGAGCCAGTGACAAACATAATGAATTTATACGCGTTACTAGTGAAAGAAAGCTGAGTGCTCGTATGTATGCAAGCAAGCTCCTGCTCAGGATCGATGGCATCTCCGGCGCGAGCGGTCGCATTTTACGCGCTATCTTGCTCTAGTTATAATAAAGTGGAGCGTGTAATCACCGCGTGCAGATTGCTAGGGAAGTGCACGTCGCGTCCCGCCGTAATCTCCTCCATCAGGCGCCGGGACACGCGGCGACACGACCGAGTGCCACGACGCCATCTCTCATCGTGTAATGTGCTTATTTGTGTCCAACTGACAAATAGGTACCGTGATAATGTATACAGGGTTATTGATAAAACACCGGCATCCTTCAAACCACCTTGTCTACTGGCCATTCTGAACAACATTTGTTCTATGACTTTTGTAAATTCGCGAAAAAAAAAATCAAGTTTTCATACAAAATCGGTCACGTGACTGGTCATTTTGTATGGGGAGTCGAAAAACTTTTCAACGAATTTTGAAAAGTCGTAGAATTGAGGATGGTTAGTAGAAGGGGTGGTTTGAAGGATGCCGGTGTTTAAAAAATAACCCTGTATAGCGTATGTGAAAAACTAGTGTGCAGCTGTTGGTAAGCGATTACCACCAGATGACCTTGTCATACGCGTTGCTGATTCTTTAAAATGCCCCGGACGCTTCGTCGTAGAAGATGCGCAGGCCGTCGCCCTACACGAATGTCCGACTAAACTGGATGGTTGGTTGATCCAGGTCTTCGTTTATAAGATCTGGCACATAGATAGGTGTAGTCGTATCTTACAGTTTTACAAACACACGACGAGCACTTCGATGTCGCGATATCGTCGCTTGCTCGTGCTTACTCCAGGGCGGACGTGACCCGTGTATGGTGTGTCCAGATGCAAAAACACACGTATCAAGAGACTTTACCTACCACGCTTATTATAATTATGTCAGCTCTTGAGATTTGTCGGAGGGCGAAAGTATCTCCAGTATAACCGGGGAGGACGGAACGTTGTATACTTACCATGTGCCGTCATAATTCGTAATATTTTATTTGTTTAAATCATGATATAAAATTGTTACTTAACATAAAATGGTTTTCAATTATATAACCACAACAACTTAGATATTAGCTTCCTGTAATGTTGAGGTTTTACAGTTCAAAGCTCATTAATTTAACCGTCGACGAACGTAGTAGTTATTGTGTGCGAGAAAATAATCTCTTACCTACCAATCCGTTTCCAGGTAGGAGACAATTAGACGAGTATTGTGCAGCAAACCACGATAATGTCGATCCAATTATGTCGCTGATTGTAGTTGATGTTATCGACGGGCGGTCGCGGTCGTGACAACGCTGACAACGGGCCGCGACTGTCGCGGCCGTGACAACACTGACAACCAAGCCGCGGGCGGTCGCGGTCGCTGCCGGTGACGTCGGCCACGGCGCACCCGCTAATTACGACGTAATTACAATATTAATAATGACTCTACCAGTAACTATTTATTTCACTGAAATATTTTTTTATTAATAATAATAACCAGTTCACTAGCACCTCAACCCAATTGCCCAGTTTAATTTGTACTACTTATATATCTTTCAATAGTTCTACGCTAACCGAGGACTGTCCTTGGCTACATTTTTATAGTGAATACAGAGATGGTCGCCGGCTGGTGTCACATTACCTCGTAGCAAAATTGTCAACGGCTCTACGTGTTGGCTTCGGCCCCACGCATGACTTCCAAAAGTCCGGGACTTTATTGCCCGTAGTTCTGGAAAGACTGACAAACATAATAATAATAACATCTTTATTTCGGAATAAATCCATAGCACACAAACATATACAAACAAAAAATACACAACGTAACTAAGAAAGAATAAATGGTCTGAGGCTTTTTGAAGCGTTTACCTGTTTTCGTTACTTATTTTAATAACGATTGATATTGACAACGCAAAAAAAACGCTACGCTTGGTTGTATGGGAGCTCTACTTAATTATTTGTTAATAGCTTATATTTGGTTTTAGTGTTCGGTTTGGCAGCTGGGCTGAGAATAATAAATTGTTTACTACACGGTTCTTTGTTACATACCTAGGTAGTTATATTTTGGTAGGTAGATAGCTAGGTAGTTGTATTTAGATTTTGATCCATCTGCTCGTCTGCCACCTATCACATAGTAAAATACAAAATGTACTATAAACTTTGCATCTATTCATGGTTAATTAATGATTTTCCAATGTTTGTAAATCGCCACGTTCGCATTTTCCCGGTTAATGTGTGTCAACGTTGGCCGCAAAGGGCAGCTGCAAGCAAAAGGCGCGCAGGGCTATTCCGGGGCGAGTCGAGTGCGGCGCGTGAAAGGCCGGGAGATAAGCCGAGTCCTGAGAGCGCCTTTGAGGGCTGCAGTGGCCTCATTGACTCGGGCCGCAGGGCTGCCGGCGCAAACATTGGGTAGGCGTCGTCTTAATTGTTGAAGTTCTAACAGACAAGTTATTTGAACCTTGCAAATCGTGTTCTTACGATTAGATTCGAAGAGGCCTATTATATTTAGCAGTGGGCGGGTAATAATGGATTGGTTGTGACGTTGTGAGCACGAAACATGCGACTGGCGATGCCCCGCTCACCCGCTCAGCAACCGCTTGTTACGTATCCGCAACTTTAATAAGTAGAACTATATACGAGTATTAGATCAAAGAATGTGCTAATCACAACACGGTTTACTTAGTCTCAGTCAGTGCTGCAATGATCCGTGGCGTCACTTCATGTCTCTCGCGCTGTGTTAACTACGATACGTACTACGTACCTGGAAACACTACGTATTGGAAACTGTGTTTCGTTTCAAACTCAAGCTACCCAAATGGAACTATTGGAACGATTAAGATCACGTTTCATTACTGAAAACTCCCACTTCTAGCGTGACAACTTTTTTCATAATTAATTTTATAAGCAGTTAGATACCTATGTCTGTATATGTTCGCTATATTATTTATTTGTCTTAGTCATGCATGAACACGTACATTGAAATCCACCAAGAGTATTACGTACAATAATCTGAGTGTCAACCCTGCACAAACGTAGATAGCCACTATCAACATGGCATCATTACACAGCACCTATTTCCGCAGACGCGACATCTAGTGCACCCGTCAGATAACGAGCATACTCGTAGCCTCACTGGCGTATATCAAGGATGGAATTACACGCGGAATGTGAAACCGACGCGTAGTCCCGGTGCCAGCCCTGGCGCGGCGAGCGGAGTGAGCGGAGCGAGCGCAAACAGCCGCTATCAACATTGCATCGGTACACACGCGCGCCTATTTCCGCGGACGTGTCAACTAGTGCGCCCGTCAGATAAGTAACGTAGCTTTGCTGGCGTATTTCAAGGACGGTATCACACGTGCACAGATAAACGCGGCTTGCGTAGCTTTTAGAGCTTGTCCAGATTTTACTCACGTTTTACACGCGATTTGCAGTTCATTGTTCTTTAGTAAAAAACGTTGTAAGCAAGACACAGAATGCACACAGTAATGAACTGCAAACGCATGTACGAGTAAAACGCGAGACTTACACGCGTTATTTGGACGAGCATAGCATTGTAGTATGACCTATCAAGTCGAAGAAATGAAATGATTTGACTGATCGCTTTGAGTGTTGATATTACTCATGATGGCCATTATGTCGATGTTCTTGTTTCAGAAGTAAGTTATTTACACTATTCAGTCAGTCCTCAAACATATATAAAAATATATTGTTCTAATCAGCGGTCAGATATTGACGGCCCTTGGTTGAAAAAATACAGGGCTTATTAAAAAAAGCTTCAAAAATAACTTTGAGGTTTTAAGTCTCTACTGCTCGAGTGGATGCAATAAACTATGTGAAACTGCGAGTAATTTTGTTCGACTGAAACAATCTTGTAGAGGGCAACGTTTCGCTTACCTGCGAGTTATTTTAATAAAAATCTCTTGCGCCGCTCTCGGCTACAATAAAACACGACGTTGGCGGAATTCAATAACGGCAGAAGATGCCGCGCGCAATTAAATAACTACAAAATTTCGCTCTGCGACTGTGACTTTATTCGTATTAAAACGGAAAACGGTTTCGTACGCTGGCGTTTTGTTGAAATTGTCTATTTTGGGCCGATGGAACCGACTATATTGGAAACTAGTTGATCCATCCATATTAATACCTTTTATTGTAAACATTATTGATAAGCAGGGTGGTCCTACCCATGGGGAATTTTGTTGATAGGTACTCATTTTTCCATTTTGCTTGGGATTGGGGTGCCTGTCCGGGGTGTAAAGGGTCGAGTACCTATGCATATTATTTTGCTCTGGATGCAGGACAAACTATAATATGTACGTAGTACTCGTATGACTCTCTCTACCTAGAATTCTTCTATAGCGAACAAGCCTGTTGCCCTCTTTGCTAATGTGAGGAGGAGTTATTAGGACTGGTCCCAAAACTTGCTCTAGATTTATTGTTTTTTTCCCCTTCATCAATTAAACTCCTACATGTAAGTATTACAAGCAGCCAGTAACCGCCTACCATCAGGCTGTGCGCTTAATCGCATCGCTTACGTACCGAAATGTGGCCTCAATTTGTCTACTTACGCGATGGCATGGTTCAGTAACTATGTAATGTGCCACTGATGCATGCGGCGACCCGTCTGCAGCGGGAGGGTGTGCGGAGCGTGTCCGGCTTGTGTCCGGCTCGTGTCCGGGACGTGTCCGGCCTAAGCGAGGACGCGCTGCCCATTGGCACGGCCGTCACGCGCAGTAGCCTGCCAAGTTGGACTAATGCAGATTACGGGCCAATAAACTGTGTCAACTACTTAATCATAGTCTTATGAATGTTGACTACACTGGAACACGCCAGGTGTAATAGACATCAGGATCCACGGTATCAGTAAGGTGAAACAGCAAAATACCTACCTGCCATAAGTAAATGTCTAATAGAGCCTATTCAGTAGTCTGATATTGAAGTCATACTCTTAATTGCTCTTTTAGATAATTTTAATCAAAATGATCCCCTGATGGTGAGGGATTGCCCTCGTCCAAAGACTTTCGATACAACACTAAGTTATAAGTGCGCTGCCAACGAGTGTCTGGGTTTTATAAAATTTTAGGGCAATATAAAGTTAGATAATTTTAAATAGAAAGGAAGAGAAAAACAAATCTCATACATTGACCTAATTCCGTACTAACTAGCTTAGGAACTTGTGCTACGGATATCAGAATTTGTTTGGAAATTTTCTGAGTGGTTGTGGTTTTATACCTACACTTATTAAACTCGCAATGTAGGTATATAATTATTTGTGCTGCGTTCGTGTCTGGTTCGATTTGTTTGAGACAGTTAGGATGAACATAGTAGGTAACTAACTAACTACATAGTTGAATTACGTCAGCAACGCGCGTAGCGTACACACTGCGAGAGTCTGAGGCGACTCACAACCAGATTAGTGGAATGAAGGCGCGAGCGCCTGGTGCAGCCAGGGGGGGAGGGGGGGGGGGGCATCCGGGAGGATTACAGCTTACTGCATAATGTGTGCATTAGTATGTTTAAATACCAGCGAGTTTTCTTTCTTTCTGGCTATTCCGGACCAGGAATAATACAATCTTCCAGTCCAGCCGATTTAGCTACAGCCCAAAACGTGCACAGGATATACGATAATATACAAGTGTGTACGCAATCAGATGTGTACTCTCTATCCCCTTACTTCTAATAGGGCACCAGTGTGGCACGAGCCAAACGGATGCGCGCATGATCCAAGGCGTGAATGCTATCCTATGCTAGACTACAAAATCGCTTCCAAAACTACTTCCAGATTCCGGGCTGCACTCTGGATACTGGAATACATAGAATAGAAATTATTTATTTGTTTATGAATAGGGTAGCCCCCATTTCATTAATTATATCACCAGTATGTTTAGTCGTTCGGAGATTATCGATCGTCTCACTGTAGTCGTGTGACTATCGGGTCAGGTGTCACATCGAAGCAGGCCGACCCGCGGCACACCGCACGGCCTTTGCCGAGTCTGCCGGAGCTCGCGTGCCGCGCTGCAGCGCTCAAAGCGTTCGCGCCGCATATTTCACCGTGCACCGCATTCCTACGAGTATATCACTCAAAGCCAAGGACTCCGCGTCCCGGCATGAGCCAGAGACTTCTTTTGTACTTAAACAAAACAGTATCTTCTACTGAAACTTGAAACTTTGAATTTATGGAGCTCCGTTTCCTGTGAGGTAGAATACTTAATCGTTTTCTATTTTGCTATACGTAAATACCTCGTTAAATTATATTTAACTTGGCAGTTCATTCATTACTATTATATTTCAAATTAAATATTGACATCTTCTGTAATAATAATACCTATATAAGATACAAGGGTGGAAGTAACTTTCAAATATGAAACAGAGTCAAAACATCAAGCAAGAATGGGTAGCACACTACATAATACAGTAATGGTGGCAGATTTTCCCAACTCAGAATTTTTTATTCAGGTAGAAAGATAAGAAGGCCAAAGTGCCTCAAGCGACCCATATCAATAGTCCCGAGCGAGTTAAAACTGAGCTTAAAGTTATGAACAGTTCGCGGAAGAGCAAAGTTCTCAAGCGTCTTGAATTCGGGAATAACGGAAAAGTTTATTGAAAACAAAATCATGTGTTCCGAAGTCGCTGTGATAGCGAGGCGGCTGCGCTGCCCTGTTACGCACAACTCTGCTATCTCAAAAAACTAGTTTTGAGAAAAATGGCTTTGAAGTTTAAACAAACATTTACTTGTAGCGTATTAAAGAAACATGGCTATATAATTGAAACTGACAGATTAGGTGTGTAAATGCTTCTAGAACATATTGACATATATTTTTTTTTTATATCTATAAAACTTAATTTTAAATTGGAGATAAACGAGTTTCGCATAAACCAGAATTTCATACAAATGTGGTTACGCGTCGTGTGATAACTTAAGTTAGAAGAGTTGGGTGCAACCAAAACACACGATGCAGGGAAAGCCTATCTATGTTATCTATTAAGTTGTATTAGACGCGTCTGACTAAAAGGCCCTGTTTTCTGACTAGTGGTTAACCAATTGTCAAAAAACCTTAACAAATTGGTAAATATCGCTGAAATGTATTTTTTTACCAATAGTTAGCTGAACCAATAAGCGATTGCTAATCAACGAACGAGGTCCTGGCGAACCAACCCACCAACCCGCACTGGTCCAGCGTGGTGGGTTATGGTAAAATCCTCCTAATGACGAAGACAATATTGCCTCGGCCCCCCAGTTCGCGGCAGCCCTGCTATTCTGGTTTTGTTAACGACAGGCAGACAGGCAGGGGGTGCTAAGAATCTCCGGGATAAGGAAGGCCGCCACACCACATTGACCGAAGAACTCGACCCAAGTGGTGAAATCCTTCGGGACGAGGGTGCAAAATTCTGTGAGTGGTTACGTTCGGGCAAGCGGTCTAAACTTTCGAAACAGGACTCTGGGCCTAATGGACAAGAGGCGGAACGATCCATCAGTCAATTCGGCAGAACAACGGGCCTCTGAATAAGTCCATCTCCAAGCTGTTAAGACGTGACCTCCGAAGATTCAATGCACTCAATACAGAGAGCAATGGAGCAGAATCAGGGGCTCAAAGTCTTCGTACAACAGCTTGGAAGGAGCCACCTGTCAAAAGTTGACCATAACAAATGGAGAAGTCACCACGTCAAAGCCAGAGATTCTTTCGGAAGTTTACACCTTCTATAGCCAGTTATAAGTCAAAGTCAAAGTCAGGCCCCGGGAGAAGACGGAGTCACAACCGAGCTTCTGAAAGCCGGTGCTGGAGGAACTTTTCTCCGGAAGAACTCTTAGGGCGTGGCAGCGGAGCTTGGTCGTATTGTTCTTCAAGAAAGGCGAAAAACCTTAATGAAGAACTATCGACCAATTTCACTCTTATGTCACGTCTAAAAGTTGTTCTCAAGAGTCATTTCGAATCGCCTTACACGAAGACTTGACGAAGCTTAACCTGCAGAGCAGGCCGGGTTCCGACGGAGTTATAGCATCATATACCATATTCATACAGTGAGACAGGTTATACCATTGAGGTAATACCTCAATGGGTTATACAGATGACCAAAGAATACAACCAGCCCCTGTGCATGGCGTTTGTGGACTAAGAAAAAGCTTTGACTCCGTCGAGAACTTCTCGAGGCCTTGGAGAGGTGCAAAGTCGATTGGCGATATATCGAGGTGTTTAAGGTGTCTGTACGACGCCGCCTAATATGTCCGTAGTAATCCAAAATGGCCAAACCGAGCCTGTCCTGCTGCGACGTGGTGTGAGACAAGGAAATGTTATATCTCCGAAACTCTTCTCCGCTGCGCGGCAGGACATGTTCGAAACGCTTAACTGGAAAGAGCGCGGAATCAATATTAATGGCGATGTCCACCTGCGATTCGCCAGACCACATCGTCATCTTGGGCAGAAACCTTACATGACCTACAGGAGATGGTGAGCAGCTGGCTGAATCTTCCAAACACATCGGTCTTCGGATGAAACTTGGATAAAACCAAGGTCATGTTCAAACGAACTCATTGATCCGGGACTGTCACAGTTTAATGGAGTACCTCTCGAAGTTGTCCAGGAATATGTCTATCTAGGACAAACGCTCCAATTAGGCAAAACAACTTCGAGAGAGAAGCTTATAGAAGAATTCAGCTAGGTTGGGCAGCATTTGGTAGGCTTCGTCAAGTCTTCTCATCGCCCATCCCTCAAAGGTCTTAAGTCGAAAGTCTTCAACTAGTGCGTCCTCCAGGTCATGACTTTCGATGCCGAGACGTGGACACTCACGGCTGGACTAGTCCCTTGTTTAAAGTCGCTCAAAGAGCTATGAAAAGGGCTATGCTCATAGTAGCTCTGAAGGATCGCATCAGAAATGATGTAATCCAGAGATATCCAGAGTCACAGACATAGCCCACCGAATTAGCAAACTGAAGTGGCAATAGGCTGGTCACATTAGCCGCAGAATTGACAACCATTGGAGCCGTAAAGTCCTTGAGTGGAGATCCGCGACTCGGTGAGCCAAATGTTGGACGCCCTGCGACAGATGGATGATGACATTGGAAGGCTGGCTGGTGTGGGCTGGATGAGAATGGCCGAAAATCTGGAGAAGTGACGTATATTAGGTGAGACCTATGTCCAGCAGTAGACGAGTGTGGGTGCTGATGATGAATGACATGAATTGTAAAGAAATAAATGGCCGCAAGGTGCACGCCGCCCACTGTTCCGCGCGCATCGAGTGACCACGCGTAACTATTTCAACTTCAGTTAACAGATTTAGATTAAGTACAGAATTTATTGGTGTATGATGCCTATCTCTGTTAACTTCAAATTGAATGAGTTGGGCATGGCTGCAACGGATACAAAAATTAAGTTAAACGAATTTGTCATATGAGTTTCTGGCTCATTGATACACTTTTTTTTTAAACTGTCTTTAGTGCCATATAGATCACACTTTTTTAAGAGTATTTCGCACTGGTTACGCGTAACTCATCTAATTTAAAATAGCATACTTGTGTGTAACAGGGCAGTGCGGCGCGGGGCGGCCAGCGGGCGCGGAGCCGCGCGCCCGGCCCGCCGCGCCGTGAGCCGCGCCCGGCGGGGCTCTGCCCTGCCTGGCGCGGCGGGATAACAGAAAGTAGCAGCCGATGGAAATTTAAATAAATAAAGGCCGTCTTAAATTGGGATAAGAACGTGGAGAGTCTAGAATTGAACAGCGGTGTAATGCAGACTGCAGCAGGCTATTTTTGGTGCATTTTTAAGGTTCCGTAACTGAATAGAAAAGACATAGAAACTCATCATTGTTCGTATATACTTTTGTTAAGACGCAGCAACGCGTCATGTGTCGTCAACAATAACGAGTCACGTTGAAAAAATCAAAATAAAGCTATAACTACCTACACTACTTGTGACCTGCAAAATCAGAAAGATTGCAGATGCAAATCTAGAATTAGAAAAATACTACAAGATTCTCATAATCCGGCTTAATAAGTACAAGCAATAGGTATTTTTAAAATTTGGGGGCTTTTTTGTTTAATGAAAATGTAAGGATCTTATCATATTATATATGTGTTCAAAATGCGGGCCGGCATCCTATACCTATGCCCCGCGCCCGCATCCGCCAATCTCATAAGCCACGTTGTATACGATCGCGCGTCCATCCCGGGGCCAATCTCCCGCTCCGCTCGCTCGCTCCCGCCGCTACTCCGCTCGCTCGCTCCTGCCGCGACTCCGCTCGCTGGCTAAATGTTGAAATATATTTGTTTATTTGAGGTACTCCAAGACGTATGCAGCGAGCGAGCCTTTTGCAGCGGGATCTAATAACAGTAATGGGAACTGGAACAATTTCTACATACAGGAATGCACAAACTGAATATGATATTATATTTTGTAGTCACTCTAGTCTAGAAGATTGTTCACTTTGTCATGGTGAGATTAATTTTCATGCGAAGCATATTAAAAAAAAAAACATTTGTTATGCGTTACGTAGGATACATTACTTACTCCGTTGCAGTTCTCCCTTCTAGTGAGGAGGAGTTGTGAGAACAGACTTGTCAGTAGCCCTGTACGTTTTTGATGTTCGACGATATTCCGAGAATACGTTACCGCGTGCTGCGTGCGTGCGCTGAGGCAACTTTAAGTAGGTATCGACTAAAACTTCAGAATATACTCTCATCGTCCCTAAGTGGGGAGAAATGTAATGACGGGCGGAAACGCTACATCCAACGGTATCCAATGACATTATAATATGAAGAGAAAACCTTTGTGAACTTATCTATACTATATAAAAAGCTAAGATTTGTTTGTTTTGTTTTGAACGCGCTAATCTCCGAAACTACTGTGCGATTGAATAATCTTTTTTTTTGTTCACGCAGAGTGAATGCCGCCTTATGCACACCCGGCCGCTGGGAGACGACCAGGTAGTGTGGGGCTCTCCCCTGGATTGGGCCTCTGCTAATCAGAGGCCGTTCAAGGGCATACCCACTAAACACTCTGCGACTTTTCCCGGCAAATCCAGGTCGGGGTGGGAAAGCGGGAAATAGGACGAACCTCATCACCGCAGACCCACCATGGACAGCAAGGCACGCCAGTACGGCCTTTCCGACTCCGGGGCTTTAAAGCCCCCAGAGCAGCTCCCACTGCCCTCCGACAAAGCCCCAACCGGGCGGCGCCCGCATCGCTGGATTGCGATACGGGCGTCGCGGGCATGGGCTCCTGCAGAACTCTCCGCAAACCCACACCCTGCTGGCTGCAGGGCAAGGTGGGGGAGAGTGCCTGCAGGCTTCCAAAAAACTGCCCCACCAGACAGCCCACGGCCGGCTACGCTGGATTGCGCAGTCGGTCGCTGGGCGGAGAGGTGGGGTTAGCCGGCCTTTGCCGCATCCACTGGCTGTGGGACGCAGCGCAGACAGCAACTAAGACCCCTACAAAAGATGTGGGGGGTGGCGCCCGAAGGCGCCTCACTCGGTGGGGCCCACGTCAAGGTGCGCCCAAGTGGAGGAGATCCTCACAGGGCGCCGGACAGGGCCCGGCCAGACAGAGCTGGACCTCAAAGTGCAGCTGTCAGCCGTCGGGTACATATGGCGATAACCAATTGCTACCCGCCGTTTCCAGGGGACACCAGGACCCCTCCGGTAGCAGTTCCAAACAGAAAGAAAATACTACCGGGAGGCCACACGAGGAGGTCGCCGCACCGTAGTCCCCAAGACGGGCGGAACCATAGGTGATGGCGAGCAGGACAGGCTGTTCAAATAGTGATAGCCCAGGGTGAGCAACCGCCCTGAAAGCTAATCCTATCCTTATCGTTGCATTGTCCTTGACTAAGGTGAAGAACGTTGTCCTATCTACAACACTACATCCAACGGTATCCAATGACATTATAATATGAAGAGAAAACCTTTGTGAAACTTATTCAACATACAGAAATAGATTTCTAAAGTACCTCTTGCAGAATACTAACAAATTGATATCCTGACACAAAACAAATTGCATGAACACCAAAGTGCTAGCTACTCACGCTCTTCTACTATTGGCTAATGCTCACGTCTGCGTTTGAGTAATAAATGGATGAATGTTCCATTGGTGCAGCAGCGGCGCGCGAGACAATGCGAGCGGCGGCGGAATGCCGCAGCGGCAAATAAACTACAACCACTACAACTAAGTGATGGACGACCTCCCGCGGCCACTTCGCTTATTACTCGGCACTCGGCATTATCTGCAAGCGCGGCCGCTGCGGAGCCTTGAGATCAAAGTTCGCTTGAGTGCAGTGGTGTCAAGAAATCCCTCTTACTAGGCCTTTCCTTAATCAAAGGATTTGCTTAGACTTTGAGTTTTAATTTCATTTGATTGTCCACTTCATTTAATCTATTAAGTACGTTTTCTCTTGGAATACGAATAGAATTTTATTAATCAATTGTTTCCTTAAATCTTCGCAAATCAATTCCGAAATCTTCCTGAAGGTGTCTAAACACTCTTCTCTTCCAATCGCCGTTAAATTGGCAAAGAGCCAGATTTGGTTCGAGATAATTGATTTTACTATTGTGTCTACTGTCTGCCAGTTAAATGGATAAGTCTAGGAAGCGCCGGGATTGGACTGCTATGCAATTTTCAGTCCGGACAAAGAAAAGTCACAGATTTTTATAAAAACGTCCGCAGTTAGTAGGTATGCACTGGTTTAGTATTCCAAGAAGAAGTGTAAGCGCTGATTATAGAGTCATAAAATAATCAGAGTGATGGCGTAAGTCCACAGTGAGGGCGAGGTGGCCGGTGAGGACACGTCCCCCGCTGCTCCGGTATGCCGCCAGGCGGCGCGGCGTATTGCAGCGTCGCAGCAGAACAAATGAACCGGCGTGTTATTAATAGACCGCGGCCGCGGAGCCCGCAGACAACGCCGGCGTCCCGCAGCAAAATTGCAGTCCAATTGGAATTCGAGTCGAGTAAGAGATTCTGCGACGCTACCCCTACTATGAGACATTTTATTATAACTGAAAAAACAAAAAGCAGTTGTAGTTATTAATAATAGCAAATTATTAAGTGTTTCAATTGTGTAAAGTAAGTATGTGGATTAGATACATGTTCAAATACGAGCATGCATAACAATTTGTCGGTGATAGAAGATATCGTGAGGAAACCCACACGTTTCGGAAATAATAATTCTAAACATATAACTATGTCCCAGTTTTTCTGATTCCCCTTTCTAAAAGATGTAAAGGACCGTTTGACCTTTAAATCTTTTGCTTAATTGTAAATACGTATATCCCAGGCTCCAAAGCCACAGTTTGGAATTGGGAAACAATTGGGAAAGAAGCGCTTGCATGATAATGTCAGCGGATAAAAAGATAAAATATTGAGTTCTTGGCAAATTGAAGGAAAAACAATCTCTTTTAAGATATTGTGCTCTCAATAATATCGAAAAGTGGTCCCAATACTACCGTTTGGGACATGTTACGTTCTATAAATGAATAGTTAGTTATCATAAGATATTTTACATGTGGCTAGCATACGTTAGGGAAGATGATACGCGGGCAGACGGCGGGCCACGTGACCGACGTGACGCTGCAATCTCGGCTCATTTCCATACGGTTATCAGCGCGCGTGACGCCACCGTTGGGGGCTACGTGAAGCGTAAAGTATAAGATTAATGACGTCGATGGCGATCTAACCAGATGCGCGACGTGACGGGACTCTGTCTGCTAAGATCTCCTCATTACCGTATTGCGGTGATGACGCGGCGTATTGGCTACAGTTAGAAACTGTGCGTGTTGCTAATTGTTCACCTCAGCCTGATGGTAGCAGAAAGTAGAGCCCACGTTTCAACTACAACGGACGCACGGCATCCGTTGGTACTGCCATACTGGCCCTCGAGATCTTCACGCTTCTTTTGAAGGATTCCATTCATGTAGGACAGAGGAAACACATTCGATAAAGGCAACGACTTTCCTTTTTTGAAGAAGGTACGGTAGATATATGAACGGCTAAACTTTTTAGTTTTATATACCTTCCTTGAGGTTTCTCAGATTACAGCCTAGTAATTGAAGCTAGTCGCCGGGCTGTGGGTCTCGCCGCGCGCCGGTCACGCGCGCCATGTGCTGGGAGGGAGGGTCGCGGCGACTATTACACCAAACGTAGAGTAACGCTCGCTTACTGATTTGAATGCTTTATATCTATGAAAATGAAAGTCTATATTTTAGGTTTTATCGTATATTTCGTAGTCAAACCCAAAATTGTGACTGTCCAGTTTCGATAAACAAAACTGAGATACAGCGTGAAGCGCTAAAAGTGTCATCGCCAATGAAGATCCATTCGCAAAATTTCTATGGATTAGGGTTGAAAATAAAATACTGCATCTCATTTTCAACATTGAGGCCGTGATCGAAATTCAAAATATCTAGCAGTATAGCTGTAAAACTAATGACAACGCTGTGTAGGATCACTTTTTCTAACGTTGTCAGTAATTGTGTATTTGGACTTAGAGATTTTATGTCCGTGACAACCTCGTAGTATAGACAGGACAGCTAGTCTATACTACGAGGTTGCTACGGCTACGCCCGACGATTTCGTTACAGCTACGAGGTTCGTAGCCATACCTAATGCGGCTAGGAAGTAAAAAGTTTTACACATTGCATTGGTTGTTGTATGATTATATGAAAATGTTTGATAATTTTACACTTTCAAAATTTATTTTTCTGGATGATAATACGGAACAATACACGGAATATTTTCAAATATAAATTAGTGGGTACTTTTGTTATAAACTCTTCACAATATCAAATATTTTTAGGATCAGTCGTCACGCCAATTAGTATAAGCCGTTCCAGTGGTAGGATTCGTTCGGGCGCGGGTGGTTACACCGACCATCCAATAGAAATGTAATTAAAATTTTCCAATCGCCCACTTTCATATCGGGTGTTTTCTTTCGATCCTCCGCGACCGCCACGCGAGCGCCCTCTGCCTCTCAAGATACACAATTGTATTTCCCGGTAGCGAAATCGCCGGGGATTAAATCCTGTTCCGTTGTTTTGATAGAATACTGATGAAATAATGTATGTTTGCTTTGAGAAATTGCGAGATTTTAAAATCGGTTATTACTCACTTACTCCGCGAGTGTTAGCGACTATCGGGTATTGGACGTGTTAATGTTCATCACTGGCATTGGTTGCTTCTCAAATCGAGGAAATATTAATTTGTATATTTGAGAACATTTCATACAAAGTTAGTCACGTGACTTGTATGGGGAGTCAAACAATTGGTGGCAGAAGACGTGGTTTAAGTTTAAAGGATTTAAATATTTACAGTTCACCCTGTAAACTAGGTGCTCTGTAGGATGTTATGACGGTATATTCATCTTATAGTAGTTTTTAGTTAGTTCAAATTATATTCCTACCCAGTTTTCAAATACTTAAATGATTTAATTGATATATATTTGGAGGTACCTCCTCCTTCTAGGGACGTGTCTTTCATTGCTGGGGGTCGTGAGTGTATTAACCGAATCCAACTTCAATAATATTTTGCTGACCTATTATTCCTATAATAAGTGGGTTCACTGCAAGAGTACGTACGGTAAACTAACCGTACGTACTCTTTACGAACTCAGTTAGCGAGTGAAAATAAAAGCTTCTTGCGAAACTACGATACTTGTACGTAAGCATTTCAGGATCCCGTTACTTTAATTCTTGAGGCAAGTTGGGAACAGCTGGAAACTTCGCACAATAACGTGCGAGTCGGGAGCAAGTTCGGGCCGAGGCCGCGTCCAGACCTGGCAATTTATTAATTAAAAGGTTTAGCCGCTCAAATCTGCTATTACAATAATGAGTTCGGAACAAAACTCACCGCGCGCCCATTTTCACATAGTTACGAAATTATCTTAACCGACGAAGTTTGTCAAAGGAGCCGATATAAAGCGTCCGGGAACTTTTAACTGAGAATATAAAGTTTCATATTTTGAGAGGCGGCAGCGGGCGGGGGGCGGCGCGGGGAGGGGGGCTCATTAATTAGAGAGGCTTTGAGGCTCGCGCCGGTCCTCCTGAGGAGTTTGTCGAAGTGTTGGCAGCTCTAGATTTTAGTAAATTAAAGCAATAGTCCACATAATTCGTTCTGCTTTTGAAGTTAAATTAGAGTCACACATAATGCCCAGGCATTGTGATAAATGTTCAAACAATACTTATTAGGTAAGTGCATTTTCGTTGTAAATTTCCAAAAGATGAATGAGATAACTTCGTCTCAGAACTCAGATACATCTATGAGTGCATAATATAAGTCCTACTTTCTGCAAATTGTTTTTACAGTACCCGACGGTGTAAGACCACTGTACCACATACGAGAAAGCAATAAAGAAATTGAATCGGAGAATCTAGTTCTCTGCAGTCTATTAAACCAGTCTGCCCTAGTTCGAGTGGCGCGGCGAAGCATCTCAGCATTTTCTCATTAGCATGTTACATCGCGATAGTTCCCGGTGGTCGCGACTGCATCGCGGGAGGCAATATCCCGCGACCGGCTGCGTGGGCGTCGCCGGCGCACCTGGTGGCTCCTGCCCGGACTCAGTGGTGTTATCCTTCACTTTTCTCTATCGATAAAAACATATTTTAAGCCTTTACTGTCCTACTATAGGATAAAGGCCTCCCCACCCCTTTCCGACAATTTTAAGTCGCGAGCCACGGTCATCAATATTTTAGGCTTCAAATTCGTCTCTCTATCGTATTCTTGAGCTGACCTTCATAGATTAATTTCGGGAACCAAAATACATTAGCCTTTTTGGAATATTATGATTTTCTTTTTCATTGTCAAACAGATTAGACATTCTTAAAGCTGATTCTAAATTATCATTGCATATTACACAAAAATATTTTCGGTCAGACGTGAGGTCGAGTTACCTGCTCGCAGAGCAAAAATAGCACTTGCGTCTCAGACCTAAGGACAGTCCAAAGTCAATAAAAGATAACTCCACATGACGCTGTGTGTACACAAAAATAATATTAAAAAGTATCTCTCTCATCTTAGCGTGTAATTCCCGGTGACATCCAAACTTGGACTAGCTACGCTTTAGAGCCCAGGAGTACGCTTAGGCCATGATTCAGGATTTGGTGAATCTTTACAATGATGCGACTGTCGTCTGACTTTCGCAATGTTTAATGAACCAGATCAAACGTTTCTGATTCGAACATAGATTTCAAAAAATTTAGAGCTGCACGTCCGGGTTCGACCCCGCATATGGGAGGCGTGTTCTTTTCCACTGAGCTACCATCGCTCAATTATTAAAAAGTGTCAGTTTGTACAATTTCCCAACTTCAATAGAAAATACGTAAAGGTAGGGACACAGCCTGTCGCGGGCCGACGCTCGCGGCGCAATCCCGCGCGGCTGACAACCCGACAATATCGCGCGGCGGCCGACGCCACCTGATTCCACTCCAAATGTAGGAGTTGCCGAGTTTTATGAGATTTCAAGCCGTATTTGCCGCTTTATAATGTAACCTGCAGCTGCCAAGATGAAACGTGTTAGATTTGGGACTGTATTTCAACTAACCTGTCGAAGGCAAAAAATTTGGAGTTGGAATATCACAGTTGTAACATCTGGCTCCCCGTTTCAATTGTCAGGACATTATAGAGATTTTTTTCAGGGTTTGCTTTCGGAACCTGAAGTGCGCTTGTATTGTATACCATCCAGCGTGAGAAGTCTGTAATTATGTAATGAAGCGAATGTCGTCTTACCATTAAACAGGGGAACCAGATCAACCACGATTTCATGTCCAAGATCTTTATTCTGCACCTGGAGATATTCCTCACGATGATTTTCCCTTACCGCCTACGAATGATAGAATTACCTACGTACGTAAGCTTAAGAAAATCTAGAGAGACTCGAAGCTACAAAGTCTCAGTTAAGAAGGCGTGTTCTTATCCACTGAGTTATGACCGTTCTAAGTCAGAGCTGCTTGCGACGCGTTCCACGGAATTACGAGAATGCTAGGCGCAACAGCGCGGCGACGTCGCGGCCCGGCACCGACGCGCCGCGCGCTTATCAGATGCTGCGGCCTCGCCCGCCTCGCCGCACCACAACAACGCCACAGCCCGCGTGGTGACACCCGCCTGCTAACGAGGATATAAGATAATATCGAACTTGCTTTGCAATCAACTGTGATTGCATTTTTCTAACACGAACGCAAAACGATGTGGAATAAACTGTACTCCCGGATCGATATAACCCACGCTTGTGACTCCATCGGTGTTGCGGCAATCAGGTCATCTAACTAACGATCTTATTATCAGATCATCCGTCTGCTCATATATCGCATAAATATCGGAATGGAAAGATTGAATAAAGAATTGCGTCTATTTCTTAAAACTTACGTCATACAACTAGGCTTTTTGTAAAAAAGCTAAATTATCTAAATTATTCAGATTAGTTTTAACATTTTAATAAAATAATATAATTGGGCATACATAATCCGAAACAATCTAATAAATAAATAAATTTACACACTCCGTACTAAGTAGCTTAAGCACTTGTGTTACGGATATCAGACAACAGAAGAATCTACATACATATAATGGTGGACAATCTAATAATGGCGAATATTAAATAGTTAAACGAAACAAGTGTTAGGCCGCTGCCGACTATCCCGGAGCTAGCTTTAACTTTGGATATTAAGAAGTTAAAGAGCTAACTGGAGTTAAACGAACGAAACAGGCTGCCGATACGATCGCGGCAAAACGCTCACAAAGCTGAATGTTCGCTCAAACTTGTTTCCAATGCGGCGTTTTAAAGTTTTTCGTATCATTACCTTTATAAAAAGCCTAGAGTTATTTTAAACTCAGATTATTGCGAGTAAAATTAGCAAACCGATTATCAAAATATAGCTAATCATAATATAACAGCGGTAGATTATACTTGTATAACTTGAATAATGATTCCATTTCTAACACAATTATCTAGGTTAATAACTTTAACGATACAAGTACGTATCCTAAATATCTACTTACTTATTTTCTAAAAACTTCGTGAAATAAGGCTTCGTAGACAGGTTGCTTCTATGTTGAAATGTTCAAATTAAAAATAGTGAAGCTTGCTAGATAGATCTACGTTAGCAGAGCAGGTTTTAAATTAATAAAGAGAGGATTATTTTGCGGATTGTGAAAAACACTACCGCAACTTTTCATCAACTAAGAGCAGCGGCAATCCCGTTAATGCAATTTGAGTACGTGGCCAAGCAGCGAGTGGAGGCGCGAACAAAGTCCCTTTGTTGCCGTCGTGAGAGCAAAGTTTGCGTACAGATTGAGTGAGATAAAAAGAGGGATGGTGACAAGTTGGCCCAGCGCGTGTGAGGCCGCGCCTCGCGACAACTAAACTTATCTTGCTTGTTCACAACAATATTGTGCTACAGCCGAGCGACATCGAGGAAGTACGCGATTTTTCGAGTTTATTGTTTAGTCGTTTCGGTTTGAAGGAGATGTGATTTGTCTAGCTCCAAGGAAATTGTGGAACTGTGACTATTTTGTAACCATATCTATGTATGTTTATGCAACAAAACTTTTAACTTTGAAAAAAACATTTGATAATATAGCGTTTTTCTTACTTTTGTTATTTTGTCATCACTCATTACAATGAACACTGTCCGAAAAACAACAGAAATTGTTCGATAGTTGGATGACAACGAAGCCGCTCTCGGAAGATCGAAGACCGCCGTAGTTAGTGAAGTAGTCCGCGCAAGTTGACCGATCGCCGAGGCTCACTTCACACTAGTTAATAGTTGCCAGGAGTCGAGGCCTCGCTAACGATGTGGCGACTCTTTGTCCCGTGTGTTGCGCAACTTTCTGCATTACACAGCGCCGCGCGTCGTAGAAAACATCTGGATGAACTTTTGTGTAGTTTTCAAGTATCTTTGTCGAGCATTCGCAGAAAAGTTGTCCTCTATTAATGCTATTCAGAGTTTTGTTGAAAAAGTGGTTTTGCTTTGCACTTACGCAAGATAGCGTTGCTTACTAGAGAAGAGTCTTTTGTAGACAATATCATAGTTAGGTTTCGTCAATTGTTAATAAATTCGTAACATGGTCACTAGGTATATCGTAAGAAACTGTTATGACCTTATAGTGTACATCTACTCGTCAACGGATGTTACAAGGAAAGGCGTCGACCGAGTCGAGTGATTCTATATGAACAGTCAATATTAATTAATCAATATTGGCTGACTGTGTGCAACAAACACAGTATTTTTTATTCAATCCGACTACTAATCAAGTTAGTTCGTGAAATAAAAAATTGAATCGTGCAAACTAATTTACGCGCACAAATATTGATAGCATCTGCGGTTGGTAGAAGTGAAAGAAATTAAATATTTATTGCACATCCGCAATGTGCTTGATTTACTTCATTTGTAGTAGTCTTAAAGACTTTTTATATCTATAGAAGTAATTGTAAAACAAAGTAACTATGATTCAGTTGCAGAGAAGTCTATTATAAATAAGTAGAAATATTAATTACGCAGTTTAAATTCATATAAAAAAAACATTTCCAGTTACTTTAGAAAGTTAGAAATTCGATCTTTAGTTATTAACCCGTAAAAACCTTGATCATAGAAACCCTAGATACAGTGTGACCGCGTTTAAAGTGTCGCTGCCAATGAAGGCTCTCTTCGCAAAAGAGCGCTATTTGGCGTTATCGAAATTTAAAACGAATTACTTACGATGGATTAGGGTCGATAATCAAATAATACATTTTATCTTTGACTTCGACGGCATGTTCGAAATTTAAATATAATAAATTACTTAACAAAGATTTATCATACGAACTTTTGTCCAGAGTCGCAATCGACCCTCGGGAGCGTGTAAAAGGTTCACTCGCTAACGAAAGCGCCTACTGATCCAACCGGCCACGCAGATCGATTCAGCCACTGAGTTTTTGTTACACTTTATGCTTACACCAAGTCTCCGTACACGATGTCGGATGACATCGGCAGTGTAAACGTTTTAGTGTTGTTGGGATCCAGAGTGCTGACCGCGCGGCGTAATGTGCCGGCGCCCGCGGAGTAAAACACGCGGCGATGTGCGTGCGCCGCCACGCCCCCCACAACCCGCGCGCCGACAGTAACACAGCTTCTTAAAAAAACTAGGTTTAATTATTTATTTATTTTTATTAACACCAACAGCGTAAATTACCTACGTCATAAAGTTACACAATTATGTATATCCTAAGCTAATTATCCTACAGGTATTCGCATATGGTTAGACATGATGCGAGTAAATCAAAAGTAAAATATCAATGTAAGTAATGAAATTACTTACAATTAATTAAATTTTATATTGAAGACAGTCAAGATGACCTCACTCCACCTGATGGTAAGCGGCCAAGAGATCCAAATATGAGGTTGTCAGGCACAAAAGAACTGACTAAGGTACCTTAGGTACTTTAAGTTACTCATCGTCCAAACGTTTTATTACTCTTGGCTGCATACAAAGTTGTCACTTCAGCTCCCGGAGTACATTTAGACCATGATGCATGATTTGGTGAGTCTCCAATAAAGATGTTTGCAACTTAAGACCTGTGTAAAAGTCATGGGTACGTGATTGGGGATTTCTTTTACGCAAGAGCCTATGTTACCATGTTCTTAATTCTACCAATAGTTCAGCGATGAAGTAGAACGTCGTTGGGAAACTTGCATAAGTGAAGTCTTCCAACCCGCAGTTGGTAAATACCCTTAGTGTGAGGGTTGGTTTGTGCCCCAGCAGTGGTGACATTAAATGATACTTACTTAGTGTGTACTATGGCGGGCTGAGTGGGCTGGAGCGCAGCGGGCGTCCGGCGGAGTAAATCTTATTCGCACTTAAACGAGTTTATGTGTCGGTCACCGAGCAATTCAGACCGAACTAAGTTTAAGTACACGGACTTTGATTTACTCCACAAAACCCCCTTGACCTGAATATAAACTTGGAAATACCTCTCTTGGACGTAAAAGGAGAAATTGGTACTAACATTACTCGTATATCGCGGCCAATAAAATATTAAATAATTGCAAAGCGGTATTCAATAATTTAAATGTTTCCATTTCATATCCTTTTTAACGACACAAAATAGGAGAGAACATTCGCGAATATTTTCCTCCACCTAACATGTGTTTTGTAAAGCACACATGAGAGCTGAGCGAGCGAAGCGGAGTGAGCGGTAATGAGCGCGCGGCTCGAGCGGCGGAGCGCGGGGACACGCGCGCGCCCGCACGCGTTCGCCTGATTGTTGCACTGTAATAGGAAGACTGGGTATAGCCTGCTCTAGGCCGCACATTCGCTGATTTAATATTTTCAAAACTGTATATAAATGTAGGATGTTGGAACATGATCAGGGTCTCAGATTAACACTTATTTACTTATTTTCAAATTTATTATCGTCATCCGTCTATTCTTCTTGTCTTGCTTCGCTTCGCGTCATTCTAATTCAAATATCTCATATCTTCGTTCATGAATCTCACCTAGAATATTGATCATAATTAACGTTACTCGAAGCGAGCGAAATGCTACGATGTGTTCGTAGTACTGCTACGAAACGTTTGTCTCGTAGTAGTTACTCTGTGCTACGCGGTTGTCGTAGTACTGGGTACGAAACGTACCTATTTTAGTTCCTTTTGCTACGACCGTGTCGTAGTACTGCTACAAAACGGCTATCGTAGTACTTTCTGCTATGCGGGTGTCGTAGTAACACTACGAAACTTGTCTCAAAGTACGCTTTGCTGCGCGAGTGTCGTAGTACTGCTACGAATGTAGTTACTCTGTGCTACGCGGTTGTCGTAGTACTGCTACGAAACGTTTGTCTCGTAGTAGTTACTCTGTGCTACGCGGTTGTCGTAGTACTGCTACGAAACGTTTGTCTCGTAGTAGTTACTCTGTGCTACGCGGTTGTCGTAGTACTGCTACGAAACGTTTGTCTCGTAGTAGTTACTCTGTGCTACGCGGTTGTCGTAGTACTGCTACGAAACGTTTGTCTCGTAGTAGTTACTCTGTGCTACGCGGTTGTCGTAGTACTGCTACGAAACGTTTGTCTCGTAGTAGTTACTCTGTGCTACGCGGTTGTCGTAGTACTGCTACGAAACGTTTGTCTCGTAGTAGTTACTCTGTGCTACGCGGTTGTCGTAGTACTGCTACGAAACGTTTGTCTCGTAGTAGTTACTCTGTGCTACGCGGTTGTCGTAGTACTGCTACGAAACGTTTGTCTCGTAGTAGTTACTCTGTGCTACGCGGTTGTCGTAGTACTGCTACGAAACGTTTGTCTCGTAGTAGTTACTCTGTGCTACGCGGTTGTCGTAGTACTGCTACGAAACGTTTGTCTCGTAGTAGTTACTCTGTGCTACGCGGTTGTCGTAGTACTGCTACGAAACGTTTGTCTCGTAGTAGTTACTCTGTGCTACGCGGTTGTCGTAGTACTGCTACGAAACGTTTGTCTCGTAGTAGTTACTCTGTGCTACGCGGTTGTCGTAGTACTGCTACGAAACGTTTGTCTCGTAGTAGTTACTCTGTGCTACGCGGTTGTCGTAGTACTGCTACGAAACGTTTGTCTCGTAGTAGTTACTCTGTGCTACGCGGTTGTCGTAGTACTGCTACGAAACGTTTGTCTCGTAGTAGTTACTCTGTGCTACGCGGTTGTCGTAGTACTGCTACGAAACGTTTGTCTCGTAGTAGTTACTCTGTGCTACGCGGTTGTCGTAGTACTGCTACGAAACGTTTGTCTCGTAGTAGTTACTCTGTGCTACGCGGTTGTCGTAGTACTGCTACGAAACGTTTGTCTCGTAGTAGTTACTCTGTGCTACGCGGTTGTCGTAGTACTGCTACGAAACGTTTGTCTCGTAGTAGTTACTCTGTGCTACGCGGTTGTCGTAGTACTGCTACGAAACGTTTGTCTCGTAGTAGTTACTCTGTGCTACGCGGTTGTCGTAGTACTGCTACGAAACGTTTGTCTCGTAGTAGTTACTCTGTGCTACGCGGTTGTCGTAGTACTGCTACGAAACGTTTGTCTCGTAGTAGTTACTCTGTGCTACGCGGTTGTCGTAGTACTGCTACGAAACGTTTGTCTCGTAGTAGTTACTCTGTGCTACGCGGTTGTCGTAGTACTGCTACGAAACGTTTGTCTCGTAGTAGTTACTCTGTGCTACGCGGTTGTCGTAGTACTGCTACGAAACGTTTGTCTCGTAGTAGTTACTCTGTGCTACGCGGTTGTCGTAGTACTGCTACGAAACGTTTGTCTCGTAGTAGTTACTCTGTGCTACACGGTCGTAGTAATAATTGATGAAATATTAGTTAGTAACTATAAAAAAGTAGGTTCACTAATTGCACAGTAGGTACAATACAGTTAAATAATGTCAGTCTGTCCGCTCAAAAGTAGAACGCAGAGTGCAATTAGAGCCCAGAGCGCGCTGACACCGTATTATTTCCCGATTGAGCCGCCAGGGGCCTCCGCCCCCGACCGAAGAGCCCCTGAACTATTACTTTGCTAGTCACTTAACACACCCACACGATACGAATCAAACAAACAACTATAGCAGTTTTACTTTGGTATATACTATAGTTCTTGTAGTCTAGGAATGCCAGTCAGTTTACAAACCCAGCTTCTGTATGTAGGTGTAGGTGTAAAATAACGGTTTTTTTTAAAATAACGGTTCTAAACAAAAACGATGTTATATTTAACAGAAGGGAAGAATTTCGAATTAAAAAAAACTAGGCACTGTGGCAAAAGTCTGCACTAGGGTTGTATAGTAAATACCTACTTCGGGACTCTCACATTATGGACCATAATAATATCCTTGAAAGAACTATACGTAGTTTGAAATGTCAATAAAAATCCGCGCAATGGCGTTGTTATTTACGTTAGTCAAGTACATTTTGGTAATTACAATAAGTTGCCGGTGAACTCCAACCAAAGTTCCCGGAGCGGCGCAAGTTGGCGGCGCGTCCCGGCGACGGCGCTGCGTATTGTAATAAATTGCTCCGTTTGTTGCTCTCTTTGCACATTGTTAGTGCTAGTTCCGTGGAACAAGCTTACTTAGTAATTAGTGTTTTCGGTTCGTTCGAAGTGAGGCCTAAAGGCTTCGCTTACGATATCGGGGTATGATAAATGTGGTGAACTACGTTGGCAGCGCACTTGTGATTCCTCAGGTGTTGCATGTATTTATGGGCGGTGGCAATTGCTAACTATCAGGCGATCCGCCTGCTTGTCTGCTACCTATCACATAAAAAAGAAACCTTATTTTTGACTTTCCGATATTTCTATTGTCACGGTGTAACTTATGCTACCGTGTAGCAGTTCCGTAAATAAATGTACGTATGTTAGTGCCAAGAAAGATTAAAACAATATAAGTATGTACGAAGACACTTAGGCAGGGCGACCACGCCATTGGGCCAGTCCAATTGTTAAGTAGCATAGTTATTATGAACAATATTTTGATTCCGTCTACTTACATTTATCGACAAGTCCTATAGAGTACATAACTAGCACCGGCCGAGCCCGCGCGGAGTCACTCGGGGCGGGTAAATTATGCCGTAACTGTGATTACGCGATCAAACAGGGTACTTGACTTCTGACGTTGACGACGACGTCAGCTGCACATGACGTAAGGTGACGTGGTGACGCCCTGAGTTGTATATGTAGTTTACAACTTCTATGTTGGGTCAAATGAGTTGCTACGTAAGCAGTTTATAATATAAAACCGATTTGTAGGTCCAAGAGTATCCCTCTTTATAGTATCCACCAAAGGAAACACTCTCCACAGGACACAATTTACCGTGGCAGACCTGGAAGTCCTTGCACTAGGATCTGTCGCTGTAGGAATAATCTACAGTAAATGGGGAAAAATGGACGCATCCAACAACGTTTGCGAGTGAGTTTGCCCTTTGTGCCCGGACAGCTGCACATGCAACTGCTGCAGCCTACCGACAGCGCAGTCAGCGTGGCGGAGAATTAGGCTGGGAAAATTTATTGATTGATTCCATGACCACGAGTGGAAGAGGAATACAGTATTAAATTTATTGGTGTTAATTTATCAACATTCTCTCAGGCTTTGGTACGCTAGCTATCTTTTACGATGCCAAACAAAGATTTAGGTCAAAACTCTTTATAACGAGTTGCAAGTTATATAACGTTACGATGGTTTGCAACTATTTCTACCGGATTTTCAAGTTTTAGGAAAGAGGATTTTCTTGCATTTGTCGGCATTCAGCAATATCCTCTATCTGAGCTATGAGCCCCCAAACGGCTCGCGGAATGCAGTTGGCGCAACACCTCGAATAGCTGAGATGCGTGGTGGCACGCGACCAGCACCAGAGTCTCTATACAGTATGCACGCGCGGGTTTGTTTGCTTTGCGTCGACGCAAACGAGCTCCTCTCACGGCAGCGGGAACCGCTATTGCCTCTTTCAACGCATATAGTTTACTGTTTATGAATGGCGTGCGAGCATGCATACCTACAAATTAGGTACATGTCTTGGTATGCGCCAACGTAAATCTTCCGGCACGCGTGAGAGTGGAGTGGCTGCTACTTTGTGAAACGGAGTAGGACGCCTGCGGCACGATTGACTGATGATTATTGGTTTTAGGATGATGGCTGCTATGTTTATTACAGGATTAATTATGCTTAAGATCTTATTTTACATTCATAAATGCACTAAAGAGTTGGAGTTACAATTTATTCTTATTAAAGGAAATAATGCACTTCAAAAAGGTCATTAGCGTTCGGGACGGAATTATACCCACGACTTGCGCCGTACAGGGTGGCTGTTCTACTAATTATTGGGTAGGATTCCCACCCGAATGCGTGTAGATTTTCTTAGTACGGTATTTACTTTAGATTATTTTGATGCATTTTTAATAATTATGCTATTAGCAAAATTACTTCCTAATAGAAATTAAAAAGTTAACTGATAAATTTTTCCTTCATTTACTGTTTTCTCTAATAACACGTATATTCAATTTTTTAATGTTTCACAAATTTGGTGAACAAATTCATGATTCAACCTAACCTAGTTTGCATACGCCAATTTAGTGCAAATGTTACTGTAAAAATTAATTATGGTAAATCTTAAGATTTTGCCATAAAACTTAAGTTTAACCAATGTCTAAAAATAAAAATCTTAAGACTTACTGTAGGTCGAGCTTTTACAGTAACAGATACACGAACAATATAGTCGGTTGGAACCAAAACCGGTGGCCGTTCCCTGCGTGCCGCCGTGTCACGCCTATGTCATGTTCGCTTTTTGTCCCTCCGAGTGTGCAGGAACATGTGTGACGCGGCTGCATTGTTTGTTACACTAGTAGCTTTCATAGGAATTATTTTAAAATATATTTGACATAGTTTTTTTTTGTGATACGTGGCAGAGTAAGCGATCGCCAAGGCCCTAGAACACATGTGGAGCCACAAGTGTGCTGCCAACCATTAAAGCCCCAGATACCCTCGGATTGAGTCTCCAGAACCCTCACTCAGCCGTCTAAACACAGCACAGGCGTACCGCGCCGGTTTTCAGTGAGGTCGTGGTACGAGTATAACCGGTCACGAGTCCTCCGAAACGAGCCAAAAAATTCCCGAAACATTCATGCCGAAAAGTGTCTCTCCCACAAACGTTTTGGTTGAATTTGCCCATTCAGTAAGTAAATAATGCTATCCTCTAATAATAAACAAATGCCATTAGTTGTCTTGTTGGCCTGTCCTTCCCTTGACTCCAGCACGTAGCAAACCTAGAGCGTTAAGATCAATATCAGGAAAGCGGTAAGTAAAATAAAACATAGTAATTCAGCTTTTTCCTAAATTGCAGATGAAAATGTGCGAGTATACCAATATTTCCTCTCAGCAAATATCGGATGGCACACGATCGCACGAGCCGTATGGTTGACCTGTTTGTAGCGTACGCGCTGATGAGGCCCCGTGACGCGCCTAGTTAGTGTAATCTCATTGGGCCTCGCATCCGGCGCGATCACCCCGCCCCCTCCGCGCCGCGGGCCCGATCCAATTCATTAAAACTTGTAAAATCTGGGCCAGATTGTGTCGGAACGAACTTGCGCGGCTTCCTGTCTCCGAGTAGATTAACCATACGCGACACAATAACTTTGTAGTAGCATCTCCATCTGGAGTTCACACTTCCTTATGCTCGTACCGTGTATGTGTTGTGACTGCCTCGGTGGCGCAGCGGGTAGCGGGTCGCAGTTTAAAGCGACGGCTGCGCTTGAGGTCCCCGTCGGGTTGTGCTGAGTGATGCTTCCTCATGATAGTATGAATGCAGTTTGAGTAGTTGATAATTTCTTTATATTTATTTTTTCTGTTACAGATACCTCTACAACTATCCCTGATGGAGATGGCAAGGTATGTTACCTGTTTCTAAACAATTAATTTTATCTGTGTGCACGTTCAGACGGCGTTAGCACGAGTTACCCCAAGTTAAACAGCACCTACGCCTCAGACATAAAGACGTTCCAATGTCTAAAAAGGGTAAGGGTCCACGTGCCGGCGTGTGTACGTAGCGTTTCGTGTTTGTCTGCAGTATGCGCTCGCTTTATCATCATTTCGGCACCAGCGCGCGAGCGAGAGGCACGCGACGGGCTCACGCTCGCTCAAATTGATTCAAAGTGCTTATTCACCGAGTTGTAATAACCGCTTTCGCATGAGGGTCGCATGTCGCGCTTTGCACGATACCATACTATTTACTAAATACTCAGAAACAATGATTTTTGTAAACACTTTCTTGGTTTCCTGGAATTTTATTTGTCTGCATTTTCAAGCCGCAAGCTTAGAACTTCGCAAAACTGATTTATTGCTATTTGCACTGCGAGCCAGAGCGATTTACTTTCGCAGCTATTTTGGTTTATTCATATGCTATTGCCGAGCAGAATTGCCTTTGCTTTTGATAAAACACACAGTGGAATTGATAGCTTCCTTCTTTTTAGCGTTCCGTAGTCCACGAGGAACACTTACAATTTCATCATGACCGTATGTCTCTCCGGGGCTTAGGTCAGAGACTTTTTGTATTAGAAACCTGTAATTTGGTTGGAACATATGTATTTTATTGAAAGTGAAGAAGTAAAGTACTAGTACTGTCCCACTGCTAGTCAAAGTCCTTCATCATAACAAACTAATTTAGCGATGACTTATTTTTTTGATTTGATTAGGCTTAATTACCACGCTTGGCAAACCATGAGTAACGCCCATCCCTCACGTATAGTGGGATATTTTTTCGTGTGGTTAGATAGTTGCAAGTCTGATGATAGTAGCATATAATACGACAACTTTAATCACGGGTAGGTAGATTAGGCTTTACAAGGTTACGTACGAGTAATAGTTGGTTAAATAAAGGCGCGCGCGGGCGTCTCCTCGGCGTGAGTTCGCTGGCAAGTGTAGGTAGCAGTAACACGAGGTTTGTACCATCGACGAAATGGTAAATAAGCCCATAGAAAGTCACGTCCACGAAGGTGACGTCCATGGAAGATGACATCCATCATGGGCAACTATAGTGGATGTTACCCTCTAGTGATAGAGTTTTTGAAGTCGATTAGTAACATAATAATATACAAAATGAATGTCCTTTTTTTTAGAAATCCAATTCCTATTGAGGTCATGAATCACCCCGCCAGTATTAATAATGCAGACATGTTAATAACGAGGGCAAATTGTTTTAGCCATTACAAAGGCCGCTGTTAATCGGCGCTAGTTCCCGGTACACATCGATTATGTGCATATCATATTCAATGGCACATTTTTCTGGAAGCCATTTACATGCAAATTGCGGGTTTGTGGAGTTTCGAGTGGCGAGCTTCGGCCAGGGCCCGTGATTTACGACGCTTCGAGAGGGACCGTACCCGCTGCGGCGCGGGGACAGTTGCGGTGGACTCGCGAGCGATCTCCTAGAGGGAAATCACGGGTCGTTTATGCTACCGCCCATGGTGGCAAATTAACTTCAACGACTCACATGACAGTACAGTGTGTATGCATCACACGACGACCACTTCTCACGTGCGCTCAAACTTTTTATATCTATGCCCGTATACCTGAAATTAGTTAAGGAGTAGGTAACGGGGAGCTAGAGAACAAACGATGCATCGTTCGTGGTAGCAGTGGATAAAGACACGCCTTCACTATGTGAGGTCATAATCAAATCATTCGCGTATTGCTTTGGTAGGAGGTAAAACTAAACAACGTGAGGAAACCTGCACGTATCGGATATCTGAAAGGTGTAAACATGGTTCAGTTGCCGCAGCCCATGCACACCCGCCACACCAGTGGAGTCACTAGTGTGCTAACCATAAACTACTTATCCACTGGGTTGAAGCCGGTATACCTTTACTCAGCTTGGCGAAATACAGGGTAGGTGCTGCTTCACGCTGCGATGAGGTGAGACTGAAATTTGACATTTTCTCTCTGAAGTGAAATATGATAGCAATAATAATAATTTTAATTAAGTAATAATGTGCACTATATTACTTTGTATTTGAAATAATGACTTCTATTCTGTTCTATTAAGATGTTACAATATAACATAGAAGGTAGAGGTTTTAACAGCTTCTAGTTTGATGTGTATGGACGGCGGCAGGGGCTCGCCGGCCGCGCTGCACCGCGTCCGCCCGGCGGAGCAACCCTAAGCGAGTGCATAAAGCTGCCGTCGTAAAGCGGAGGTTATTAACCACGCGCTGAGTGCGGTGTTATATCGCGCTCTTTGCCTTCAGTGTAAAGCGAAATCAACTTGGAACTACATAGTGTATTTGATAACGACGAAAATGATGGCGTTCACCTACCTACGTACGAAGGGCGGCAGCACAGGGGAAGGGAAGAAGACTCTCCAAAAGCATTAGCAAACGACACACTCAATAGGCACAAAATATGAATGTTAAAAACAATAAAAAAAGAAGAAAGTCCAAATATAAAATATAAGAATAAAATACTTCTAAAAACCATAAATATTACAAAGCAGGTCTGTCGCCAACAGTTTTTTAAAGATACATAGTATTTATTAGACAACAGTATTGAACGTAATGAGTTTATCATCTTGTATTTTATGTCTAGCAAAGCTAAGCAATTCTGTATTTAATATTATTAGTAAAGAAAGGCTGTACAAAGTTGTTCTCATATTCATTAAAAAGCCACTTTTCTACCACCATGAAAGCAGACGAACTGCGGGGTATCATCTTTTCTTGGTAAATATTCCTTCTGGGTTTCACTACAGTTGCAAAATGAAGGCCTGTCAACCACGATTCTACACTCATTTAAATAAACTACTACTAATTAAGGAAAGTTATAAAAGTAAAAAAAACATGGGTATAATCATACTGGTATATTGTGTTGGCTTGCATGCAGCCCGTCGCGTGCTCTCGAGTAGTGCGCCGCGCGCAACGTGCTGACAGCCAAAAATGTTCATCCGATTCTCACCTTAAAGTCAAACACATTTGGTTCAAAGCCAGTTGAGGAAATTTCCCAGATTGTAGTAACTCAGCGTGTGGTCTGTACAGCATTACGCTGCGCGGTAGCTTGCGACCACCTAACCACTTCGACACTCAATTATATGAAACTTATACATCGTTTACAAATTAACAGTCACGTCAAATGTGGTTTAGTTAAGAAAGATACCTGGTATACGGTGGGGAAGAAAAGCATATGAATAATTATTAAGTTTTGTCAAGACAGGAAATAAAATTTCGTGGTAAAGACGACGACGTCCATCGTCTTGAAAATTCGTTAGTGAAATGAATATTTACGTAAGAGAACTTAAAACGAAACGCAATTCTCAACCGTATCTTTATCTTTAACCCTATCACATGTGCTGTGAAAGGGGTAGAGACAAAGATTGCGCTTTTGTTTGATGTTAGAGTAAATTTCCGTCCATAATAATAATAATCCCTGACGTTGTAGATACCCTTATTTTTTTCGTAATGGTTACCCAACCAACTAATTACTCGTACTAAAGCAAATCTGATACCGTGGCCCTGATACTATCAACAAATGACTTGACTAGACGAAAAATTTGCAAATCCCGGAGTAAATTACGGAATCGGCTCGGTAAAGAAATGTTAATTTCCTCGCTCCCGATCACGTACTCGGGCTCTGAATTATTTTCGCCTTTCGCCACCTACGTGATTTACTATGTGCGACTAGTTAGGGACTAGTCTCTTGTTGTAGGAAATTATGTTGGACATTAATAAACTTGTCTATAGAACGACCCATTGTGATCTCCTATTCTATTGTCCGTATAGATAACAAAATGGTTTGGTGTTTGTACTGTGAATGTTCCTTCTTTTATTTTATAATAATTTAATCAAAGACGCGGACCAAGAGTTTGTGGACCACTTATGTACACATAAGTACCTATAAAAACAAACTTATGTCCCTAAAAAAATCTGTTTGGTCTCAATTGAGTCTAAGTCTCTCTTAAAACTAGCATGTCGTTAAGAGTAATATCAAACGTGGTATGTGGCTTAACTCTAGGCTTCAGTGTGAAACCAAGAGAAAGCGCAATATCAATCAAGCGCAGTAAATCCGTACAATTATACTCATAATGTAAATTGCTAAACACTGACGTTTTAGTGTGTATTTTTCACGATCCGAGATCACTATACGTGCATATGTGTGTGTAGTTTTTAACAAGCGATGTGGGCAGCCGCCATCCCGGGTCTATACATTATCATTTTAAAATAAATACTTCATAGTGCTTATTTATTGTAAACATCCGATATAAATACTAGGCAGGGCAGCATAACACGAGTCGGGAGGCTCGTAACTTTGCGATCGAATCCGAAAACGCGGCGCTAAATCTAAAAGTTGTAAGCGCAACCCGCGACGCTGCGCATTCCGTCGCTAAACAATTCTTCGGCGACAGTTCGCGCGCCTTCGCCTCGATGGTCCCCAGCACGCAGATGTGACGAAGTCGGCCTCGAGCGAACTGGTCTGGTTCGGAACAAACAGGGCTGTAGAGTGATAGGTACAATACACATTGAGCCAATGTTAATGGTCAATAGACACTACCACAAAATGTGGGCCATTTTTGTCTAATGGTTTAAATAAGACGATATTCAACCAAGAGTAGGGAGTCACGTGACTTTCAATTAAGTAATTATCAGTCGCTTGTAATTGACACTGCCAGTGGCCCAACAAGCAGTCGTTCTAAAAAGATGTATTTTAATATCTAATGTGAATAGGTATTTAGAGCCGCAGGTAGGTCAGTGGTTAAGAAGTGACCGAGTGAAGTGATAGATAGGTCGTAATTTTTATTACAATCCAACCACACACCTCAAGATCTTTAAAATCTATGTGCCTATTGTAGATCGACGGTGAGGGCAAAACATTGTGAAGAAACTTACACAATTGCAACCCGAAATTAATAACGATAAATACATATCTACTGAATTGGTATTCTAAGCTTCTAAGAGGGTTACAGTCATTACTTTCTACCGGCTCAGAAAAAGCACTGCATTTTATTTTCCAATAGTTTTATTTCAAAACCAAACAGTTTTATTTCGAAATTGAATTGAAGAAAATTTAATAAAATACCGACTGCAATCTATCGGCGGATGAATTGAAGCGGAGAACTAACCCCGCCGCAGTGGACATGGCAAGTAACGAGTGACGTAGTGCGGGCGCTGTGTCAGCGCCGCGGGCCCGGGCGCGCCGCGGCCCTGCTCGCCGGCGCCGCGGCTAGCCTTCGTGACCCACGGCGCAATGTCAGAAACTTGTTACGACGGTTCTTACTCCGTGGTTGTAGTCTCCAGTCCCCCTAGACCTCTGCCCCAGCCGTGTCTCCCCGGCGCAGGAGCTCCGGCTGCCTGGTGATCGCGGCTATAGTTCAGCCGGTGGATCAGCCGCTCCGACTCATTGGACGTTAATTAAAGCCGCTTTATTTTTGCTGTGTTGTGATTGCGGCGATCGGAGCGATTATTGACAACCGAACTTCATTTTAGTTGCGGCGGAAAGTGGGACAGCGGAGACCGACTTTCCGACATTTTTTGCGAGACTCGGTTCATTTTGAGCTTTTGTTTTTGTCGCAATCGATGGGCGCTCTGCAGTAACGACATTATACTTTATTAACTGCTTCGTAACGTTGCTCACGTGCAATAAATGTTCCCGTGAGAAGAAAACTTATCCGCAGTAAAATATTGCTTGTGTCAAGCAGAAAGTGAAAAACAATGTATTTAATAATAAACTGAAACTAATATACATCAGAATAACACATAGGCTACAATTTATAAAAATATATTGTGTGGATTGTCCAAAATATGACGGTAAGTGTCAATAATTAACTCCACGCGTACGAAGTCGCGGGCGGCCGCTAGTTATAGTTATAATAGCTTTTACTGAAACACACTAGAACATTGTACTCAAACTATTTACTTAGGACATGTACCTAAATGAGTCCTAATGAACCTTTCTAGATTATAGAAGCATATCTTAATCAAATTTCAGAACGCGGGCGCGGGACTTAAACAATGCACGTATAATTCGGACTACGAAGTTACAATCAAATCCGCCAAGTGGTCAGCTCCTAGCGTTGTTTGTGTAAAGATGGGGTTACAACAACTTCTTTTATTTCTAGCGAGTTTTAATTTTGTTTCTTGGTTGAATGACGAACGTAGCAAAATGTTTAATCATAACCATTTATTGCATGCCACATTGGAGTCTTATAAAATATTGTAGTGGATATATTATTTGTAAATACATGAGGGTATCGGAAATGGATAGGAATACATGAGGGTATTCCATTGGTATTGCAAGTCTCCATGAGCGGTGTCAATTGCTTACCAGGTGATCCACCTGCTTGTCTGCCACCTATCACTTAAAACATTTTTAGTAGGTAAGTTGTTGCCATTAGTGTAACTTCTTATTGTAAATAAGTTGCAAAGAAAACAGGGAAGATAAGGGGCTAGAAAACTAGTGATAGCATTTGCTGTCCAACAAGGGATGACTGGTTACCGAGCGCTTTTACACTGCACCCAGTGGACGAGGATTTGGTCAGCTACATGAACTAGTTAGATTACATAGAATAAAATCCCCAACGAGATTCAGCATGTATTTTATCGGAAAATCACAGATTTGTTTGGCGTATTGAGTGTTGGAGCAAGCCGCGTCCGCGCCGCCACTACCCGGCGGCGTGCGGCGCGCCGCTCACATACTTACTTTTAATTAAATATGGCACGCCAGAACACTGCAGTGGCTAGTACTAATACCTCAAAGGGTATCAATGTGTCTCTAGCGCGTTACATTACTTAATGTAAGTAAATTTTATTATGTTTCTAGTGATCCGCCCTCACTTCGCTTCGTGACTTAGTTTTAGCTATTAGTTCCAATTTTTGTCAATAGATGGCGTCGATTACATCGCGTAAGAATTTCGTCTTTTCGGATTATACATAGGTATAAGCCTTGTGATGGTCAATTGAAGTTATCTCTTTATAAACGGTATAAATTTTATGCAGCCTGTAGGCAGGTATTTAAAAACTTAGTAAACATCTGATCATCAAAAGGCATTGATATCGGAGTTAAGAGCAAAAAAACTATACTTACCAGGCAAAACGAACTCGCACGCAGAGAGAGTAGCGTTTCAACAAGTAAACTGTACATAATTTAAAAACAAAACAATTTACCTACACTCTAGTCATAGCATAAAAAAATATGATGTAGAGATAAAGAAATGTATTTTACTTGTACCCACATTTAACTTGGAATTAAGTATGTAAATAAAATTAATCGCAAATGGCAACATGTTCTTCCTTACTGATATAGATGTTCCTTTTTTAAAACCACCAACATAAGCGCTATCTGAAACGAGTTTCCCAACTTTCTCCCTTTTTCTCTGCTCTTTCTACGTTAGCGCGCTAGCGTTGAACAATATTGTATTGTTGTAGTTCGTCTTGTGCAAACGAACGCCGACGAACGGGCAAAAACAGCTCGCTGCATTCACTGCAGTTGTGCGTTAAGCGGTATCGCAAACAACCGGCGCTTGCCGCGCGGCGCGGGCCGGCGCGCCGGAACAATGGCGCCTTTGGTCCGGGACTGCGTTAGAGCCACTGCACACCGGTATATCCTAGCTTTGTAGTTAAAACCAGCTGGCGTTTGATTAAATTTTAATACGTTACCTTTTGTCTCTTGTATTATATATGTCAACATGTGTGGACAAAGAAAAAGTAAACCTTTTTCTTACTTTGAGGGGTTTGCCTTTCGTTTTGTTTTTTTTTTCGCAATATGCTAGCAATATCCTATATTTGAAGAGTTCTTAATGGTCAGAGATACGGTTATGAAGCATTTCCGTCATAGCCACGCATCGTGTAGGTTCGCTCTAATGGAGGCTCCGGTGCGCCTGCGTTGTTTCCGGAAGGCAGCAGTTGGAGCGCTGTTCGCTGACAAACTTGCCCCGGCCGCGGCCGCGGCGCCTAGCGTTGCAGAGACGACGTTTTAATAAAGATTTACTCCACTAATATCAGCAAAATAGCGCGGTTTTAATTGTCGCCCCGAGAGATTTATAAGAGGAGTTCAGCTTCGATGCCAGCTGCGGCCAAATGCCTGCAAATAACAGGCAGAACGAATGGTAATCGAGCGTTGCGTTAACTACGTGTCGTATAAAACCTGCCGCCGTTCATCGCTGGCGGCGCTGATTCAATACAAATTGTAATTAAGGTTAATTTCGGACATTAACCGGCACTAGACGATCCGATTGCAGTATTTAGGTTGCTGTACTTAGCGAAATTCGGCGCAAACCTGTCACATCAAAATATACCTACAGCTATACACAGTCAATAAGTGATCTTTAGGCTTCACTCTAAGCCCTAGAGTAAAGAAGAACTCTATGGTGGCGCGAGGTTACCCAACAGTAGCCTAAGTCGGATTAATTGTACGGATACGGATGTCATCACGTCTCTGTGAGCTGCGAGGAAGAGCCGGGAGACTCGACCTTCCGGCGTGGCTCGACCTAAATGCAATTTATGTGAACCAAGGCTTACCACCTAATACCGCCTTGAGACGATTCTGCAGCAATATGAACTCTATTGAACTTACTTTATAATCCTTTTTTTTCTTTCATGTGATTTGTGGCAGATGATCAGCCGAATCACCAAATGCTAAGATACTGACCGTTGTTGCGAAATTACTAATGACAAAATCGTGCGGATGTTGTGCGGTCTACGTGGTCAGTATGCCTTAATCTCCTATCTAAGAGTTGCGAAGAAAGTGTTAAACAAAGTAGCAAAGGTTTGACGCGGAAGTTTTCAAATTGACCAGGAGGAAAGTACTCTATTAGCTGTGCGGATGCGAGGGAATTTAAATCACGCGTAATATCCGGGAGAAGGAGGTACTTCCCCCACCCTCCCCCACCCACTCAGGTGGCGCTGTCATCGGCAGCTCAGCAAATTTTTCATGCACACTTACCGCGCGATGAAAGTTTTACGATAGTGCGATGCAGCTAAGGGCGACAGGGCTGCCCAAATGCTCACAATACGAAATATTTTTGTCATTAACTATTTTCTATTTGGATAAAACTCTTTCATCCATTTTCTTTGATTAAGAACTTTACAACAAAACACATAAGACAGCTACGTTAAAATATTACAATCGTTCAATTAATTTCGTGAGATGAATCAGTTCATTGTAGACCCGAAAAGAATATACGATTTGGATTATGTTGGATTTGTGTCCAACTCACAAATGTGAGAGAATAAATTTGACAACTCTTTAAAATTTTATACTGTTTTGTTAATTAAAACTGTGTAATATAAAAACAAAACATTGTTCATATTAAGTTTCACAGAACATAAAAAAGCGGCCAAGTGTGAGCCACAGACTCGCCTATGAAGGGTTCTATAGCAGCAAGTAATTTTATTTTTTTATTTGAGTCATTGAAGGAAAATTCTGGTTTACCATTTATGACGTATTAAAAAACTACGTACAGGATTCCGTTTAAACAAATATTCGTTTATGCTAATATACCTACCTACATCATAGGTAGGTAAGTATTTTTCTTACGTTCGCGTTGGATCCTTTAGTCTATTTTCACATGCCTTATTTTAGCGTGTGGTTTAGTGAGCTTATTCGCGGGTTGTGGCAGCCCTGGAAGGCGGAGGTGTGAGTGAATTAGCTCGGGGCGGATGTCGCCGCTTCCGCGCGGATCCGCCGGAGGGCGCCACACCTCACGTCACTAAGTTAAAGAGCAATACACACAGGACCCGCCTTTCGACTTTTTGCCGGCGATATAGTTGGTGGATACATTTATAACAAGTCGAAACTGGATCAATAATTTACAAATTTAAGCCCGTCTGTGTTTTTTTACACTATAGCAGATAAACAAGCAGACGGCTCACCTGATGGTAAGAGATCACCGCCACCCATGGACATTTGCAACACCTGAGGACTGACAATTGACATTTGCCGTTGCCACAAACGCGTTGCCGGCTCATTAAGGAAAGAAAAAGTACCTAAGCCCTATTTTTAGAGATCATCCAGGTCGTATCTGCTCGGAAACACTGTCGGACCTTTATGAAGTAGTTATCCCGAAATAGCCATTAAATATTCTAGTCTTGAATCTAATTAGAATTCCGAGGATCTACCCACGTCGGAAACTATTTCTGGTAATAGAATAATCGGGATGTAGTTCACTGCTATTGAAGCTTTAAGGGTGGTCCTACCTTGTAATTAATACGACAGTACCTATTTACGTGAATTGTGGGGCTTTTTATACATTATTATTCTGATGAAAATATTAATTATATGTCAGGCTCTTCTTTATCTTGGCGCGTTATTCTACCACTCCTACACCTCTTCCACTTCGCACGGTCTTTGGCATGCATATTGGTGAGATTGTTGGCATACAATAAATATCATCTCTTGCGTTAAAACATTTAGCCAAATGAACCTTTTATAGTCTACCACTTCTACCGGTGCCAGCTAAATTATTCTAATTTAAATTCATTTACTTTCAAACTATTTATGATAGATTCACAAGTTACTTTTTCCATTTTCAATATCTGCGCCCAGGAACTTTAATAGAATTGGTAATGAGTGCTGCTGCAGCAATCGCCGAGTAATAACTATGAAAATTGCAACATCAATATTTGATAGGCCCCTGTCCGGCGGGGCGGCGGGGGCCGGGGCGAGGGGTGTCACATTATGACGCTAGATGCGGGTCAGGTGTCAATATCGCCAACAGGTGCCGTAAACTCGGCCGCTGCGTCGTGGCGGGTGGTTTACGACCCTGCATAGGAGCACTGGAGACGGGCCGGTGGAAAACTATAACTAGTTACGAACTGGTATATGTGTGTGTGTATACCAATAGACATATTATGGAGGGTAGGGTTATCATCATGTTAACCTAGACGCATATGAGTATACTGTCTCAATCGAAAAGGATAAAACATTTAAAAGCCTAAATACTGATTATAATGTGTAACTTAAAGCCGATAGCTGTTGTGCTATCGCTCGGTCCGGCAACACGCTAAGACAATGGGGAACTTTGCAGCAACTCTCGGAAACAGCAATGGATAGTTTGCAGGGGTATTAAATGACGTGCCCACGCAGTATACAACTGTTATCGAAAAATGTTGGGACAATTATCAAAAAAAATTACAACTCTTCACTCGGACTATCCTTGCAACGGCGGCCAGTCTATTGGCCTTCGAGCATTCAACTTCAACTTCGACCATCTCAGCTTATTGGAATCTTTGCAGATGACTGGCAGGAGGTGGCACAGGATCAATGCTTTCTTCGGGTCCCTGCGCCAACCTTGTTAGTTTACTCGGACTATAGCGTATCTTTCTATAGAGCCAATGATCTTAAGGCATTTCTGTTGGCATCCCCTCCGCTGATATTTGAACATTCAAACTTTTGATCGCACAAGTATTTTATTTCCAACAAGTGTTTGTTCTTTTTTTCACACAGGTTACAGTAGTGTTTTTATTGATCTATAGGACGTGACTATGAAGACCACGGCAAATTATATTGTTTGACCTTAGTTCACATCATCACTGGTACAATCACAACCATAACCTCAACAATCGTGGGCATACACAGTTTCCTGACTCATAGCGACTGGGTCCCATCACTAGCAAGCAGTCTGTTGTTGCGGGCACAGCCGGACGCCGTGTGCGGGCGTTAGCAGATGCAGGCGGGATGCTGGCGCGCGGGATGCGGGCGCGGGATGCAGGCGCGGGATGCGGGCAGCGGGTGCAGTCCGGACCGAGCGTCTGCGAGATAGCAGCGGGTAATAAAATTAAAGTTGAGTTTGTCTTCGTATTCCTTTGCGGAATGCCTTGCGTCTGCTGTCGGTGTTTTTGTTGCACGCTATAAAGTGGAAAACGCGCTTTGTGCGAAGAGACTTATTGAAGTAGGAAAAGGAATAAAATGCTATCTTTTCATCGTAAATAGATTGATATCGCATTTCACTAGCTGCTAGCTAGTAAATAACTTTCTGGCTGACTACCTAGATACTACCTTTTTAATAATAATACATAAATATTGTACACTTTTCCGCATGAATTTTTGCAAATAACTTCTGAATATGTTGGCATTTTGACAATAATTGGTTCTGCGCTTGAAGTAGGTAAATTCTTCTAATCATTGTAATCTTTTCCAATAGATGGTGCTGGGTGTCGATTGCATGACACAAATGTCTCGTCTTTTCGGGTTACATATAACCCTTGTGGTTGTAAGAGTAGCATCTTACACAAGTTTAATTTAGCAAAACAACGTTTTAGGCATCTAAAAACAAAAGGCAAAGATACAGCTCAGCATACACGCAAGTAAGTATCATCAGTGGGACAATAAAGTCGCAGCGTTAGGCGAGGCCTCGCCGGAGACGGAGGGCACTCCCGGCCGCGCGCCGGCTCCGCGGTGTAATCCAATCCAATTCCTCCACGGGGTGTAAAGATATACGACTAGTGTATGGGGCCATCATTCCTTTATCACTTTATTGCATAAAAATACTTACACAAATTGAAATACTGTGTAGACGTAAAGCGGAAGTAAAAACTATTTCAGATCATAAGTAAACATACATATCCTATACGATGCATATTTTTTTATCACAATACAGGAAAGTTATATGCCCCTTTAACCACGTCTTTTAGCACTCATTTTGAGGGACATTTGGAAATTGTCGAAGTTTTTGTAGTCCAAAAGTCAAAGAATAAATGTTATTGGGAATGCTTGGTAGAAGACGTACTCGTAGTTAAAAGGATGTGAATATTCACAGATACACCCTGTACCTACGTGGATATTGGTACTCTTTATAGCATAACTTAAAACACATATTTATGAGATTAAAATTTTTACATTTACACAGCCTAATATTTAAACTGTTTTTAAATGGTAAAGATTATTAATATTCATTATAACCGTTTACTGCAGGATGGAGAGGAATGAATGCAGTAAATAGTAAATGGCCATGCAATAATTGATAGTAAGCCTACTAAAGCTGGTACTCATGTTAGGAACTCTACTATGGCATCAACATTTACTCGTGTGATGGCACCTCGACACCTACGCATGTCGTTAACAGTATGTGTAATACGACACTACACTACACATGGGGTATAACGGCTGTTGCGAGAGCGGCGGGAACTTCGCATCAACGATCACTGCTGTGATAAAACGCGATGAACCGAAAACGACATAAGTCGATACGTTATACGATGCCATACGATTATGGTATCAACCAGTTCAACTTGCGACCACGGAAACGTCGAAACGTCGAGTAGTGAGATAATCGATCAAGTTTTTTTATTTAGTCATCAGATATTCTCGAGCGAGTCAGATTAATGTAGGATGGATGACTTCATTACCAGCCGTGTGTGTATATGTTACAGTCAAAACTCTTAACCAGTCAAAAGTACTATTGACTAGCAAAATCAGTCAAAAGTACTTTTGACTAAACAGGTTGATTACAACTTTTGACTAAAATAACAGTTAAAAGTCCTTTTGCCCAATAGAGCTGGTCAAAAGTACTTTTGACTAAGTGACTCCGTCAAAAGTGGTTTTGGGTTAAGAGTTTTGACTGCAACATATATAACAAGAATCTGAACATTAGAGCGTGATTATTTATTTCTTGTTTAGGGTCCCCTCCCTCCTCCCCTCTTGTAAATCGCCATTGATCATCATGGGCTCCCTTGCTACAGAAGTCGGTCGATCCGCTTCTCATTTACCCGTTCCAACAAAAGAAACTTATTTTGAGTGATGCCGAATGGATCTGATAAAGGCATCAAGTTTTAACTTAGTTACTTTGGGAAGCTAATAATAACTTTCAGCTGATCACGATAAGATCACGTCATTTTCAGACAAAAAAGTGCCTTTTTTGCTCATTAACGACTCCATTGTGCCAGCGAGAATTATCTAATTGGTGAATTACTCGTATCTATAAATAGTTTAATCTACTGTTAAACTTTAGCCCCCTTATTACTAAACGCTAGTCATGGTTAACAAATGATGCTGTCACTTTATAAACGTGACAGCACCAATTTATACCAAGATTAACTTTAAACCACTATTGTAATAAGAGGGTAGGGTAGTATTTCAAACCGCATTAGTTTTGCCCAGCTAGTCGAGGCTGCAAATAAACCAATCCATCAGTTTTTAGACAAACATGCCCAGTGCGGAAGCTTACGCGTTATAAAAGTTTCACTGCTGTAGTAATCATTTAAATATCAATCAATTTCGTAAACGTTAAATTCAATTTAAAAAAATATGTTTACGTTAATGACTCCGGGAACATGCCAATTTTCAAAAACATGAGAAAATGATTTCCTTGCTGCATACATATGGCATGCAAAAATATAGTCAGTATAATACATACATAATTTTAGCCGCTATTCAAGTGACACAGCTGACGACTCGCCGTGCAGTCTTTCACGACTTCCGGCGACTCTACAGATTCAAGCCAACTGGGGTTCAAATTAACCAATAAACAACAAAAGTTATTTGCATTAATATGCCTGTTCCACTCTGTCTGTGTGGGGATACAATGTGAAATATTATATGTTATACATTATTAGTTTGTTATGTCATTATCAATCACGAAGAAGGATTATGTTTTGGATAGTATTAAAGTTCGTATATTCTATCTAATGCTAGGTGTTATATACAGAGCTCGTATTTTTTTGAATAAGTTTTAGTAATTGTAATCAAGTTTATTTATGGACAGTACATGCACGTACGTAATGGGACATTCCATCTGTTTAATGATAAATCAATCTAAAAGAATACCTTTCTATACATTTATAAGAGACAGCTTCTTTAATAACGTCAAGGCTTATTATGTACCCAAAAAGACGAAACACTAGCGTAATCGAGATACAGTGACATCTATTGGCAATGATTGGAACGAATAACAAAACTATGTTCCCAAACGAAGTGAGGGCGGGCCACCTGGTCTTTTATATATTTTTGTGTTAGTACTTTGGTTGGATTTTAGTGGTATTTTCTTTAGAGCAAGATGTAATTGAATAAAACTGTTCTGGTTGGAGTTGGAGCATAAAGCTTAGCGCAAACCTTTGTAGGAGCACAGGTGTGCAATTAGGATTCGTTTCGGAGGTGGTAATGAGGTAAAATCAGCTGAGCGCAGCCGCGGCGCGAGCGAGCGCGCCCGTGTAGCCTGAGAGACCACACACCAGACAAGCATAAATGTAGATACAAAATACATAAAAGATACAGAACATAGCATCATTATTTCATTATCATCACGCAGCCTTGACTCTAGGAATTTTCCGCCCCGACGGCCGTCTGTTCTCCTCGCAATGTGCCCTGCCCATTGCCACATAAGACTAAAAATTAATTAAATACATAAAGTCGGCTCTAGCGGACATTATTTAGAAGAGTTCGTCGACCACCTTATTACCTATAGCAATACTTACGATGGCTTAGTGCACACTTGCACTAAGTACAGATTGTTTAGTACAATAGTACTAAGCCATCTACGATTTAATGTTCACAATTGTACTAACTACCATTTGTAATTAGTACAAGTGTGCACTAAACCATCGTTATATCGATTCAAGTCTCTCCCGCACGTCTGTCTCTGTTACTCACTTTGTGTTCTGTAGTAAACTAAATTGAAACAGTCACTGGACTGCAGCTCCTGGCCTAGAGCGCGGTGTGCGGCGAAACTTTTAAGGGCATGCGGTTGTGATTGCGCGCGCCCTCAGCGCGGGCGCACGTAGCCGGCACTTATTATATGCATACTCTACCACTACTCCTAGTTGCTTGTTTGTCTCTAACATTCTTTAACAAACGGGCCGGGATTTTATTTATAAAATATCGGTGTAATTAAGCATGCGGCTCGACTGATGGAAGACTATAACTCCAGCGGACTCGCATATATTTTGCTGACACTTTACGTAGGTATATGTGGGCTTCACCGACAAGCAAGTGGTAGAGATATGTACAAAGATTTGAAACATTCAGATTTGAAAGTACAGCTTCCCGTTGAACAAACCATCATATCCACTGTGTTAACGTCGTTGAGTATTACATTGACCCCATAGTTTGGACCCAAATACAAACAATGCTTGAAGTTTCAGTACATGCTCGATGTATGTGTACGTTAAAGTGGGAAGTAAACACAACAGCCATATTTTCCAAACTTTATCGAATGCACTTTAGTCGTTTATATGTTATAACAGTAAAGGGGTGAGTAAACGAGTATGGGCATGAGAGCAGATACGCATCTGACACCATAAGCTCGCCGTAAACACGAGGGAACTCGGCTTCAGGAGGAAGTCGACGCAACAACATTTACAACCTTAAGCCTACAGGCTAGAGACCGTTTTTGATCAAAAGTTTATACTTTTAGGCTAAGTTGTTAAGTTATTAGAGACAAAGACAAAGCAAAGCGCCGATCGCGCGGAGCTCCCTAAAGTGTTTCTTATTCATAGACTTTTGAGATTCCCTGGATTGCTATACTCTTCGTCAACCAGCAACGTGTGCTTAGAGTACTCAGCACAATATCAATCTTATTATCTTCGTAATACGACTTGGAATGGGAGTTTGTTTCGTAGCAAGGGCATGTCTGCTGATATAAGTGTCTAACTTCGAAAGCAATTCAAGTTTTCTGCTCGCGAGTGTGTTTTTGATAAGATTTCTGTGTTTTATTTCCAATATGCAAAGGTTTATTTTATTTGCTATCTCAAATTCAATGAAAATGTAGAAAGTAGTTTAGATTGCAAACCACTTATTACATAAATCTGGTCATCATTGTCTAGAATCTCCAACTTAGCATTACAATAATACTTTTGCTAAAGATTCGATTCATAGAATTTTACAAATCCAACCAGTTATTGAAATAGTTCTTGGAACGAGTTATTACTCAGTATTGACTCGGTAAGCGGCGATACCGAGCAGGAGCTTAAGTGAAATGCTTATACTTGTTTGAACGGATAAGTAGGCTGCCCTACAAGTGCAACAGTTTTATGTGATTATTTGAGGCAGACGGACAGACAGATCATCAGTAAAGTCACTCGCGCTGCCAAACTTTATATCAATCAATCAAATTCACACAACATCTCATATTATTATATTAATCTGACTCCGTACTAAGTAGCTTAAGCACTTGTGTTACAGATATCAGACAACCTATACCTACTTACTTACCGCTAGTTTACTAGGCTTCAAACATTTCATTCTTATATATCTGAGTATCTTATTGTATATGTTTAAAATTCAAGTCATCAATGAAACCTGTTCATTTGTAAAAAAAATCAGTTAAGTATATGCTAAAAATATCTACATTATGAGCCTAATTGTATGATACCCAACTACAACTATCTTGTTCTTCCGTTGTAAAAGAAACTTTCAGGACGTGATCATATCGTATTTTTTTTGCCAGCGGTTTTATTTACATTGGTTTGCCAGCGGCGTGATGCAAAAACTTTACTTAATTCTACAATTAGACCTGAAGTGATTCCGATTTAGAAGAGTGTGAGCTCGCATGAGCCGCCGCAGAGGCTTAACCGATTAAAGTTTTAATTGGCCGCCGGAAGCGGGGTCTTCGGCCTCATCCGGAGGCGGGCTCATGTGCCGGGCTCATTGCCGCCAGTGGCGGACGGTCGCCCTTCGGCGCCCTCACGCGAAATCACTCTGCCTATTGACACTCGACACTTAACACGAGCGATTCAGTTTAATTACCTACTCCTGCGCTACATAGATTAGCCACTGGGCCCACTGGGTTATTCAAGTTCCGTTGTATGTTTTGATTGGTCTACAGACAGTCACATTAACTTACCCTGGTAAAAAAAAGTTAAGACAATTCACTCCGATCGACCTCAAATTAAGGAATTTTTTGATCAATGAGTACTTATTAGCTGACGATATCAGACGGCGTCTTTTTGATGTGGTAGGTGGCAAACGAGATGCTGGATTATGTGCTGGTAAATCACAAACCACACCAAATCATATCAAATGCATATAATGAAGTCTACACATGCTCACTAATACTTTGTGTTGAAACCTAACTACCGAAGTGTTATTTCAACGACAGGCGGCACGTGAGAGCGAGAAGCACGAAGCACTCGGTCCCGCCACGAATGAACATGCAAATTGAATAATAATTGTTCACTGCATCTCTGCGGGTTGATTCAGCTGAGGAGCGAAATGGCCGGCCGAGCCATTTCCCTACGTTTTATCCGGGCCTTTGCAATGTATAGGAGTCCTGCCACGTGGTGCGGTTTTTTATGAACGCCCAAGTTTCACGTCGACATTTTATTTTGTTTGAAACGGGGCATCGGTTTTTAACATCGAAAAATTGGTCGTTCTCAATTTAACGCGTATTAAAACAATAATCATTAATTATTATTGTTTTTAATACGTGCTCTCGCATAACTTTTTACTGAGTTGTCTGATTAGAATTTTTTTATTGCCCTATCCAATACCTTGATGTTGTTGCCATAAAATTTGTACCATATAATTTGCAAGATAAACTCAACCCTAAAAGTTTAAAAGCTAGGGATGATTGATTGGTGGATGTCCGCTCGTTCAGTAGACGATCCCTCGGGGAGCCACCGAGCGTGGTCGTCATTGCCCGCCCTGCAGCCTCCCCGGCACACACAGTTTTCCCAATGCTACCCTGCCAAATTATCATCTACATATTCGTATCATCTTACATATATCCTATCTTTCATAGCGCAAAAAAAGAAATAGCATGCACAATTGCACACCTTTAGATTTAGAAAATCAGCTAATGTCTACAAACATCTTAGCTCTACAATAGTTTGTGAAGGGATACGCTACCATGTACCTTTTTTTTGTTTCCTAAATTTTGGTGCTGTTGCTAGCGGCACGGTCACGGCATGTACCCTATTACAAACTAATCTACTGTTAAAGAGCATAAAGTTTAAGACAATACTTTTTAGGTCCGTGGAAAAAAGCGGAATATTTTTACCTCCCATCCGACTCCTTAAAACAGGATCTGTCCAAATCATAAACGTCACTCCAAACTGGCAGAGTAGGTATTTAATTTAAAATATGTTTGCCGTAGACAGACATACCTAATAGCACCCATTAAAAACTTTGGTTTGAAGTAAAATTATATTTTATGTAACTCCATCTTTAATCATAATACACTGCATACCAGAATGATTGATGTCTAATGCTTTTTTATTTTTGCATGAAATAAATCAGTGAGGGTTGTCTCGCCATTATCTTTTATCTTTACAAAAAGGCCTAATTGCCTGAAAAGAAAGACAAGAAAACTTTCCAGACTAGTTACTAGATAACGACGAGAAGCACGAAGCGAATTTTAACTTATAATTCGGTAACATTGGCTCGTACAAATCAACTAACCTCAGACAAAGATGATAACTTTAAATAAATACGTGAGTTTTCTGAAAAACATACTCTCGGGCTAAAAAGTGTAGGAGCTTCTATCTCTACAGTAGGCACCATAAAAAATAGAACTCGTTCCCGTCGTATGTGTCCTCCATCGTACAATATGGACTTCTACAATCGGTACGTGAAGAAGCATCTGGCGGGCCATTAGAGTACGAACCAACGGATGTGACGTCAAGCCGTCGCGGTTGTTGTCCCAAATTAGGCCTGTCGCACGTACAGAAATCCGCTAGATGGCCTACTGTAGAACTGAGGTACAGTCAGCCACACACCAGGATACCACAACCTGTCAAATTTCCTCAATTGATATTCAACCTAATATGAAAGTAAGATGAGAGTCGATTGAAGAAATTTGAACAGTATTGTATACATTGATATGTAGTTGTAGGTACATCTACACTGCGATTGGTTATTATTTGTTGTGAGTTGTTACATTTTCACTAAATAACCGTTGATGTGGGATCTCAGTCTTACACCGAAGTTTTTCAGACGCAATAGCCCTCATTGCAACGTGGGCTCTCCTTTTGCTTATCATCAGGCTAATGTATGGCAATTCGCCTACTGCGCCAAAAAAATCTTCATTACAGATGACAATCAGGTACCGTCGTTGGTAATAAAGGCATTAGTTTTAGGAAGGTTATATAAAGATTAGTGTGTAAATATCTGTACTCTTATATTTTCCTCATTTTCCTTCATCTTGCGATGGGTCACTAGTCTAATACAGCCCCGGAGAAGGATCGAGCATAAGAGGTGTGTGTTGTAAGTCTGACATCTTTTTTAACATCAATTTATTGGTTCCTCTCGGGTACCGAATCCACAATAATTGATATACGATAAAAGTATTAGGCGGATCTAACTACGTTGATTGTAATCACGCTACCATTTATTTACGAAATGTAGAATGTATTTTTTAGATTTAATTTTGTTACGATAAAGGAATCACAACACAAATTCATAAAAAGGTCGGCCGAATAATAGAATGAAGGAGGCTCAACATTCGTCGAGAGCTATTAGAGAAAATGAAATGTTGCCAAGAACAAGTAATTGAAATAATTTTAAATTGTCGGACCCTACCGGGCGGCTGCTCTTAATGTGTATTGCCAGTAAATCCGTGCAGGCTTGAGCACGTACTCCGTTTTTGCGGCCACGTCTTCGCACCCCCCTCACCCCCCGCAGCCCACCTGCCGAGTGAACAGACCACCGTCTACTCGCTTGAATATTAATTACTGTGGCACTTGCAATGACCGAGCAACAGTTTTGTGTAGAATACAATTTTAGATCGGGGCTTGATTTTTTTCCGAAGATATGCAACCAGAGGCTAAATGAAGACGAGTCCTTGATAAAAAATATCGATTTCGGTCAATTTAGGAAATTAACTGTTCCAAATTAGTTCGCCTCTAGGTGTGCTTACATAAATTATAGTTCTTACATACCGGGCATGCCCTAGATTATTTTTAATATGTAAGAGAAATCAAAAGCTCAGAGCTGAAATAACTAACAAAGTATGAAATTCCTACTAAATTTATTATGATATTGCAGCAATTCTTTGAAATTGGCTTGCTGTTTTGAAATTTTATTGCTGCGTTTGACTGCACATTTGATCTAGGATATTTTTCGTTGGAAACCCTTCAATCGTTTAATTTAATTTGCAATGAAACTAGTAATAATTAAGTTAGGTACCCAGGACTGAGTCACAAACAGCAAAAATATAAGTGGTAAAGTTTGAGCAAAACTACCGCGGTTATGTAACGGCGCAGAGCGTCGCGTCGCAGCTGCTACTCGCGACTGCGACGTCGCGGCGCTTCCAGCTGCGCCGCTCCAAATTAAAATGCACATACGAAAATTGTTGTAACACTTACTTTTGAACTCAAAGCTATAAATTCCGTTTCCCATTTCCAACATTAGTTTTTGTATTACTATTAATAGCTGGCAAAATTGTGAAAATGTCTCGAGTGTGTTGTTGTGAAGGCTTCGAGTTGGAGCGGGCGACTGCGCTCAGTTTTTGCAAGGACTTAAGAACATTATGTTCAAAGTTATTGCTTGCTTAGCGGCAATGTATAACTTCTTGAGAAAATCTGTCACTTTGTTGATATTGCTGGTGCGAATTAATTTCCAAATTGTCCCATGATTTGTTTTGGTAACTTCCTCGAAATTTTCATATCGTGCAGAGATAAATTCATTAAATATTATTCATAAGTGTTTCTATAAAAAAATATAACAGTGAGTGCTTAAAAGTTATTTAGATTGAGGTTGGCGATGGAGCCCATGGACCGATTTGTTGTTATCTGATGTTTTTTTATTCATATAAAATTAAGGAATATTTTTTTATAATTTCGATGCTGGAAGCTGATTTCCAAAGTGATCGATAGGCAGGTGTGGTGGAGCGGCAAAAAAGGAAGTGTTAAGTATTGGTGTTTTTACTTCGTTTGTCTTTTATTTGTTCGTGTTCCAAAGGGTTCAAAATTAAATCCAATATATTGTGAACAATCTTTTCTATGTTGGTGTAGCTCATCTTTGCGATTAATTCCTAGTTGCGTGAAAAGCTGTTGTTTTGGAGCCCGGGGTACGCTTAGACTATGATTCAGGATTTGGGAATGTTATGTGGCATGAAGTCAATTAATAAACGTGTTTTTTTTACTGATGTACTCGCACACCGCTGCGTCAAGCTACTCCGAGTGGGCCTGATGGTGACCCACGGCCTTAATCACAATTTCTCGTAAACGCGTTATCTCTCGACGCAGCGCGATGGCGGTGTAATGCGCGCGTCGCGTGCGCCGCCGCGCAGCTGTGCGCTCCCAGCGCTAATACGATTTAAATTATATCTTCTACACACCCCTCCCTCCCTCCCCTCCCCCGCAGTGCAGAGCGTTCGTTTGCACGCGACACCTACTAAACGACGGAATCCATGTTTCAGACTCAATAGTGAGCATTCAACGAAATAGATAATGGTGCATTCAGAACATCTAGCTTGGGTAAACGAGCAGGCCACTTGGGAACGTGGATTTGTATGTAAGAAAAGAGCTCTTATTTTGTATCCTATGTAAGAGTTACAGGCAGACGAGAAGACTATTATTTCTACTACTATTAGCTCAGCGGCGAGGGAAATCATCGTGTCGAAACTTAACATCTTGGGATGGTTCTTTTATCTGTCGTTGAAATAGGTCATGTAGACAGGTTTGCGAAGGTCAGGCGGCAGTCGCTTTAATGTAATTAGTTACCAGATTACAATGAAGCAAACCTAAATCCTCCTAATCCTCGATCATGGTCCACTCTTAACCCAAACCCCGGCGCACGGGAAGTTACATAACTAAACTATGTGCTACTCATATAACTAAAATTCAAATAATTATCATTGTGCAATTTCAAAACTGTAATCCAAAGTTGAATAAGCCCTGAGTTGAAAGCATACAAAACTCGCTGCAAATTATGACGCAACGAAATACAAAAATTGCAGCCTTAGTATTTCGGCGGTGAGCGACGGAGCTAACGGGGCGATGAATAGCCGATGAGGCAGCGAATAAAATGCATTTCTGCATTGTCTGACGCTGCGCCGCCGAACCACCGAGCGCGGCCGGAGCTATATTTTTGATTCATTCGCGACAAGTCGATCGCACGATTCCCACTGGTTGTCACTCGACATCCGATATTCAGCATTATTGGATCACTCGACCGCAAACGAGCAACCTCAACCACTCGTTGCTAGGCGAGTGATAGAATTAAAATTCAATTATTTATTAATTGAGCAATTTTTTCTTAAGTGATTGTTGGTAGACAAGCAGACGGATCTCCTGATGGTAAAGATTGCCGCCTCCCATAGAGACACTCAACACCAGTGGAGTGACAAGTGAATTGCTAACTTTTGACTCCCCTTTCCTTCTGTTTACGCCTCCGCGTACCCTCACGTACAACGCGAAACACAGCGCAGGCTGCTGCTTCACGCCGTTCAAAAAGACGACCCAAAAGATCCCAGACAGTATTCAGAACACAGGTAATCGGCTTTATGAAACTTGGAAGACGAATGTCACATAAGTCGCATGCGCTGCCAACTCTCATACCTACGAGTGAATCAAAAATACAGCTCGTACCTCCACGCGCCGCAGGCGCTGCGGGAACGTAGCGAAATATTTGGCGAATGGATTCGGAGCTGTAACCGTCCGACGGGAACTACAAAGGGCTCAGCGAGCAGCAAACGCAGTCCGATACACTACGCAGTATGGATTTATTCCGCTTTCGACGGCTCGATGATTTGCATAAGCGGGAAGACTCGGAGTAGTCGCTACTCGAGCTTAACTACAGTAATTAATCGAGCGATCTGATCAAAGGACGTTGTCTATCTACCTTTTAAGATTGTGTAGAATTATCTATTTTTTAAAGACGACCAGACTGATCACCTGATGGTAAGCGATTGCCGCTGCCCATATACACACGCAACACCAGTGGAGTCACAAGTGCGCTGCCAACCTTTTATTTATACCACTTTCCCCCGATTGGCCTAAATTACCCTCACTCACTCGGCAAAACACAGTGCAGTGCCGCGGTCTTCTGTGACGCTATGGTATCACTCCGGATGAGCCAGCCTATTCAGGTTGAAGCGTGGTTGTCCCATTATAGAAAACGTCTGAACGTGTTACATATTTACCACTTGCTTGGGCACATACAAGCGTCACATATTTCACAATATCGATATACCTATGTACACTCGCATTATTCAGTTGGTCTGGTTCCAATGTTTGGCAGTTGAGAGGGTCTGAGACTTATCAAATCCTGGATCACGATTCACACTTACCCAGTCTTCAAAGCGACAGCGTTTCTGAAAGGGATTAGCTATAAAATGGAACTTATCCTCTTACAATTTCATGGCCAGTAACCCCGTCCATCTCAGGCGTTCAGAGTGCATTCAACGCCTCCATTAATCCTGTAACGCGATTGCACTGGCGCATAGTTGGTTGATTAAGTTCCGCCGGCAATTAAAGTAAGTTAGCAGCGATCGCGGCGGCGAGTGCGCGGCGTCGATGCGGCGCGAGGCTTCCGGCTCGCTGCCGGCCGCAGCCGCCCGCTGCCCGGACACTTCTAGGAAACGGTAATAGGCACCAGCAGGGTTGTCTCTACACATTCATCTTTTGTTTTTATGTCATATAACGCAGACGAACAGACGTATCACCCGATGGTGATTGATCTTTAGTTAAGCCAAAACGGAAAACTACCTATTTTTCAAAGTGTGATAAATGCCGACAACCTGCGACCTCTCTGATCTCGCAGATGTTCATGGGCGACGGTGCTTACTTACTAACAGGTGACCCGCTTGCTCTTTTGGCGCATCTAGTATAAAATAATAGAGGGCAACTATTGCAGATCAGATGTGCGCGGACTAATTCCAAATTCTTAATAAGTACCTATAGAAAAATAACTTTTTCTAAATCTGAGGATGGTTAGAATCGCCCAATTCAACTAGTTACTCATCTTTGTTCAAAAGACTTGATAAGACGAGCTTAACTTATTCATAGAGTAACCAATAGTTTCTTACTTTCATTGCATATTTATTTCTATATCTGTGGTACCTATATACTGTGGACCAATTAAAAGTGTTTGTTCTGTTGGGCATTTGCCGAAATAGAGCACTTTGTTTTAAATTAGCCCGTATCGTTGCATCTCTGGTATTATTGTACCCGCACAATAAGACCAGAGAAGCTTCGCTGTTGATTTTGTTCAGTCGTAGCGCGGCGTAGTGAGCTGGCTCGTGTCGCTTATTTAGGCGGCGCTAAAGCTGCGAGTAAATTTGTTTAAGCGGCGCTGGAGGCGCGCCAGTCTGAGGCCCGCGGCCGCCGGGCGGGGTAGAGGCGAGCCAACCCTAAGTGAACTCGACTCGAGTTGCCCTTCGCCGAACTGGAGGCCAATTCTCAGTATTCGCCTTCTATGTCGAGTCGATTTCAACAAGACGCACAACCAATATGAGAACACAGATTACAATCGACATTCCTTATCTTGTTCTCCTATTGGTCTATACGTTCCATGAAGTCGACTCGACATATATTCAGTATTGTTACATAGTTAACTAAACACATCACAGGCATGTCAAATTACAAAAACAACCACTACCCGAAAACACCACTGATCAGATTTTGAGTCGGTAATTTATACGTTATGATATTATTATGTATTACATATAACTAAACTCTATTTTAATTGAGTTGAATACTCAACTCGAATAAATTAGATTTATTGAAAGCATCACGGTCGTCACTTACTTAACACATGAGGGAAACAGAGCAGATACGTGTGGAATTCTCCACCAACCAAACCCCTGGGATGTCTATCTCAGTGCAATCGCGGTCGAAAACCACACAGCCGGGGAGTTAAGTAGACAAGCGCAACTTGAGTTCGTAAGTCGGATCGCCACATCCCTACCCGGGCGAGCAATAAAGAAATGTTCACCTTAATCCGCCCAGGATCCGTTTAAAACAAGCGCCGGCTGGCACCCCGCCAGCGGCCCGGCCGGTGCCAAGTGAAACCAGCTCCGAAAAACCGGGATCCTGGCGTTTTTCGTTTAGAACTTTAGACCCTTCTAACGTACGGACATCTAAACGTCGTTTAACTACATTCTAAATAGGAGATATTCTAAATAGTACGAAGGCTAGGCCAGCACTTTGTAGACACTTGTGAGATAATTCTTCTTAATAAAGTTTGTAAAGGTCAGACGGCAGTATCTCCACCTGAACTACTGAGTACTAATTACCAGATTCACCAAATCCTGGATCAAGGTCAAAGCGTATCTCAGGCTTCAAAGCGATAGCTTTGATCGGAACCGTGAATAACACGCTGAGTTGAGGTGAATAGGAGAGTACTCGCGAAAATTCAACATTATTCACGATTTACTCGTTTACTTACTCTAATATAGCTTCGGCTTAAAAACATGAGAGCGCGGCGCCGAAACACTCCATTGTTGCAGCCCGCACTTTCACGCCATTTTGTTGTAGTTTACGCAGAGCCGCTTGATAAATTAACTATCATGCAATCACAAATTATTTGTTGGGCATGGACTTTGAAACAAATTCCATTGTATATTTACATTCAGTTGGTCCACTAGTCAAATGATTAAACTTTTTTTATTTTTGGTTTTTAGCAAATCTTTGCAATTTATTCTTACAAAGTAAATAATGCACAAATTACCGAATCGAATCGGTTGGTTTCGAGTCTTGTCTTCGCTGCATTCATAAGTGGGCACTGAATGAATATTAATAAAATAAATTAACCATAAAATTTAAGTAAGTAGGTAATAACATAAACACAATAACTGGTTCTTAATTCACTTTGCTCCTTCTCAAACTTTGTACGTATTATCTCGTCTCATGATCTTGAATTCCTAGTTGCTGTAAGTAGTTTCTGATAAACGACCGGTGTGCCGGCGATGATATTGGATCCGAACATCTTTCAAAGTTTTGTAAAATATCAGTCACGAAGCCCAAGTTTTAGCAAAATGTAACGATATAAGTAGTCTCTCTTATCTTAGCGTATAATTCCCGGTGGCGTCCAAAGCCGTTGCTTTGGAGCCTATAATTCAGAATAACTTGGACTATAATTCAGAATTTGGGGAGAAGTAATTAAAATCAAGTGATTTCTGTCTGACCTTTGCAACCCTTTCACAAAGGCACCAGACCAACTGTATCGTGGTAATGCGTTTCAGGAACTATCCGCAACGTGCTGGTTTCCTAACGATGATGACGCACATAGATTTGAAAAATCCAGAGGTGCAAGCTTGGATTCGAACTACAATCCCCCGTATATAAGGCGCGTTTCATATCCACTGAGCTCCCATTCCTCATCATCATAACTAATACGATATAGAGTCGCGTAGTGTTTGCAAAACATCTCTAGCAAGCTAAACTGTGCTTTCGAAAACCCTGTAACTATAAAGCCAAGCTAACACCATACAATGTTTACGAGCTCAAAGAGGAGTAACGATGTAACAGTGATGCAGTTTTCATCCCCGGTATGACCCGCATTAAAGTTGCAAAGCGCATCGTAATCGGCTGTGGGAGCTTCTACACCTAGTGGCGGTGTTACAGCCGCACCGCAAGTGTGAACAAATGGCTCGGGCCCCGCGCGTGCGAGCTACAGTGTTGCCAGCTTATCATCCTCTGATTTAGAACTATTTTCAGAAATGTGACACCAAAATCTTACACTATCACCTTTTTTAGCACGAGCAGGGTACGTTCAATGTTTTAAATTTAGAATTATTTTTAATTTTAAATTATTTCTGATCAATGTGAGTATTTTAGGTCTTTAGGACAACATTGGTGGTCGGCAGAGAGTATTTTTAGTTGTGCTAGAGGCGACAAACGTTTCAAGCGGGTCACCTGATTGTTGAAGTATGAAAGTTAAAATCTAACCAGTACCATTTTCGAATTGTCGAGCTGGGAACATCGACACATGAATTTGAGGCAACAACCATCTAAACACCGAAATAAGTTATGAAGACCATACAAGTATTCGTCGATTTTGGGGTTTGAGGAAAGTTGAATACCGTTTACGCCGTCAGGTCAGTTGACAGGACGCCTACGCGTAGCCCTTTCCCCCATTCCTGCAGCCCACAGGTGAGAGTGAGGACTTAACTAGTTTTCAAAATAGCGGAGCCAAGCGACCGCAAAGCGCTGCGAGCGCGCTAAGCCGTGTACACACTCGCGGCACTCGCAAACGCGCTAAGCCGCATACACACTCGCAACACTGAAATTCGCCGAGCGCTGTGCAGTGTTGCTAGATCTAGTGTCTAAAATTTCTAGAAACTCATATTTTTTCCCGAAAATTATAAGTTTGACTACTTTTTCCCCCATATTTTTTATCAAAAATAAAACTAATGGAAAACTTTGAACATCATACATAGCCGTTAGATCATAAAATTTTCAAAACTTCTTCATCCAAAAATTCCTCTACATTATTTTTTTCCCCAAATCCTTTCCAAGAATTTCATTTCCCCGAAACTTCCCCAACAAAATATTTTTCCCCAGAATTACGAAATAACCCTCAACCTACCAACCCAGGCGCTGCGGCTGCAGCAAGCCTCCTTGACTAACTTATGACTAATCTGCTTAGTCGGAATCCTGCTCAAAGATACGAGAATAGGTAATAAAATTTAGTATACATTGTTCATGTATTTCAGCGCTGCAAAACATTAATTCCTGCGTGTGGCTCGTATATGAGACATACTCGGCATTCTTTAAGATTTAGGTTTAGGTGCGGTAGATAGCTGTTGCATAAATATTCATGACTGTAATGCGATATGTATCGCATAATCGTAAAAGTAAGCACTGCTCCAGATTTTTACGTTGATAATATTATATACCATATAAATAATATTCTTAACATAAGACGATTTTATACGTTTATCCGTGCGGAACCGGGCTTGTTATGGCCAAGTTGAAGCTTCAGCGATGTCATCGCTATCGGTGTAAGTAAATTGAGTGCTGTTTCTTCTTTATTCCAATGTATCATTCCAACATAATGTCGTTGCTTTGGAGCCCAGGATAGGTACGCTTGAAGTACCAGAATTTGAGAAATTTTGCGACTACAATGAAGTGACTTCGGTTTGACCTTCGGATCATAGTAACACGTTAAGAATACTTCTATCAACGATTGTGATAACAACTAAATCATGATTACACAATACACATTTCAAAAATTATCCCAACTTTTTCTTTCTTTACGACGTATTCCCTTATCGACGAGCGAATAGTATAAATATGCACATTGCATACAGGTATAATATACGTAGCTACCATCGTTTACTTAAACTGCCTCTAACTTTTTTCGTGACTGGCATAGACTCTCCTACCTATTTTGAACTAAGTAGGTATCTATTTAATAATGCAGCTGCACTTTATGTATGTATACGCGGAAAACCCCCCGCCAATCAGGTAACGAATTGCTATAAATTCTTTTTTTCGCGTTGCATTATAACTATTATTATTATAGACGAGAATTAACGTCAAGTAGTATGTGCTTAACGTTACCGTCGCGATCATTTCCGTCTATTAATAATAGCTAACGAAGTAACGACAGTCCAAAAAGACCTGACCCAAAAAAATAACTATCCGAAAACCGCTGAAAATCACCTAGAATGGAGATACTTAACGGAATAGGCGCAAACAGATGATGATGATGATTTAACGTGGGTATAATTTTACTATCAAATAGTCTTACAACACACTAGACAAGTATAATTAGCACCCCAACGTGTAACGATGCAGTCGTATCGTATATACGTGTCGCATGACTACGGCGGAGGCCAGTAATGCCGCACGACGACCTGTCGGCACGCACGCGGGGCGAAGCAACGAAACAAACCAAATATATAAACTATATAATATATTTGTTTGTTTAGTAGCAGAGGATACGGACTAACATACAACCTAATATTCCCTAATCATAGCAGATCTCATTGTTTAATAATTATGTAATTTTTTTATGTGCATTGAGAATTAGGCAGAGTAAATAAATTTTAATAAAAGGACATCACTCATCTCTTACCGTGTGATCTATTTAGTCCATCACGGTAAAAATACAGAACAAACGGCTTAAAACTTCCGAAGATATTATCTCTTTTGAACATACAGGTGATCCAAATTTATCGACTATCCTTCAAAACAGGGCGTTTTCAATACTACAACGACCTTCGAGATTTAGCTACAGTACACTTGACCATCACACCACAGAGGCAGTCACTTGAGAGAGACCTGCAGTTATTTTCTCTTAGTTCTAAACAGACTTCATTTTAACTCACACAAAAAGAAGACTATCAATTTGATAGCGCCTTAAAAGAAACACTTAAATAGTGATTGTCCTTCGGTCGCAGACGACGTAATGTTAGAGTTATTTTCTCTGATTCTGACAAATGACTGTACATTAAAGCCGCAAGTTGGCCTATCGATACTACAACCGGCATTTTTTAGGTCCCGAAGTTGCGCGACCTATCTAGCGGTGACTAGCGCGAATAATTCCAAATTAAAGTTGGGGCGACACCGACAGTGATGTATGACCGAGGATGGCGCGCCGCGGGTAATGAACCCGCCTCAGCTGATGCTCCAAGACACTTCTGACGTATGGTCTTCGCGGAAAATATTGTCACGCTCACGACTTTCATGTATGGCGTCTAATGCGTTCGCTACTCTGAGCAACATAAATCAACGGCCATCAGCGTGAAATTAATTCATCGAGACATTTATGGAGACCCTTCTCTAGCAAATAATACTTGTACTCTAAAAGTACACTGTATTTACCATTGTCCGACAAATAAGACAATCTTTATTCAGTTTAATCAATACTTATCTCCGAGACAATTAAAATGTTTGTGCGTCAAACAAAAGGATTGTTGAAAATGAGAAAAAGTTTTGCAATCCTAATAATTGTGATAATTTTTCATAACAAATCTTCTCAGCATTTTGGAAACCAATTAACGCTCGTGATTTCAGAGTAGAAGTCAGAATTTGAATGGCTCGCGCGCGCGGCGTGCGTCGGTAATAAAGGGCTGATTCGCTGCGAGTGCGTAATTATCTTGTTTTGTCTTTTAATTAATTTTTGTGGACGACAGCTCCACCCTAATTACTTTCTTTGTGCGCTCGTGAATTACGCCGAACTAGCCGACCCGCTGTGACCTTTGAACGAGCGCTAATTTGCCAACTAAAAGAAAACCGTTTTAATTAAGACAAAATACTAGACTCGCTTTAGCATAGTTAGCTGTAGTTTTCTCAAATGCCTCTCCCGGGCACCCGAGCTCGAACGTAGTTATATTTTAATTTACAAACGGTCCAACCTACGCAAGTGACATAAAAACTTTTTAAATTCTACATAAATACCAACTGTGATTTGAGTTTAAATAGAATGGAAATTACTTTTCTCACAATTGACACTTTATTCAGGGTTGTAATGGAAATGTCGCCAGCGGGCATCGCTTATTGCACTGAACATCTCCTTATTATTATTAATTCAAGAAACTAACAAATTATTTATACTTGCAAGAATGCTTAGTGTCCTGAGCGATTAAGCATAGGAGGTTAAAATAATTATTGTATGTATGTACTTATAAATGTTTTACAATATTTCTCTTGATCTATTGAGTCATACAATTTGTAGAATTTTTTCGTTATAAACCTATATGGGTTAACTTGTCTTGGTATTTTATTTAATGTGGATATGAAAACTGCAGCTCCCAGGAAATTTATTTGAAACTTATCTCTTTCAAACCCCGCATCCTAAACGCGCGCAATCTAAATCCAGCCGCTGGAAGAATGCCGGCTAAACCGAGCCCCGATGACCGGGAGCCAGCTATATCACAAAGCTAACGTTAAGAGGCTACTTTAGAGTAAGGCACGACGCATCTCGCTCCTATGGGCACCAAGGTTAGAGTAGGTAAGGTTGACAGACTCAATAGGTACATTGTTTGTTTTTTTGTGTCTGTCAACCTCATATTTGAATCTCACGGCTGCTTACCATCTACTTACAGACACTCAACTCAAACCCTCTTTTATGTCGCGCGATTTACACCTCTACTTACATCAACTCAAACACATATCGATGAGTGCGAAAGCTGATACACCGTATTCGTAGCGCAGCTCCGAATTACACCTTCATTATAAAACATCCGCGCGCCGCTCGAGCGCGCCTGCGCACGCCGCTCTACAATCACTGCGCACTAATTACTGCGACCAGATGAAATTTAAATGGGCACCCAAATTTATTGTTATATTATACGATGTTAAACGGATCGCTGCACAATGTCATTAAAAACTTAATTTGATTAAGAAACGAGCACGATGTTTAATATTACAAGTACGGCCTTTTCAATTTCAGAAAAAAGCATATAAAATATTATAATGAAATAAAATTTCAGAGTGAAAATTGCCAATCCTTTATTAATTGTAAACTCAGTGAATTCATAAATATCTCTTTGAATGAACCTACCTATGTCAATAGCATATTTAAGTGACTTAATAAATGCCATTCAGCATGGTAATATGGATAGGATTACATGTATTCGCATGTCATTTTAATACATAAAGTATGTCATTATTGTTGTATATCATTTTGTAATGTAAATACTGTACTTACATGCCTATCGATAAAAATAAAATATTTTTGATTGTGTGATAGATTTCTTGTTCATACATTATTTCTAAAGAGGTAAATTCAATAGTAAACGACAACGCTTATAGTAAACCGAAGAAGTGAAAAGCACCGATTTCAGTACCACTTTTTTTTTGCAATAATTCAACATGCACTCGAATCCACTGTTCTAAACGGCTTGTCAAAAATAAAGCTCCCGCAGACAATCGATGGATATCGTGAATAAATCAAATCATGGCGACGTTCCTGTGAGTTACGAGCCCTGGGCGCCGGAGCAGAGGGCGCCTGCCTGCTCCGGGCCGGCCGCAGCGCGTGCGGTTGCGGTCGGCGCGTCGCTGCGTGTGGCCCGAGACAAGGAGTTCATTAATGTTACTGCTGTATAGTGATCACTACGCTCGAGTCTGCCCGGACAGAATCACCCTGGCAATCTTTTTCTCTTTTTTATTTATAACAACTTTGCTGATATCAAGACTGTGCAATAATTTGATATAATGTGGGTAGCCAACTGTCAAAATCACGGTCACTTAATAAAACTCCGGTTTAAGCGTTTTATCCAACTGCGGATTCTGTCGAGACTACTTTTAAAAAAGTCGCAGGTTTTAAGACTCTATTAGGTCAAAGCAAGTTGTTCACGTGACTACTCACTCGACACAAAACACAATAGCAGTGTTAAAAACGATATAATTCAACGATTCTTATATTAATTCATAATTGCTTTATACTGAGCTCCTGGATAGATTTGTTGGTAATCTATGAGATAAAATAAAAGCAAATTAATATATGTACTCCTCATTAATCAATTAGCTGAATGTCTAGCAAACAACTTAAGTGCTCGGCTACTCATATATTCCGTGTACGGGTTCCCCGGAGACGCCGCTCCGGATTCCGTCAAAGGCGCGCCAGCTTCATTAGCGCCGTAATGCCGGCCGCTTGCGCCCGCGTCGCTGCCGGCATGTGCATGCGCCCGCTGCATAGTGCATGCATGCGCCGGCTGACGCTACGACGACTTGTGAAATGGATTTGCTACAAACTTAGTTATTTTATGAGCGGCTATGACTGACGGATAGGGTGGCCACTTTAGGTTAACCTTTCTTGTAAGTTTATACAAAGCAAATATTATGATAATATTTCTGACGGTGAGTGTCGCGAGTAACTAGCAACCGGCAGCAGCTTTCTCCGAGTATTTGTAAACGCAAACTGTGCTTCCTGAGCGTGGTGTCGAGGGAGTAGATTAGTGTAAAGCAGATTGATTAGGCTCAAGCGACGCTGGCCACTGCGATGCGCTCTCGAGGAGGCCGCGGGGGAAGGAGAGGGGGGAGGGTGCGGCGAGCTAATTAGCGCCCAGCATTATTAGCTCGAGGAGCGCAGCGGTGAAGAGGCGATTAAAAGTTGCAAATCTGCTGCAACTTGAACATGCCACCGTCACACGGGCGCTTTTATTGCAGACACTAGAAAGAAACTGTAATATTCATTTGTTTGAAAAAATACTCCTCAAAATTTTGCTAAACTTATATTTAATTTTATCTGAAATATTACATGAGACATAAGTGGCCTCTCATCAACAAGTGGTTTACATTGCCTTGTTGTTTATAACAACAATATACTTCCACTACAGCACAGTGTTAACTAGAATACGAAATTCTAGTGGCCGCATTCAACCTATCACAGGATCCTATTACAAGGTTTAGTCTGTAACCTACATAAGTGCTAAGAGCATATGAGTGGCAGCAGCGAGAGCGCAGGCATTCGGTGCGGGCGAGTGTGAGCGCGGCGAATGCGGGCGAGTGCGGGCGAGTGTGGGCGAGAGCGGGCGGATGCCGCAATCGCCTCCAACTCGACAAAGGCGCTGCAATTGCGATTCGACGTTGGACTCCGGGGGAAACCCAATTACGGCAAGCCCGTGCCGCCAGGGCTGGCGCGAGCAGACTATCAAAACTTATTTACCACGCCTGCCCGTAGATGAGGCTTTTAAATTAGAAATGAAACTAGTTTCAGTTGGCGTGTTGCATTTAATTCGAGTGGTCACGTTCAAGATTTTGTTCAAATGATAGCAAGTTACGAGCAAGTTTCTTGTAGTAAATATCTTGAGCTAGAACATACAGCTACATTGGCTTACTACAATATATAAATTCCAAAAGTGAACCTTTGATTAAAATTTGTGTATTATTTGTACACCTACTTTACCGTGTGACTGTATATTGCATGCCTAAGTAGTTGTTGAGTAAGATTGTCCTTCGTTGAAAATTGAGAATACTGAGAAAACACTCGTACTACTCGTTTGTCATTAGTGACAAAAATTCAATTATACATTTCATGAGCTTGTTGCCTTATAAATAATTCAAACTCAAAAATAATACGTAGGTATATAGACTTCAAAAAACTAACATAAGATTCAAATATGCATACACACCGATGTTGATGTAAAAGTATGTACAAGTTTGAAACAACCTACTTAAAATTCAAATTAAACTTCAAACTTTAATTTACATTCCTCCTAATTGCTCCGCGATGCAGTAACGAGCGCACAGCCCTGGAGAGACCCGAGAGACGGTCAAGCAGACGTGTGTAGCGGAGCGCGGGAATTGCGTTCCTAGAGAGTGCTCCGGCCTCTACATCTGTTACTCCGGCGCACGCGCTGCGGCGCCGCATCCGCAACGACCATAAGCGCCGATTGTTCTCGCCGGGTTGCGCGGCGGCTGACTCTGTGACAATCGACTTGATTGTTAAGTGGTCGGAGTTCAGAATGGTCCAACTACGGAAATAGCTACTGAATTGTTTGATATTATGCAAATCAAAATTTAAAATATTTTTGTTATAATTGAGTCATCATGCATATTGAGTACAATTAGTTAGATAGCTAAATATACAATCGGCTTCAAAAAGATGTAGGTTTGTAATTTTTACTTTCCATGTAAGAGAGTGGACGCCATTCTAAAGAGTTAATACTTGTTAATGCAAAATTTTCATGAATTCTTATTTATTACACTATTCATAGTGCTGAAATTAATACAGTCCAACATTCAGTAAGTGTATACTAAAGTCAAGTTATTAATGCCCGAGCGCTGTGGCTGCCCGGCCATGATTACCCGATGTATGCGTAATGTCGCCACAGCATCCGCCCACTAAAGCCTGTGTGTATACGGAGGATTTATCCCATCAGACACATATTATAATGTGAAATGAGAGCCAAGTTCAATATTGTGTTGTCTGCCGTATGTTGAGTTTAACGGTACAAGATGTGAGATCTAAATGGATTCGAAAACATTTAATCTTGCAGTTGTTGGAGCAAATATGTGTCTAATTTGATTTGATGTTAAACAATTGTTGAGATGATCCGACGCATGATGGTAGGCCTGTGCCCCAGCAGTGGGGGACATTCATAGGCTGGTGATGATGTTCAATACTATTTGAGATGAAGGCGTTAAAACTCTTCAGGAAACCGGACCCCAAGTCACAGCTCGGAAGTGACAGTTTCGGGCATATCCTTAACAAAACTCTATGATGATGATGAGGGCGTCGATTTGGTCGCATGTTGTTCGATGCACGGTGCCGCTCACCAGTTCTGTTGCTTGAACTTGCCTTGACACGCTACCGTGGATAAATTAATCCTATGCTTATTCGGTAATGTACTAGCACTCGCTCTAAACCAGTATTAATTGTAATGTTATCGAAGCGAGTTCGCCGGCTCCCCGCCCCGGCGGTCGTGATTACCCGATGCATGGCTAATGCCGCGCGCTCCGCGTCGCATGGCTAATGCCGCCGCAGCAGCCGCTCGCTAAACCTCGCACGTAAATACCTAGTATTTGTTAACGCTGTTGATGCGATCATGTGTGTTGACTGCTCGCACTGAATTCACTCCGACAATACTACTTATCTTTTAACAGACGCAAATTTATTACTTACTAGCTTTTGCCGGCGGCTTCGCTAGTGCCCACTTTCCTAAAATGGAGGGTTAGAAAGGGGCATAAAGTAGCCTATGTTACTCTCTATCCTTTCAACTATCTCCACTTAAAAAATCTCGTCAATTCATCGCTATGTTTTGCCGTGACAGAAAGACAAACGAACAGACAGACACACTTTCCTATTTATAATATTAGTAAAGCATCCCATTAGTGATGATTTTTGATACAAAAATCGAATTATATTATCTGCATTCGTCATCGAGACATGATGTCAAGAATCTCAAGTCCTTACTAAAAAATATTTCACACAAAATGTTTATTGGAATAGTTTTGCGTTGGAAAGTTTTCCCGTTTATCTGATAGGTAGAGTGAAAAAGCTCAAGTCGGTCTTAGGTCTAAAGTAGGATTTACAAATTCCGTTTAGAATTTGTACGAGCTTATTTCGATTTCAATAGTGTAGAGGGATTACTCTGTATATAATGGATTGCAATTAAGCCGGATTAGCACAGATTGTGGAAGATAATCCCTTCCTCCTTCGGTCCGAGTGCACTGAACCGCTGGCACCAGGCCGGGCGCCGGCACACTTGCCTAGCGACATGCATTTGATTGCACTCGATTTTTATGTATAGAATTTGTTGAATTTGTTTGTTTGTGTAGTATGGGCCCAGAACCTGGATTTTTGATGAAGTTGTACTTACTCCCTTGCTTCAACTCTGAATAGTACCTATTTGACATAGGCTGAAATTCTAATTTAAATTGTGTTTGTGTACTTAATATCTTACTCTTACTTGAGTAGAAATATCTTGCATGCCACATTGGAGTACAGATTCTTACAAAATATTATAGTATGGACTTAGTTATCTTTTGTCTTTTGCTTATTTATTATTTTTTCTGTTCTTTGCCAGTTTAACTATCTACCTAAATAATTTGCCTAAGCTCGAAAAATAAAGTAGGTATTTTCTTGCCTCAACACTCTGATTGCCTGAATCAGGTCCATTGGGCCGCGTACCGTAGAGTTGCACCCCGAGGACAGGCCCCGGCGCGCGCGCCGCTCGTCAATCACGGCGCAGTCGTTAGGTCGCTTCGCTGCGCTGTTATTTTGTACGCAATCAATTTGTGCCTGGATGGCTGCCACGGTATCTCGACTATGAATGTTAAATAGTGAAATGCTATGAATCGAACGGATAAAAATCTATGTTTCACATTATAATAATAATGTACACACGCTGATCAGTAAAAATAATATATGCACTGCATATGTAGTCTAACTATAACCAACAGCATGTAAGTTAATGCCAGCTACTCGCACATGACCGGCCATATTACTCCGAGCTGCACAAACACGAGCGGGTCGTCCGCGTCGGGCGACACGACGCGCCAGCCTTTGCGTTAGTTACTACTAGCGCGGACTGCCTCGCTCGCGCGGTGGAGACTGCCACTTTAACTGCTACGCTTGAGGCAGTGTTCGTAGTACACCACGCAGGCTTGGAGCAGGATTCGTAGCACCGCGTTCTCGCTTGTAGGAGGATTCGTAGCACACCGTTCTCGCTCGTAGCAGGGTTCGTAGTACAGCTTGGAGAAGGATTCGTAGCACACTAATCTCGCTTAGAGCGGGGTTTGTAGCACACCGTCCTCGCTCGTAGCAGGATTCGTAGCAAACCGTTCTCGCTCGTAGCAGGGTTTGTAGTTCAATATTACCGCTTGTAGTGGTTAACTTTTAGCTGATTTTTAAAAAGCTTTTTTGCAAAATCAAATTTTACTTACATTTAGTCCATAATTTATCACCATATTTTTATAAAATGTTTGCGTTTCTTTCTCTTCCATTCCAATTATTCACCGTCGAGCCGCTCCGCAGAGCCTCTCGCCGCGACGTATCGGATGATATACAACGCGCCCGCACTAACGAATCCCCACGTTATTCGTTTATCCATCCACCTGTGAGCTCTGTGGGAAAATAAACTTGCAATTTTTACCAAAAGTACTAGCACATAAAGAATACTAACAGTTTCCTGCTATTTTCTGAAATATAATTTAAAATGTTTAAGCAGGCAGCGTTAAAAATTTGAAATACTACTGACAATGAAGTCTAATTTAGTCGGTGCATGAAAGTAAGCAAATAAAATAAACAGGATTGAAGAAAACATTGGGCCCCGGAGGAAAACTAGTACCTTAACTTTTTGTGTTAACCATAAATATGAACGGGGCACCTTTACTTCAGTTTTTGCTACTACCGGCTTCTTGACCTGAGACATGTAGGCCTAACGTGCGTACGGCGAGAAAATTTTGTCGACTCTCGGTCGCGAGAGCGCATCTAGACCTGCATTCTTACATTTCTTTGACATGAAAACCAGACAGCAATTTCTTTTCTTTGATGATTATTTAATTATTAAAAATTGTGAAAAAGAAAAATAAATTCTAAAATTATTATCAGAAAGAATGTTCATTTGTCGTCAGCAATAGTCAATTGATACGTATTTTTTATCCTTTGCTAATTATTTAATAAAGAAAATGGAAAGGTGTACCTTTTCCTTTTTCTTCGTAACAAAGTGTCCGATGTTAAATATGTTTTTATCTTTTTCAGACTTACGTGGCAAGCGAGTTGCAGAATAAAGGTAAATCTATTGATATTTGTTTCTAGTCGAGTGATTTAAATTACAATACGTGGAGCGTGGGTCAATCA
>CM026288.1:2501528-2553390 GCA_014851415.1 Cnaphalocrocis medinalis | reverse complement strand
ACATAAAAATCAAAGTCAAAATTGTATTCATGAATCATGTACCCTCTTGGGAAAAGCTAACACAAATGTATATATTACCAAGGTACAATGGACATATTTATTTATTTTAAACTTTATTGCACTTAAAGTTTAATCCAATACGCGAACTTAATGCCAAGAGGCATTTTCTACCAGTAAACATAATTTATAGGAAGATTTAAATTACCCGGGCGCATTATAGCTTACTCTTACACCATCTGGAGCAACAGGCAGTGTCCGGCCAGATGCCGTGGAGCAACGATGACGGATACAGCACATTACTCCAGGCAGGCGGCGCCGGCGCATTGCACTACAGCGATCTTATCGCGCGTTCATTTACTTGATAAACTAGACGGTATGACTCCACACGTTGAGAAATTACAGGACATTCCCGATTACACGAGAATGAATGATCATACAATAATAATTAATTCTTGTCAAGTAGTGGTTTGCGATTACCCATTTGTGTTTATAAATCAGAGAGTAATAAATAAATATAATAGGTACATAATATTCCTCAAAAGCACCACATATTTTATTTTTAGCAACAAATACAATATTTTCTCTTTTAATCAAAACTTTTTAATGTTCAATTCTCTAGCTTATGGGAGATTCCATGATCCATCCCACAATTTCATAATCAAATGATGGTGACCCTAACTCTGCCCCAGCATCCACGCAACGTCTCTCGCGCTATCTCATGACTAAAACACCTGCAACTTTAAACGCTATCCTTGAAAACATACGATACATTTTACGTCCGTTGCGAGGAAGGATCAAAAGGACTGAAGTGACTGAGGAGCGAGCGTGCAGGTTTAGGGGAGGTCCTTGCGCCCGACGCGCGCTCACGAGGACATCACACCCACTTGAGAAAGAACCAAGCTTCATTATACACAGAGAACTTAGAAGAAAGGTTTTGGGTACTTTTACTTTTGGGCGATACACAACAAGACCCAACCTAGTAGTTTATGTGGCTGTCACATAATAAAGTATATACATACATATACTCGTATTAAAACTCAGGTGAGATTTTTAAATCAAGATAAAGTCATGTGTCTACATGCAAGTAAAAGAGACGCACATATCGTGTGAAAGGGATGGGGATAAATGTTTGGTCGTGAATTCGTTATCTGGGTAGGCCCCCGGTGTTTCCATACGCAACAAAGCCGACAAGTAAGATCGTTTTTCCTCTATTGGGCCTCCGGTATCCTCACTCACTCGGCGAAACACAGACAAGGAGCATCACTTGTTCGGTCCGACACATTCATACTGAAGCGTAGCTCACCCACGCCACGGTTTAATGTTAATGAGCGTGTGTCAGCGCGTACGTACGCGGTGGGGCTCCTACACACGTAAGTATATTCAAACCACCAGTGGCGTATTTCTTGTAGGTAACTATACTGGGTGTTGTGCAGCAGAGCCCGGCGCGCGATCGCTCACTCCCATTTATCCCCTGTCGTTGCTCGTGTGCGAGGTAAGCTAACGTATAGCTTTCCTGCATGTTGTTCAGCACGAGGCAATACAGCTTTACAGTGAACAGCGTAATTCCAGCGAATTTACATGAAGGCGTAGCTCTAATTAGGTCAATAAACCACTTGTTTCGGCATAACTTAATACTAACTGATGGAATCTGGCGCGAAGCCAACAATTAAACTCCAATTTAATGTTTACATACTAATTTGGCTTGATGAATATTGGAAAACAGGGGGGGATTATACAAATTGCCATATTAATTCGTGTGATTTATTTGTTCAGTGTCTAGTTGCGTGTTTTAGTATTATATTTATGTTTGATGTAGGTAGGTAATATTCAAGAATTTTGTTTGTAATTCCTTTGGTGTCTGACATCCGCAAAACAAATACCTACTTAAGTTATTAAGTATATGCAGATTCAGATCAATATATGAAATATTGTACCATTACTTAAATAACTCGTATGTGGGATTGATTCAAACTATTTTTGTTTAGTTAAAAAACAATGGGTCGAACCCCGGGTAAAGCTGTCCTCTTTGCCCAAAGATTGCCACAAACGGTGTTGAATAGAGAGCGCTGGAGCAATTTGGGGGAGACATTTGCCCAGCTGTGGGATACTATAGGATATATTAAATACTTCCGTCCAAGGTAAAAATTAAACGAACATCCACAATATGAGTGTTGTGTTCCTTTACCTTGCGTGTTTGTCTCCGTACAGCCATTGAGGCGAATCGTAGTAACCTTGGCCCTGGCTTTACCTCCCCGCGTCGCATGTCAGCCTCCAGGCCTCCAGGTGACCTTGTCACTAGTTGTATAACCACCGAAACTAAGCAACACAACTCAAATGTAAAGTAGAACTCCCACACGCATGTAGAGGTTACAGAAATGATCCAAAATGAATAGCACAAAGTTCTCCGCAGCTTGAACAAGATTCTACCAAAATAAGCTTAATAATAAGAAGCATTCTCTACTAGTCTTCTGGTCTTTTATCATAGGCTCTTGGTCCGTGGGCATTAATTGTAATATAAAATATAATTTTATAAGGACTCTACATACCTATATCTCTCTCCGTGGGTGAAGAAGGGTGTCAGTATAAGGATTATTTTATGTGGCTAACTTATTATATAACGTCGTTAGGCCCATAAGTCTTTTAAAACGCATAAAACAATTGATTTTCCATTGTGTCTGAAGTCTGGGCGTTACGACGATAATCACATGCCTAGTCATCCGATCCGGGGCCAAGGCTTAAAGATGTATGTTTGTTGTGCACTTCTATTTAATGCTTTAAAGATATCAAGATTATAACGATCACGGATCACAGGCTTCAACTAACAAGAATAAATAACTCACGTAAACTGCAACTCGCCTTACAAAATATTACTTAGTTTAAAATGCGGAAATACTCTCCATAAATAAGCTCTAGTCGAGTTCCGCTCTCCGATGTTCAATATTTGGCCAGAAGCTGCCTTATTTATGGCGACGTCATTTATTTAATTTATTTTAGTTACTTTAAGTTAAGATACAGCTTCGCCTCAAATAGTGATTAATATTTTCAGATGGGCCATTAACTAAAACTTAATACTTTCAGGCTTCATCTAAATAACTATGCATTTATTTTACAAAGTAAGACCTTTTCAGGCTTTATTGTTTATTAAAACGGACAAAAAATACTTTAGGTATTTGCATAGTCGTTATAGTTCTATGCGCCTAGAGTATGTTGTGAAATATCCACATATAAACAATTTGGATTTCAATTGGATCAAACATTCAGATTTGAGTCTTGTCAAATCAACTTTCAGTTAAAAGTTTCAAATTAAAATTGAGTGGCACCGCCCCGGCCGAGTGCGCGCCCACCTTTCGTGAACATGCCCGGGTGTTGAAGCGTAACTGTTCAAACAAATCACGCGGTGCCCGCGAATGTTGACTTTTCAATCAACTAACGAGAGATGCCACCGCGACATAACTATGGCCTAAGAGCACACGAGAGCCACACGCTCATCATTTTAGGAAAACTGACAATATCATTCATACCTCCAACCACTAGCAACGTTTTTGATTACTTTCTAAGATATCTTAATTTGACTAAAATAGTTTTCGTCATTTTATAAAGCTAAATTTTCAATATTTTCTTCAGAATAGTTGTAGATTTCTATCTGATCCACCCATTGACAGACCGCTATCGCGGTTTCTTTTCCCTGCCAGACACCCCTAACTATAGTTTAAAGAAGAAAACAAATTTAAACTACGTTCAGCCCCACCACAGAAATTTCCTACAATCCCAAAATAGCGAGTTAAGAATAAACAGGTTGTTTGAGGCAAGCGTTCCAATAATTCGATATCTGTGTATTTCTGTGCAGTCAGAATGAAGCTAGCCTACTTTCTTGTGTGTGTAACTGTGTAGCTTATCAAAACCACTGACACAGTCGCGGCGACGTCGCGGCGGCGCGGCGGACACGCGGCGGCGCGGCGGACGCGGCGGCGCGGCGCTCGTGACACCACTCGCTTGTGAAATTAGTTCCATCTTCTGTCCTCGGGCCGCGGCTGTGGCTCAGCTCCCAATTCAAACTTTTAATAGTTTCCTGCAAGAATTTTTCAATTCCAATTTCCTTTTTGTCTTCGTAGATGGGTATTTCAACATACCCGATTCCGAGTTGAGTGATTAAGTTTTTAAGCGCAGATATCTCGTTCCATTTTCACCTGCTTTTATCGATATGGAAATACCATAAATGTACTAGATTTACAGTACCATTATAACACACACCCGTAGATAAGGTTGTATTTACTTTTATTATCCAAGTTTACGTACAAGAGCGTACTTGTTTTATAGGTCAGGTTTCCGAAGTACTACACTTCGGTAATGTTTCATAAAACTCCTCGCTTGGAAAACAAATCTTCTGGGGAGTAAAAGTTGTCACATAACGCGACTGTGAACTATCTGCGAGTGCGGCGTGAACGGCTGCCGGCGCCGACTTTGTAACAGAAACGTTTTGTAGACGAGTTATGTGCGATGATACTGCATTGTAACCGAGTAAGTGAAATCCAGCAGCGATCTCACAAATGCTTCTTCGATTTTATCACCTACCGCTTGACTTTATTTTAAGAGGTTAACAAGAATTAACTTTAGTGCAAATTAAACACGGTCCCAGACATGGCCTGGGCAATCTATTAACCCGATTTTTTACTTGTGTGGTAGCGGCAAAAGGGCTCAGAAATATTTAGAGACCATATTATTTTTTATCATTTAAATAGCAGTCTAACATATACACCAGTGATTAGATTCAACTGTGCAATTATAGGCGAAATCTTCACATGGATATGCTGATATAAATAAATGAATTATTCATGCTAATTAGATATGTAGGTAATTTATAAGGGTTTACTTGCTCATGCGCTTCGTTTCTTCTTTAACATCAAATAAGAGAAAAACAAATTGAATATTGAATAATATTTCCGAAATTTCGAAATCTCACGGCAGTGTCCATACTAATGTAATGTTTAAGGGCGTTGACCCTAAATTTCACTACCTATTCCGATTACCGATAACCACCTACTCTTAGTACCACATAACTAAGTTTACCTTACTGTCGTCTTGAGTTATTTACTTAGTTATAAAGCAGTGTACTCAGCACAAGGCAGTAAGTTTCCTGGCTGAAGTTTAATGGAATATTAACCAGTTAATAAGTGTTAACAGTAGCTTAGTCGGCGCGCACCTGCCGCAGCCGCGCGCCCATCTCTGCGCGCGATAATAACTTCAAGAGATTAACTTGAGCAAGTCGGGTTGCTATCTGATACTTTGTAACTACGTCAATTTGTGAGACTGCTTCCAATAGCCTAGTATTTACTAGGCTATTGGAAGCAGTTTCACAAATTGACGTAGGCTAGTATCGTTAGTTCTGCTGGGCATTTGCCTAGCAGAACAAACGATATTTAAAAAAAGCTCCTTCGGTTCTTACTACGTGAACTTGTAGGACGAATTATTACGTATATTCCAACGTACCCGATTAAATATAATAAAAATCGAATTCGGTTAATTTGTTTGGGAGCTACGACGCCATAAACAGACACACACACAGACACGTCAAACTTATAACACCCCGTCGTTTTTGCGTCGCGGGCTAAAAATGCAGATACTTGAAGTTCATCACTGTTATGAAATTGAGTCGCATTCTCAGTGATTTTAATTTAACTTTGATTTGCTTGATAACCGCAATCACGACAACTGAACACCTAAATTATTGACGAAGAAGGTGAGTGTAGTTTGGACTTCGGTAATAAGTAGTTAATGTTTTCGCAATTTGAGTGTTGTTGGCCATAGTGGAAGATGTTCATTTTCGTGAACTGGGCTAGAGGTATTTTGTCTTTTAAACGCTGCAAAGGCTATAAGCACGTTGCCTTTGATCTATATATGTTAGAATCAGTTTACCTAGAGATCACCTACAATCGCAACCTAAGCCCAGGTCTCTGCGCGGTATATCCGTCACTGCCACAGTCGGCGCGCGACGGTAACTTTCCGAGATAAAAGCGGAAAACTGTGCAGAACTCGAGTAGGCGCGCTGTCTCCGTCTGATTGGGGACGCGCGCCGAGAATACCAATACACGTCGAGACGCGGTTGTATCGTTGCCAGGTCACAGATTGTTTCACGAGGAGACTTCAGGTATCAGCTAGTTTTTTTACATATGTTTGTACCTCAGAAAATAACTGCCCTCCTTGGTGTATTCGCTCACGGCTTATTGGCTGCGGACGTGGGTTAAAATTCCTCGTCGGACACAGTACTTTGTGTGTCAAAGTGGCTAAATTTTGTTAGGATATTGTAGACGTGATTTATTATATGTGACAAGTGGCCGACGAGCGGATGGATCACGTGATGGTAAGCTATTGTCACCGCCCATTGCCGCAAGAAAGTTGATTTCATATTTTGGAAATAGGAAGCGTTAACCGTCGCCGCGTGCGTCGGTGAAACAATGAATGATGATAGTCGCTCTCCAACATATCAGACGTTTGAACTGACATACGCACATGCATAAGAAAGAAAGGCAATATAAGTACTTGGTTTTCATCTAGCTATGGGTAGATGTTGAAAATCAAGTCCCTAATCTTTATGACTACAATGTCCTGTAGTTTGACGCAATTCCCGGTTTTGATTTGGGTAACGAGACCGTTTCCTCTCAAGGAACAAGCGGCCCCAGGCAAATAATGTCCGCTTAAGTTCGCCGTTTAACATTGTAGCGGTTCTAAGCCGAATTGGGTGAAACACTTAGACGGTTCCAAGTCTTTGTTACAGTTAGTTTACAAATGGGCGATTGTGCGAATTAATGAGATTTCTCGTGGACGCTCGTGAGCGATTGCTGCGGGGGCTCGGAGTCGTTCGCGGCGTCTAATATTAGGTATAGTAGGTACATAAGTACATACCTACACCAGTAGGTATACACACATACACCAGTAGGTACACACATGGCATAAAGAATCCTAATGAATTCAGCTAATGTAGATATGTTTCGTCTATTTCCTCAGGGCATTTTATATGAATGTCCTTTGTCCCTAAATAGCTCCCCTATACATTTTTTTATACACTAGATGTCATTCTGATATGGTTCTCTATAAAAGCCAAAAAAGCTGACATTTTTCAACAAAATAATAACAACAAAACGTACTAAAATGTATCGAACCGGAATGCAAATAGAACTCGCGCTAAATAAACCATGGATGTGCAGCTTCCATTAGCGCGGGTGTGACATCACATCCCCCGACGTGACGTCATCTCGTTGGATCCACACGGCAAAAACGCGCGAGTTAGCGTCGGATATTTGGTTTAGATTGGCAGCCAATTGCATCGCGGCAAATTGAAAGCCGCGCGGGAGTTTGTACCTAATGGTGCGCTAATCTGATTGGTGGATTCGGCCGCGTCAGCCGGACGCAGCGTAAAGCTATTTTGCACAAATCCTAGATTCAATTCTGATGGAAAAGCAAAAAAAAAATCATCGAACTACATAGTTAAATTATGGATTTTCAAACTACGAGTAGTACTTAGCGCTGAGGCACTGTGTGACACAGTGGAGGCATTAATCCTAATACTGTCTTAAATTACACCATAACAATGTTAACTGGACGAGTATATTGAAATGAACTGCAGTTTGACGCTCACGCTATCGTCAGCAAATCCACACCACGAGGATGACATATCCATAATGTATGAAAACCATAAATTTTAATGGATATTGGAAAATAAATGGGCGCCATAATCGCAGCGACTGGAGTTCCGCTGTCAATAATCGTTCGCGGTTCAACCGCAGCCAAAGAGTGCTCGCGCTCGCAACAGCGAGTATAAGCCGCGTTGATACCCCCGGTGAAATATAGCCCTCGGTGACCACTCGCGAAGAGCCCGCGCGGCGCCGCGGCGCGCCGGCCCCGCGGCTCCGGCCCGCTGGCCGCGGGAATTAGTTGAAGCACCAATTGTCGCATTATGCCAGAGTGATGGCGCGGTTTAAGGACACGAGGTGTGGTGGGGAACTATTTGCTGGTTACACTCGTACCTAAATTGAGGCAATTTAGTTAGACTAAATTCCAGATGGTCCTAAAACATAAAGAAAATGTCCTTAAGAACAAATGTCGTCACCAGGTTCAACGATGAATTCTGAGTATTGGTATTGTATCCAACATTACAATTTGGTCTGAAATTGGACGACATGTTAAGCACTCTAATTGCAAAAGCAGTTGAATTATGTAGTGCATCTTATGCAGCTGGAGTGCCTGGATCTGAGCAAGAGTGCTGAGCTCCGGGCGCGGCGACAGCACTTGAGTGGTTAATAGCAGCCTGACAGTTACGTAGCTTCTACCATATTGCTTACAAGTTTGTAAGATTTGAATTACTTAGGCCAGGTTTTGTCTAACATCTCGCGATATGAAATTAGTTATTTATATTTCGTTCTAAAACTAATGTTTATTTTATTTTTCAAATTTCACCGTCATGTATTTTCTATTCTGTGTATGCTGTGATTTTGGTATAACATATATATTGACGAGGTAGACCGAGGAGGCGATGGCGGGATGAGCTCGACACTTATTGCGCCAACTGGACCGTAGTCGCCCAGGATCGTGAAACGTGGAGGAGGGGTAGGGAGGCCTTTGCCCAGCAGTGGGACACGACGGGCTTTTAATAATAATAATAATATATATTGGAGTATTATTACATTTGTAATTTCTATGTTACCCAATATCCATAACACAAGCTGAAGGTACTTAGTACGGAATCAGGTCGGTACTAGTGTTGCGGCCTGGAAACATTCCGAATCATTCGCTTGGAAAACTTCCGAATAGATCTGAATTATTCCGAATTAATCGGAATAATTCGATTAAGGAAAAATTCGGGATTATCATAACAAAAGCGCGTGTCTGTTACTCTCGCGAGCCTTCATGAACGATGAATCATCAATCAATTCATGAATGATGAAAAGGGTCAACCCATGACCATCCCAGCCATACCCCCGCCTACATGGCGAGTCAGGCAGGCTGTTCTTTCCTTGCGGCTTGGATGAGAGAGAAAAAAAAATACTCTAAGACACATTAGGTCCAATTTATTGGTGACGATTATTCTGCAAGCGAGTATCAACTATGGATGGATGGAATTGTATGGATTTCACAGAAAAACATGCCAAGGACAGTGAACAGTGTGATAAATAAAAGAAAATGCTATAATCATTTTTCAATTTCAGTCTAGTTTTCTAGATACAAGAACTGCATAAGTAACTTTGTAAACCCATACATTGACCCCCAGATACAAAGTTACATTTGCAGTTAGGGTACCGAAAAGAAAAAAATAAGAATATCTACATTTATAAAAGAAACCTTACTACAAATGTGATAAATAAAAGAAAATGCTATAAACATTTTTCAATTTCAGTCTAGTTTTCTAGATACGTTAACTGCATAAGTAACTTTGTAAACCCATACATATGCCCCCAGATACAAAGTTACATTTGCAGTTAAGGTACCGAAAAGAAAAAAAATAAGAATATCTACATATATAAAAGAAAGGGGATCCTTCTCTCTCTCTTTCTGTTTTATTTTCATTGTCAGGCTCTTTAATTGCAATATGAATGAATTATCTACTTTCATAATAATAGATTATCATTTTTAAAACTCCTCCGCGAATCGGTAATTTCACTAACAAATTATGAAAACTTGACTGTCTAACCAGTAACCCGAACACATGAGAAATCTTCATAAAGTATTAGTAATGATCAGTTCACTTCGATACCTTCATCAAAAATCCACAGAACTATTCAGCTCCTACTGCGAATTGTTCGATCGAATTATTATCGAAACATTCCCTGCGGGGGATGAGAGGGGGAATCTTTGCGGGTGAAAACTTCTCCAGGGAGGGCACCCGCCCCGCACCTCACGCAGCTCGCACGAACAACAGCACAGCGCGTGGTGCACGCACGGAACACCAATAGATGGCGCTAAGAATAAGCAATCAAGCAAGTAGTTCGGTATAGTTTCCGAATTCCGATAGATGTCACTATGTATTTTTACATCGCGCATGCGTTTGTTCTCCCGGATTTCTATAAGAAACGCTGGCTGCTACAATTAAGATTTTGGACAAATTTACTTTTCAATCTATATCGTGTAAACATCACCTAACATTTACTTCGATAATTTGAAAAAATCTGACTGAAAGAAGTATTCTGCGAACTATTCCGTAATTATTCGGATTAATTCAGAAGTTTTGCAACTGTAGTCGGTACGAATTATGAGAGAGGTGTTGTATAGATTTATTTATTTTTGAATCATTATCAATCTGTGGGAGAGCCACGCTTCGGCATGAATGGGCCGGCTCGACCGGAGTGATACCACTGCCTCACAGAAAACCGGCGTGAAGCAGCCCCTGTGCTGTGTTTCGCCGAGTGAGTGAGGGTACCGGAGGCCCACTCGGGGGGGAAGGGGACAAAAGGTTGGCAGCGCACTTGTGATTCCACTGGTGTTGCAAGTGTCCATAGGCGGCGGCAATTGCTTACCATCAGGTGATCCGCCTGCTCGCCTGCTACCTATCACATAAAAAAAAAAAATTAATCCCAATTTGACAAAGATTGCTGTTGTCGCACGTTGAAACTATTTGCACACATCCACACCTCCGCCTGAGTGGCTGTTGCTCTACATTGCGGCTTCAGCTCGCAGACATTCATAATGTATGTAAAATACCAAAATACACGGAGTTGCGCGAATTGTATTCTAATCTCGTACGTTGTATTTTATTCTGTGTCGAGAGTAAAGTACCTGAAAGCTTTTTGCTTAGCCGCTCGTTCGTGTTTATATTCTAGGCCAATCTACGATCAGTCTTTGCGTTGCGGTTAAGCCTTTGGTTTCATCTGAGGCTGCGTGTATTCAATCGTAATTTATTGTATGTCCTTTCATCATTTGTTTCAATTTCTTTCTACATTTCTAAACTATTTGACAAAAAATAACTTACAGTCAGAGACGTCATTTTAACCTTATTAATATTAAGGTTTATCGACTTCACCTCGAAAGACTAAGATAAAATTGAACAAACTAGTAATTGGTTATATTATCTACCTATACAGGCTGTATTTTCTATTTAACCTATGTCGTCCCCTGTTTGAACTCTATGACTATGAATCTGTTTACTAAAATATATTGTTCATGAATATGTTATGCAGTTTTGTTAGTATTTTCTTGGTTTAAAGCTGATGCTTTCACTTTTATTTGTCACTGTTAAAAAGTGACAGGATATTTTTTACCATGTCTAATTATTATCTTAGTAGAAGTGTCATATTAAAATAGGTATTTCCCTTTTCTTATTCTTATCTGAGAAGTACAAACGAATCCACGTGTACCGACACTTCAGAGTACTTTCAAACGATATTCTCGGAAACAAGATAAAAGCTGTAAGTATTATAATTTTAATCGTATTTCTTGAGGACGGGAATGAACTCGTGTTTCGCATTAGTCACGAGTCAGTGGCGCCAGTAATATAACATCCATCAATCACTAAACATTTATATATTTAACATATTATAAAGGCTTTAAGATGTTTTCAGTTCGTACCTGTTAAAGGGTTGCTAAGGTCAGACGGCAGTTGCTTCATTGTATTCCCTAAATCTTAAATATTATTTAACTCTTTGAACGCCATGGGGGTCACCGGTGCGCGGTGACCGGCAAACAATTATTTTTCTATTGTGTCTAGAAATGTGACAGTCAAAGGCTTAAACGTACTCATACGTATCCCGGGCTGCGAAGCAACTTATTCTCTTTTTGCATTTATTATCATATAAAAAACATTGTTGCAATTTTGCCAACTTCTAGCGTATAGATAACAATGATAGTACAATGAACATATTTTATAACAGCTAACACTAGTAGTTGGTAACAGGGAATATCCATGGCTTCGTGGTAAGAAAATTTTTGTTTTGTACCCAAGTTTTAACTGCGGCGAATATTTTAATACTACGTTTAAGAATCTGTAAAATTGTTTAGCGCGTAAAGTGATTGAGTCCTGCGCCGCTTCCCTCTCAGCGGGAGGGAGATTAAGAAACTCTTAAGTCAAATCGGCTTATTTTGATTTAAATAGCCGAATTAAAATAAAGTGGTTGCTGCTCAGGGTATCTGAACAATAATAGAATATTAGGTACGACACGGCGCGGCGCGACGGCGGGGCGGCGGCGTGGGCGCAACTTTTTTAATAACCGCTTTTGAGTCATAAATCTCCGGCGCGAACACGCCACCTGCACGGTAGGTAACTTATTTGTTAGAGTAATGCTATATCGGATTTGCGTTGCAACTGTATTTTTATGTTTATTGATTTTTAACCATGTCGTCTATCAACAAGTTGAGCGAAGGTAGCTCAGCGGCTAAGAACGCGCCTCCCATGCGGTTCATGGTTCATATCCGAGCACGCATCGGATTCTTCCCCTGTTAAGGGTTGCGAAGGTCAGCCGGCAGTCGCTTCATTGTAATTACCAGACTCCCCAAATCCTGAAACATTGTCTAAGCGTACTCCAGGCTGGAGCAACTGAGGAATACACATGTATAAACCAAACAAAATATTATAGCTTTTTCCTGTGGTGCATTTGGTGGCAATCTAATGAAATGTATGATAATATGTAGTTACCTACCACACTGTTACAAATTGTGTGAATAAATGACTATGACGTGCTTCAGGCTCGAAGGGTTTTGCAATCAGGTCAATTAATGTGATGTGGTCTGATATTTACTTTTGATGTAATTTATAATAAAGAAATAGATTTATCTCATTAAACCTCGTGAGCTGGTAATAGTCCCCGTCACCAATTCGCAGTTCTATTCAAAAGTCATTGCTGTACAAAGTTTCTCCTGAGACATTTATAAATTCTCTTCCGGGAAGGACATCTTGGTTTTTAATCGCTTTCATTTTTATTCTATTTTCCTCATCGCTACTTGAACGTTTCCGAACGAGTAATTTTATTAATATAAAGTGGTGAAAGGTATTTTATTATCCAGGATTGGGAAGCATTTCCCTAGAATCAATTTACTAATAGTAAGTAGGTAACAACACCCAGATCAGAAGACCAGTTTGTTCTACTAACCACTTCACAATTAAACTATTCTTAATTCCTTTGTCGTAATTTAATATGACTGGAACTAATGTGGGTCAGATAATCACTCCAAGTTATATTTAAATCAGGTTAATAATTTATTATTTACTTACACAAATTATATAAACAAATAGTATACATGAAGAATAGTTGAAAACGACTTTTTCAAATGAAAGCATTTCCCTAAATAGAGTAAATAAAACTGGCACATACATAATTCAGAGCATGCGACGCGGCGATGGGGCGAAGCGGGTGAAATTCTCGCTGGTGAATTACGAAGTATTACTAAACAAATTAATTAAACAACTGTGTCCATATTTTGTACGTACGCGCATAAATGAGAAGAAATAACCTACCTAAATAGTTATTAGTTTATGGTTTAGAAGATATTGCTGCACTTTAAATTAAGTTTAGTCCCGGGTGTGTCAAAAAAAATCCTTTTTTATTGTAGGTACTATAGGCCGACGCTTGACCACAATCGCACCTAATAAAAAGCGATGAGGTTTAGGTTGTTACGCGTTTGCCTAGAATATACCTGTTCAATCTTGACTTGAAGGTGTAAAGATTACAGTGGTCAGGTCTCGCCGCGCCTTGTCGTTTGATGATGGAATGGGCTGGGGTATTAAATTATGCAGAAACTCCGCACACTCCCCGATATGAACCGGTAGAAGACCGAGAGTATTGCTACACGTTCGCATACCTAATCATGACATAATACTTATTGCAATAGTTTTGGACTCTATGTAACATTTTTGATTAGCAGACAGTTCCTAGCCTAGGAGGTCAATAAGGATGGACAAAAGTCCAGATTATATTATCATGTGAGTAGTTTTGTTTGAGAAAAGGGGTAAATATGAGGTTCACTTTATGGTAGGTGACCATACATTCCGCTGCACCAGACCGATTGCAGTGGGGTCGGTCCTTTGGTAAGACATAGAGTCACAGTGGTGGAAGATGATTCATGCATGGTAGAAAACCCGGTGAATCGTGGTAGTCGCGGATTATGAGAGTACAGCAAAACTGAAGCATACCAAAAGGGAGTATAGATTGTTCTACGTTTCTCTAAGCACTCTAATTTCCATACTTGTTGTACTTGGTTAGCCATCGTAATTTGGCCCAGAGAAATGTAATGTTTGTATGTGGCGTGATCGGGTGGTGTGACTTATTAGAGGGTAATGAATAAAGCATGGCAGTGCGTGACGCGCGGATGTAGACCCATAAATATCAATACTCCCGCTCCATTAGCTTAAGTGGCCGCTTTGTAGGCTGCGCCGGACCCGCCGACACCACCTATTCTTATTCCCTACACTTGAATGTTCGATTGTAGATATTGGTACAAGAAAGAATATTTAAATAGCTAAAACACGTTCCTAGTCAAGTCCTAAATTAACAAACGAGTGACACGTGCGTGTAATTAAATAAATTAAAATCGAAAGGTTATTATGTTACGTAGCTACATATCTAGCTGATATTGAAGGTGTGTTCGTTTATTCTTGAATAAGCAAGTCTGTGTATTATGAAGGTTCCGGATTTACGTTACTTTTACAGGAATATACAATCAGGAACACAATGAACTGTGCCTTATTTCTTTCATTTAAAAATAAGGGTTAGCAGCTCACCGATCACTGTGGCAGACGTACATAGGTACTGATTAAAATATTTTAACAGGATCCCATCTGTTCCTAAGTTCATTACTACATGATATTTCCCGATAAATTTTGAAGCAACATTCAGACGAATTAAGAACCTCCTCCTTTTTTGTTGAAGTCGTTTAAAAATACGTTATTACTGCAGCCGCGCAAGAGAGCGCCGCAAGCAGTGACCAGCAAACACTACATCGCACGCGGAGCATTCAATGATAATAAAGAAACAATATCTTGCAACCTTGCATGCGCCGAGGGCTGCCACCACCAACCATTTTAATCGACTTAAAAATCAAAAGGAGGTCCTTACAGATTTTTTAAATCATCTTATTTGCACCACACGGATAGGTGACAAACAAGCATACGCTGGCCCGCTACTATTAAGTTTTATGGCATTTTTATTTCAACACGCACCGACAGTCCCGTTACGGTTCAGTTGTAAGCCACCAGTACTTTTTAAATGTGTGTGTGTGTACTTCTATCGCTTGGCGGTGAGGGAAAACATCGAGAGGAAACCTGCACATTTTGGATAGTTCCTGAAACTTGTAATCACAGTTAAGTCTGTCTGGTTCTGTTCAAGGCTTAGGAAGACCAGACGCCAGTCACCCCATTATACACTTAATTACCAGACTCCTCAAATTTTGAATCATGGTGTAAACATACCCGGCCTCTAATGTGATAGCTTTAAACGTAACCGTAAGTAAGTAAGTAAATGATTTACAACCGTGAATTACACGCTAAGATGAGAGAGAGAAATAAGCATTAATTACTATTGACAAGATCTTCTATGAATGTTCTATCCAGATAATCATGTCAATTAGAATTAGTTGTCGCGTGACGTGGTTCCCGCAGCAGCTCTAGACGCGAGGCTAATCTCGGCAAACTGATCAGCCTACGCACACACGCGCTAATTCTGCGTCAACGCAATTACTTGACGTAGCCAGTATGTATGTATTGCTCGTGACGCCTCGTGACCCCGGCCCGAACACACCCATCCCGAGTAAGCCGAAGAGATCGCTACAGCGATAAGCTCCCACATATTGTTCTGCACTTTACTAGCGTATCAGTACTGCGATCATTTTGTTCAAGAAGGTACACTTGTATGTTTGTTATTTATGGTCCCCTGAGAATTCTCGTTCGTTTGCCGTGTCACCGAAGATAAGGTTGCAATAGTAATATGTACAAGATCAAAAAGCTTGTTTTCTAAATGTAGTTGTACGTTCCGTGTCCTTATTTATATGACATTAACTGTGTACAAAGGATGTACACATAGGTACTCCTATATAGGATCCGTCCTCGACTATTTGCTTTGCTGATTTCTGTCTATGACGGGCAATCAGGCGGACATACGAATATGCATAGGCAAATTGGTTGCATACAGGCAACACAAACATCTGATAGTATAAGTAGACTGTATTTTAGATAAATATTATCATTAGAATTTCTCAAAACTGCATGAAGTGCATATAAGTAGGCACCTAAAAAAAATCTTTCCTAGAAAACGTAGAAACTAGTTTTCGATTTAGTTTTATTGGCAATAGAATTATGAACTTATTTTATTGAGAGGAAAATCTGTAAACCCTATGTGTGGTCTGATGCCAAATGGCGTTTCGCCCGGATTCAATAAGCGGCCGCGGGCTCGCCGCACCGCGCCGCCCCAGCCGCACCGCACCGCATCCCGCCGCACCGAGCCGCGCCGCACCGAGCCGCGCCGCGCCGCGCCGCCCGCCCGCGACCGCTGCGGCGTCGCCCGGCGCTCGGCGCTCGGAGCCTTGGCCGCGCACCAGCGCCTCGCAGGCATCCACATCGCTATTCGCATTTGCCAGTCATGAATGTAAAAATGGAGCATCCTGCGCTGCGGATGCGATGGCAATTCTGGGAGATTGTTTCCTTGACTTTATTTGAATAAGAATGTAAATTACAATATGCTAATTCTTGTTTTATCAGGAACGTGCCGTCCGATGCACACGATATTCTGCATAACCGCTCCATGTCCTTATATTATTCTGAAAAATAAATTTGTTCCGATTTCTATGATTATAACATCAATAAATAGATACTATAAAGTAGAAATAAAAGTAATGAACGAACTCAAAAAGTACTAGATTATACTTTTTCCATTCGATTTTTTTATTTTATTACGGGAAAGACTTGTGACTTGATGACAATGAGGTTAGGGTCTCGGGGGTCGGCAATCACTTTCCGTCAGGTGATTCGTCTGCTCGTTCTCTACATATAAATAAAGTCGTACTCATACTGGCGCATGCACAGCTACATATAGTAGGTATGTGAACTATTTGGGTCGGAAATAAAGCCAAATAGCGCAATAAATCAAAGGCAATCGCGCGATAGCGCTGATCGTTTTACGGCCGTCTTTATAGATCTCGGCGCACGCGGCGGCTCCTTGTGGATCGGGCTTAGCTCTAAACAAACTCTTCTCTCGCAGACCTTAGAGACAGCTTTTAAGACAGTCCTCCTTCTCTGCCAACTAAACGGTAAAAAGTATTTCTTTCCTCATCTGCCTATTACGGCAATAAAAAAATACACTAGTTTGCAACTAGCTCGAATCGAGTTTAATTGTCTGTCGCATTTTCGTCGGTTAAGCATACAGTACGACCCCCCCTTCCCCCTTTCTCCCCGTCATACCGCTGACGCTTGCTTCCGGCGCTCGGCGCGGGGCGCTCGCGTCGCCGCTTCCTGCCTCCTGACAGGTGTGCCTTCACCTGCCGCCTTTGATCTGTGCCGCGGAGAACGCGCTCCTGTTTTCTTTCGAGAAACACAACAAATAATGGGAAGTTGTCAACGTCCTTCGGGTGTACAACCACAGTACAACTATACTATACGTATAATGTGAAGACGTTCAATATGGATATTGTATATTTGATTTTGATGCACACTGCTCCAAATCATTACATAAATAAAACAAAAGAAACATACAGGGTGTATAAACACTCACATCCCTTCAACCACGTTGAAAATGAGCATAAATAAAATCAACTATTCATACAAAGGCATGACTTATGCATTTTGTATGGGGAGTCGAATAAATTTTCGAAAATTTTTCAAAGGTCGTAGGCAGAACAAATTGTTCTTCTGAATGGTTGGTACGAGTAAAAGACATGATTAAAGTCTATCAGAAATAAACAAATAAAAACCTTTCTAAACATAAAAATCTTATAACACGAGTGTGTTTGATTTGTTATTAGTTGATTTAGCTAATAATATAAACTAGTCTTGTCTCGTAGCGCAATGGTCTCGTAGCGCAATGTTCTCGTAGCAAATAACAACATTACTCAAACTCGCAGTTACTGCTACGACGGTGACTACGACGTAGCACTGATCAATTTACGCTACGCTTGGAAATTTCAGTCTCAACTCTCAGTGCGATTAGGATTAGGAGTGAAATAATCGCTAACAGGACATCTTATAAGCGCCAGTGCCAGTTGACTTGACACTTCGGTGTCGTAGTCATTGTGCAACACCACCAGCCACGAGTCTCTGGCTCGAGAACATTTTGTTCAATAAGAAAACATTTATGTTTGTGGGAAAGCCGTGCTTTGACTTGAATGGGCTCGGCTTGATCAGAGCGATGCCACAAGCCTCACAGAAAGTGGCATGAAGTAGCGCTGTATTTCACCGATTGAATGTATCTGGCGGGAGTTTAAAAGTCGGCAGCGGACAAGCGACTCCACTATTGTAGCTGTTATCTAAGGGCGGCGGCAGTCGCTTACCATCTGGTGATCCATCTGCTCGTCTGCCACCTATCGGGTATTATCTCCCCGTCACCTGTTGCGGATCAGGCCCCTCGCTAGTCGGCCAACTTTGCTGCGATCGGTCTACGCTAATTTCCCTCCATTTGCTGATATAATCCGTCTGAGAAATGTAGATTCATTGTTACCCTGTGCTGGGGAAAATAGGTACAGAGATAGATATCTTTATCACAAAACGTAATAAGGGTAACCAGGCCGCAACAGTTCCCACTACAATAAATGTGGACTTTATATAAAACCTAGGTACGCTAAAGAAACCGGACAAGTACACAGATGACTACTTTGATTTGTATAGACTTTGATGTGTAGACCACATTACTATTTCATATACCTTTAGATGATAGTTGCCACACCAACGCGTTAAAGAACGCAATTAAAACAATGGGTGTTGGTATAAATCTAAAGAATTACAATTTTAATGCAGTTTTAAAGCCACAATGAAGATATATTGTATAGTTTTAAGTCCCTTAAGGATTGATAATGCGAGTATAAGGAGAATTAGTACAACATGACATTTGGTTCAAGCCATCCATCTTGCCGCGGCGCGACCTCGGCGCGGGCCCTCATCACTCATCTCCCGCCAGCCTCATACTTATCGCACCGAACTTTACCACTACACGGGTTTCTAATTGACTTCGATATTGAAAACAACATTAACAGGTAAAAGGCTAAGGAATGGACCTCCCTAAAGAGGGCTGTTTTTCTTGACCACTATAATCTGGACATCTTTAAAGTAAGAGCGAACAGGCAGCTTCTAGGCGAACGTGTCTCATCCCAAACCTGGTCAAGTTTGACGTTGGCCTATAGTATAATTAAAAACAATGACCTGAGCACGTAAATCATTCGATTTAACTCAAGATTTTTAGGTTAAGGATACGATATTTTATTTTTTATGTTATAGGTAGCAGACGAGCAGGCGGATCACCTGATGGTAAGCAATTGCCGCCGCTCATGGACACTTGCAACACCAGTGGAGTTACAAGTGCGCTGCCAACCTTTTATCCCCTTCCCCCCCGGGTGGGCCTCCGGTACCCTCACTCACTCGGCGAAACACAGCACAGGGGCTGCTTCACGCCGGTTTTCTGTGAGTGAGCAGTGGTATCACTCCGGTCGAGCCGGCCCATTCATGCCGAAGCATGGCTCTCCCACAGTTAAAAAAAATAATACTACCTAGATCACCTGAAGGTACACCTTTAATTCGGAATAAATCATCTAATATAAGTAATAATTTAATCAGCTCGAGTCGAAGTCGCTGAACAAAGTTTTTATATTTATACTAAAGCATTACGTACATACCGACGTTTATAACAATAGAGGAATATTAAACAGCATGAATTCAGCGCTTAACGCTAATTATACAGCGGAAATCTCGCTTCCACCCGAAACTTCCAAAGATCCACAAAGTTCGTTCGCTCGGGGCATCAAGCAGTTGGCCGTCGCGGAGCACCCGGCCACCCGGCGGCGCACCCGGTCGCCGGCGCACCCGGTCGCCGGCTAACTCGTTCACCCGGCGCACCCGTCTCACGGATGCCTCCCCGGCTGGCCAACATACGGCCAGCCGGGGAGGCATTAATGTCAACGTCTCATTACGCATCTTGAGTATATGTATGATCTAGACAACCCATTCACTGTTGGCACTGAAATCTCAAGCACACAAGTCGCAAGATTAAAATTAAATAAATTCCTAAAGTCCAACGGCTAGAATGAGGCGTCAAATATTCACAGACTCAGCTTTCCCCGACGTTTTCTGTACTACGGACGGGTTCAAGCAATTTCATTCTTTCGCTCAAAACATTATTTCAAACAGACCCAAGTGGATATTAATTATTTACTCATCACTAAATTATAGTGATAAAACCAAGGTTGGAGTTTGAATTAATTTTTTCATTAATCAATAAAGTATAATGATGATAGCCAATAGGGTAAGATAAGATGTCATTAAAATTCAGTCCACCGCTTAATTCAGAGCCTCCAGCTTACTTCGAACCCGCCCAACTAGCCACGTCTACTTGTTGTTTGCTCCATTAAGAAAGGTTCAAAGCGGACCCTCCCGGTGCCGCGTGTAGTCGTGTAATTATAACGTCGGCGGCAGTTTCCGGGTCACAGATAACGTCGGATGTCTTTGTCCGTCCGTCTGTGCGTCACTAATCGCCGCTAATTGCACGCCCACGCCAGCCTCAACTAATGAAAAACTAATTCCAATTTAAACAACTTTTCGGGCGCGAATAGTTTGAAACTTATGGAGCCCTCTCAAAACAGATTGAGCCCACATACAATTTATTTTAAACGGATTATATTCGCGAACGAAATTGAATATGTTTTGCTGTTGTATTTTTATACCTTTATTATTATTTTTCTTTCATGAGTTATTTTTATACGAGTACCAACGACGGATTAGATATCCTATTATGAAACTTTATATTAAAACAGAAATCTTTCATAACGCTATTTATACGTAAACCTTTTATTGTTCAACGAAACAAAATATTTGCCTACTCAATTGTGACACAATCGGATCACATCAGCCTTTTATGAAGCTGAAATTGGCAACAAGTAATTTGATTCTCCATGAGGAAGTTTCAAGTGAGTGGTGTGTGAGAGCAGCGTGTCATAATCTTATTTTTTTGTTCAAATTTGTAGGTCAAGTTTATTCTTATTTCATAACACATCAGGGCCGAAAGAAGGCAGTTAACTGTTCGGCAGATAGTCGTACGTCGGTGGGCGCGCGCCAGCCGCGCCTTGATTGCCCCATTCGGGTAATTAGGCTTGCATCACTCCGCTGCAGCCAACTTGGCACAGCGCTTGTCAGTTACGGCTAGAGCTGCCATGATATTCGGCACGTTCAGAAGCCGGGGGTAGGTACTTATTCGGCCTAGTGCCAAAATCCATACTAATATTATAAATGCGAAAGTAACTCTATCTGTCCGTCTTTCACAAAACTATCTTATAAATGAGGGTCTGCAACACTTGATGTGGATCTCCAGCAGCCCGCCTAGTCTATAAGACCTAATTATTATAGCACCTTAGGAAAAGTTAGATTCGTTGATGAAATGGGGAATGAAGGGCATGGAAGTCCGGCTTTAGAAGGGATTTCTATTTTTTTACTATTTTGTACTTATTTAAGTTTTTGACCCAGAGAAAAATGTATTATATTGTATGGTCATATTTAGGTAAAGCAAGAAATTATATATGTAAGATCATGTAAAATAATGTTATGTTAGGTATTTATAATACAACATCTGGGTTCATGTGCAATTCAATAAGAAATAATAATGCCCTTGCCATAAATCTGCCTACGCGTTAGGTTTCACTCAAGAGGCTATGATTTACGCGGGTTCAAGTCAATGACGCATTGCAACCAAGCTAACGGCCCGCCTCTTGATAGGTTGATGCTGGCAACATCTAAATCATCGCTGACACATTATTCACTCTTCTAAAGCTTTTCGATGAACCTATGGCTATAAACAGTTATCGTGAACTTTAATTTATTTCGACGATTTCGCTTTCAATGACCTAAGAACTAAAGGTTTGGTGCAGAGTTTCGGCCGAAGACGTAGCCGAATGTCCATTCGAATCACTATGCAGACCGCCCCTAGTCCCAAGCACGACACAAGTCAAAGCGAGTTCAACTTTCCCTGTCGCCCGCCAATGAAGATTTCTTGTTCCCCGCGACCCGAACACAACGTGCGCGGGCGCGGGCAGCGCGCCAAAACTCTATTCAGCCTAATTAGGGACTAGGGGCTACATACATAACTAATAGTGTACTGTAGCTTCATAAGTGAAATACATTTGGTTGCAGGTAAGTGATCGACGGACAGAGCGACTTCAACTGGCAAAACTGGTAAGTGACATAAAAGTTTTACATTTACAATAGGTATATAAAAATGTTAAGGTGGAGGCCGCGGCCGTGGTATCAATACGATCGTGACGGGCCATTCAGGCCGCGTAGCTGTTCCACAGACAAAACTGTACGTTTTATTGATGCTGCCATTGTCTTATTTACCTAATTCCTTACAATAATTTAAGTTTGGAAACAACAAACAGACATCTAACCTTTAGATTCTCGAAGAAATCGCTACAAGCGATAAGACCGCCTTATTGTACTGTCTATAGCTGTTGTTTCACTCATGTATTCTATTTCTGTGCAATAAAGAATATCTATCTATCTAACTTCTAAAATATTTCTAAACATCTATCTTTTAACATATTTAGTAAGTATCTATCTTGAATTATATTTTGGTCATCGCACCTATGAACATTTTGAGGAGAATATTTAATTGAATACCACATTTCCTAGCTTTGGGTAACGTACGTACAACAAGTTTTACATCCTAGTGATTAGCGCTATTAGAAACTCGTTCAGTGCTTACACATAATTAGCTCGTTAATAGGTTAATGTAGGTTTAAGCGATGCGCAAAGTTCGTCCGTCAGCGCGGCGAGCGGCGCGCGCCGATCAATCATAACTTCCATCAGCCCCCCGAGACGCAGCGCTGCAACACACGAGCGTAGGGACAACTTACACACAACTCCAATTGTATGTACATAATGAACTACAAACTCACCGTAGTTGCACGTTATAAACACAAACTACGAGCTCAAACTTCGAATTAAGTGTTATAATTTTTCAATCAACTTGTAGAAACTGCTGATAACTAGAAACATACTCGAAATTTTGTATTCTAGACTTAGAATGTTATTGAATATTAAGTGTATATCGGTTTATGATGTGAACAGTTGCTGACATTTAAGCATTAAATGTTGCTTAGATAGGTACGTTGATTTTATTTTAATCATATAAAGAGAGAGGGAATCAGATTAATAAATCGCTGACATTTTAGAATAGGGGCTATCACATGTGTAAAATCCGCTAGATGTCGTACCGTTGAACCTAAGAACTTAGGTACCTACAGTCTCTATATTTCGGTCTTATCTCGTTTCTGCTTGGAGTCGGCTTTCCAAATTTTACTTATACATACAGGGATGGCATTTCTACGTTATTTTGCTAACCCTCCAATAATTAAGTAGTTCAGGATAAGCAAAGTTCTTTGTAAAACATGCCCAATGTGTTCTAAAATTTGCAATAAAGTGTGTTACGTTGCGATATAGTATTAGGCGACAGTATAGAGGGCCCGCTGCTCGATGCCGAGTGTAAGCTGTGAGATGGCGCATGCATTACCTACGAGTACTGTTGTGTGCCGCTCGTGCAGGGCTGACAGCTTTTATTACTTGACGTCTTCACACTTTGCTATTGCCACACGGAAATGTTTAATTCACATTTCTTTGATAACTATGATATGTTTATATATTCAGTAATCTTTTAAGGTTTTATAATCTTGATAAGCTTACATCATCATCCGTCCCACCTATATCACCTCGAACTGATCCCGGTTGGTCATAAATCATAAATAGTGCTGAGCATATGAGGCGGTTTTTATATTTTATGGAGCCTCAAAAGGAAAACACAGATCCCTAATAAGATCAATCTGTTGTGGTGTCACATAAAAGGTCTTGATGTTGTATGCCTACTGCAAAACATATTTTATCTATACATATAATAAAATGTAAAAAGCTGTGTCTGTACATTGAAGATATTTATCTCAAATAACTTAGGACGACTAAAAACAGTAGCAGAACATGAATCAATGATTTTAAAATTTTTGTCTGTCTGTTTGTCTGTTTGTCTGTTTGTCTGTTTGTCTGTTTGTTCGCGCTAATCTCGGAAACTACTGAACCAATTCGAATGAAACTTTTTTTATTGTATAGCTGTAATATCAGGGCAACTTATAGGATATATACATTTTGAAGACCAGGCTCCTTGATGTAGAACTACAACAGCCCAGCTAAACTATAAGAGGTAGGTCAATGGCACCTTAACAAAAAATGTTCATATTGATGAGCAGTTTATGATGCCATGAAAAAAAATCAAAGATCATGGAACATCTGGTTTGGACCTCTAAGAGCCCAGCTACACTATATTATTAATACGACGCATTATTTTTAGTGAAAATATTATGCAATATCATCACCAATAATATTTATAAAGAGGTAAATTATTAAGGAAACGACATGGCTTATTAGCTAAACTGAAAAAAAAACACATCCGCGATGTAATCGACGCCCTGCGCCATCTATTGGTACATAGTGGTGCTAATGTCTCAAAACGAAGTGAGAACGGGCAACTAGTATTATCTAAAATGTTTTTTTACTAAATGGATAAATTAATTTTAAAGTTAAAGTTTGGCAATATCTTTCAATTGGCTATAAGTAAGTAAAGTGCCGTGACGTACCCGGGTGTGCGGTGGCAGCCCTGCCCGCCGCTAGTTGAATCGTGATTGCATAACGAGCTTAGTGAATACCAAATGTGAAATTTTTGTTACGTACTCGCGCGATCGCAGCTTGCATCCCAAATCGCGGCCAACACAGTTACTAAATTTGAGCTAACTCTCATCGAACTGGGATTTATATTGCATTGGGTTTTTGCAAATTTTTAAAACTCGTATTGTATTTTAGATATAGCTAGCGCTTACTAATACAAGTTTTTTGAATTTGATTTACATCTACATAGATAAAAAGTACTAAAGTAAGTTTATATTTTGTAACTGGTTAAAAATTAAAGTAAATTTTTACTAAGAAGTCTATGGTACAATTTTACATTCATTAAACAAACGAATGTCTAATAGATAAGCCCCATCAAATCTCGCTTCGATGGAGCCTATCTATCAAACGTTTATCCTTTCCGTATTGTAAATAAATGAGAATCAATTTATTGCTCAAAATACACTAACAGTTTACAATATATTTTATAATATATATTAATTATTAATATATTATAGGAAAAGGAATAACAAACTCAAACTGTGAATGGCACAAGCGACCAGATTTACTACTGATGGAACGTAAAGCCATCAGTCCCTGCCACGTGGACTGTATAGCGCTCCAGGAGTGAGGTACGATCCGGAGTACATTCGGTTAGCCCGTGACGGCCGGTGAAATAGGGCTGCGCCGTGAAAGCACTGCCTCTGAAGGCTTGGGGCATAGTGTGAGGAGAGGAAGTAATGCCAAAGTACCACAAAGTTGACTTAGTTGTTTAAATACACTGGCCCGACCTGCAATGTTGAAGGTCGTTCTTAGTCATTGAAGAAGAAACAGTCAAGAAATAAATCTTAGGAAATACTTCGTGCCACCCAAGTATTGTCGTGCGTAAAGTGAGTAACATCGTGCTTATGACATTTATTGTAAAAATATATATATCGCAAAAGTATAGTTTTTAGTTTTCATGCGATATTCTTCATGTTTCACCCGGCCCGCCGCCCAAAAACACTAGGATGGTGGTTAGGTGTGTCATTACTGTTATGCTGTCGCTCGCTGCGCTGGGACGGCGTCATACGCTCTCGCTATTACAGTATAATCAGTGCTCTCGGCATGCATATTGAATGTTCTCGGCTGTTTCGTCACCGCGACGCGGCAACGCCGAGGTGCCTCACTGGCGCTCGCTGCGCTGGGCGGTGTCGTGCGCTCTCGGCATGCATAATGAATGCACTCGGCTGCACTCGCAGCGCGGCTTCATCGCCGGCGCCTCTAATCGCGCCGCACAACTCTTCCCGGCTCTGTACCAGACCACATAGGAACAGCTGTAGGTACTCTAACTAGCAATACAACAACTATATAGGTAACTAGTGCGGTTTAAATCCAACATGGAGACTACAGACGACGAAATAATATGTAATAACATTTTTCATTAAGCCAATGCGCCTTTTAGTAAAGTTGTTTTATAACACAGGGTTTATTAAAAGTCCAGCAAAATGTATGAATATCGAACAATTATATAGAGGTCAATTCTATAGAAATCGAATATTCTTATATACTTACATATATACAAACCGATATGGCGAGACACTAGCGCGATGCAATCGACGCTAAGCGTCATCTATCTAAGGCAAAGAGTGGAACAAATGTCTCAAAACTAAGTCAAGCAGGCCACTAGCTCCATTAAAAAATAAAGCAGCAAAGGCCATATTACAAATACCTAAATACTGTCATTCATTACGGACGCCGGAAATAAAATCATATTGTCATTTGTCGGCCGAAAGTTTGCGTGACTTGTTGCCCGCGGCCCGCAGGGTCCTCGGCCCTTGGCCAGTGCTCCCAGGCTCTATGTTTAGTGTGTGTAGGTAGACAGCTCATTTGCCTTGTTTCCATGGCCTGGCGCTCGCCGAGTTGGCCGAGGGAAAACGAATGCTAACATGTAGGATGGAGCTCATTTAAGGGCTACAGCACACACGATTTTAAAGGTACAGACATGACGGCAATTTTACTACTCGTTACTACTTACGTTTGGATGCATTTTAGCGACTGGTTTGCTACTGGATCGACAACACTTGACTGGTGGAAAGCGACTCAATTGCCACGTTTGACTTTTTAAATTAGACACGCGATATGGACGGTGTGGTCGCTGCACTCAACTTCTAAAAAGAGGCGAACGCGCCGGACACCGATGCTCACAGTAGCGAGTGTGTTGTGTTATTTAGGGGACAGTAGGGGATGAGCTGCTGAAATGCTGCGGGGGTAATTGACATTTGCGGGCGCCGGCACCGGCTCATTGCGCAGTGACGTCACTCACTCGATAGCCCTTGCCTACCTATTACCACAGCCTACGGAATCACCATGACTTTTTGATTACCTACCTGAGAAACTTTACGGTTCATATAAGTAATTTATGATAACAAGACCGACCAAGTACGAGTCGGACTCGCCGTCCAAGTACCTGATTCCGTAGCACAGTAAGTACCTACCTACATTTATTTTCATACTTGATTTGATTCATTTCATTCAGAAAGGTAAATTCCTGCTTACGATTCGTGACTTATAAAAAAAAACTACTTACTAGATCTCGTTCAAACCGATTTTCTATCATAATCGTATATTTTTATCAGACTCTTTTTTAAAGTTAGATGCCCCTCCCGCACGCACATTTTACCACTTTGGAAGAAACTCTCAGGCAAACTATTCATTACAGAAAAAAATATTAGAAACCTCAATAATTATCATTTTTAAAAATCTATTCTTAGATACGAGTACCACACAAAACACAAAGAAGCAGGAATTTATCTGAATAAACATATTTACCTCTACAATTTTGTATTCATTTTTGCCTCATATACTTATTCAACTAGGCAGCATTTTTCCAGGAAGCGTTACACGAAGACTGTCTTGCGCGCCGCGTATCTGGCCAGTAAATCATCGCGGATGCGGCGGCCGGACGCCGCGCGAGCCGGACGGGCCGCGCCGGACAGCCGGACAGCGCGCCGGACCGCCCCGGACATTGCGTGTCGCCCACGCATACATTATGGCCGTGATCCGCGCTCCGCTGCTGGAACCTGTCGCTTCAATATTCGATGAGCACTGATTGCTCTAACAACTTTTTGTCGGATACCTATATAATGTACCTACTTATTTATGTATGTACTCATAAAATATGCGACTGTTCAACGAGAGTTCCCGATGATGAAAGCGAAAACTCTAGATTTTTTATTTTAGAAACATAACATTTTACATTCTGTATGTTATCCAGCAGGCTAACGTTAAAATACGCTCTACGGTACTTTATTTTCGATAAACGAAGATATAAGTACACACATAATATGTAACATCAGTGACAAGGACAAAACTACTTACATCGGCCCTACTTATTTGACCTCAATGTCTCTTTGTAACTTGTTGAGACATATCAAATTTAAGTTTGTTCTATCAAAAACCAAGTCCCTGGTGATGGGTAAAGACATCACATTAGGCTTTATCGCCGCGGAGGCGCCGCTGACGCACTCCCCCGGGACTAGGGGTGCCTTACCGGGTTCCTGATCCCGGGAATTCTCGGGATTACTATCGACCCGAATCCCAGGAACATTCCTGCTCTTCGGAAAGATGTCAACGTGTAGTACGGGCAGAAATAAACTTTTTTTTTTTTATTAGACTATAGGCTAACGCTTGACCACAATCGCACCTGATGGAAAGTGACGATGAGGTCTAGGAACTTGAAAAAAAGTAGCTTTACCTTGTATGGCGAAGTTCCGTGTCTATCATATTATATATAAACTCCTTTCTGCAACTTTTATGTTACACAAATGCAGTGTCATAATACTCACTTACATATTTTTATAAACTTCCGGGAAATTGCGAAAATTACTTTTTTTGTTCTCGCATCCCGGGATCGTAAAAACCGAGAACTTGAAAGACTCTATCCGGGACACACGCGCCCGCCTGCGACAGCACCCCGCGGACGTAGTACAATGAGAAAGTATGGAACCAACCGACCACTGAACATCCCTCTATTCTGATACCCGTAACACAAGTGCTTAATGCTACTAACTTTGTGTTCTTATAAAGATATACATCGACTGCTGTTATCCTCCAACATCTATATAAGTTATGTATAAAAATGTCAGGCTAAAGTTATCTTCCGTCTATTCTATACTATTATGTATAAAAAGATAACCGCAAAGCTATGCAATCCGGAAAGTCAAAACACTTGCGCAATGTAATCGACACCAACCGCCATCTGTAGACAAAGATTGGACAAATAGCAAAACTGAGCACCAAAACGAAGTTAAACATTAGTTTAGTTATTAATGTTTATGAATTTGTCCATGGACACCCGCTACCCCAGTGGGTTCAGGTCTTTTACAGAGTTATTTGCTCAATTCTATGTGTCCTATTTTCTACCGTGTACTACATTGTAAACAAGGACACTGTATGTGGTAGTTTGCAAATCTCGCAATAATGGGAAAACAAGTACCCGAGGCCGCACTTATGGCTTCCTCCACCTGGTAGGCAGATAGTACTCGTGGATACACTCGGCGCGCCTTGTTCGCGTCTCTCTCACTCGTGTCGAGCGCTCGCGCTTCGACGAACAGTCAAATAGGCAGATCATTGTTTGTTACTGATACTTTGAAACCCGTCTTCAAACCTTTGAAAGTATTTCTACCGTGATGCCTTTATCATTGACTGGTTCTATAGCTGTTGAAGTTATACCTATAGAATAGAGAGTGCATTTGTGTTTGCACATTTGTGCATTATAATAAGTCCTCCGATGGTGTCCATATTGGCCGCCATAAGCCGTCGGTTAGGAGGACATCACTACAGTTGCTAATCATTAACCTTGTTAGCTTTAATGTATCCTCGGACGCACAGAATCCTAGTCGTATGTGTATGTTTTAATGGCTACAAGAATAGCCATAGTCGTCGAAAATATTCCTATTTATTAACCAGTTGAGAAAAAATTTAAAAACCTTCTACTTTCATACCTGGTTAAGAAAATTAAGAAAATCTACCAAAGGCTCGATTCTAACATTAGGGACAGAGTTATGGTAATAGCAGGGACGTCACCAACTCGTAGGATATTGCTTATAGTTAGAGTCAATTCTCATGCGGTAAAATGTAGGAGAATGCTGAATGCACTGCCCGTCGGGTCGGCAATCGCATCGCAATTTCGGTTGAACATTCAAATATGGTAGTCTGATGTGCATATTGTTACTCAGAGGTTCGCCTATTGTAACAAATGTTTGTGCATAAAAGTTTAAATAAATAAATAAGCCATATGATCTCTGTATTTTATGATGTTAATATGTTGAAGGATTTTTATTCGTAAACATGTTAGGTACATATCAGCTATCGGCGGTAACAATGTGGCAGCGAGCGACTCTTGCTCGAGGCTGAAGACAATGTGTGCTGCATAAATCCGCCATCTGCGTTATCTTTATGTCGCTCCTAAAGCACTCGCCCTCGTCTGATGCACGGCGTACTACTCCTCGCGTACGGCGATACGGCGATACGGCGCGGCCGCTCGAGGGCGTCCCGGATATCAAATATATTCTTATCGGTGCATCGCATATCACTAGCTCCATGGTTAGGGTTAGATAGAATCCCAAATAAATTTGCGTTACCGAGGACCACATCTAACTACAACCTTGCACAATGCTTTTTCAGTTTAGGTTTTATCCTTTCATGAATAAACCATGTGGATTAACTGCAGCTTAACAGGATGGAAGAATTTTAATAAATAGTGTAATTTATGTACACAAAAGGTGAAACTTTCTGCATTTCCAATTAATTCCTAACATTACCGCCAACCACCTCCAGTTATCTCTCTTTATTTGAATAATTTGCAAACGAGCCCGCGTCCCCTAAACGTTGGCGTTTCAGCTTGATAAAAATTAACACAGCGCACAGGTTTTAATGGCGTTGTCTCAACAGTGCGAGATAAAAATACACCGCAGCAGCAGCTCGTGCTGAGAGGAAGCCCGTCGTTAGCGGCGTGACGTCACGGGGCAGGTGCGCGCGATACGCCCGAGTGATTTGTTATCGCGGTTCCGTACACGACGCGGCGCATAAATACTTTAGCGCACGGAGTCAGACGCGAGGAATTAACAACCTAGTCGTGTAAACACCAAGTGGGGTTCAGATAAATCGGTTTCTTGTTCGCTTACGGTCGGGAATTTATTAACGGCGGCGAAACGTTAGCAACTTCTCCGAGTAACTTAGCTATTGTATAGAACACCTACTAACTAAATGTGGTTTGTTTTTACTTATAGGTACACATCCTAGGATTAAATTAACAGATACATTCCTGATTACACTGAAAGCTTACAATGTAGGTTATTTTTTTAATACCTACCTACGTCCCCTGATGGTAGTCCAATGGTGGACCATTGAAAGGTTCTCCTCTAATAAGATTTTGTACGAAAAAGGATGGTTCTTTATTTAAAAAAATCATTCGTTTATTTCCAATGGAATACCAATGTATGTATATTACAAGTTTGAAATTCATTCCAATAACTACACTACGAGTACTATACATTGCTTATGGAATGACTCTATTTACTGTTATATCTGTATAGATTGGCGAGTAGGTGTGTAACTTACTTCAAAAACCCAAAAGAAGATTATTTCTCTTTAATGTGCTGCAATACAAGAAGTAATGTCGGTTAATAAATACTAAATTAGACCTATAGACCTATTTATTGGAACGGCAGTCGGATACATTTCATACTCAAGTAATTATGCAATTAAGGATGGGCATATTATATCGTTTGATGATACAAATGACTGCGCACGAGTGAGGGCGGGGGCGCGCGGGGCGCGGGAGCTGCTGAGGGGGGGCGGTCAGGCGCACACGCGCTGTAATTACGACTGTAATTATTCGGAATAACATTAATTAAACTCCAATCATTTGTGAACTTTGACCACCCAGAGCTTTGGTTTGATGGCAATCAAAATGTTGCCCGTAAGCATATTATTACTGTACTTATTTCAATAAACACACAGAAGCTTGTTTTTAACCTACTGCCCATTTTTACGAGACCGATTTTGTATATTTTTTGTGTAAATAGTATTTATCCGACAAGATAATATAAGTTGTAAAAAGTATGTACATGTAAGGCAGTAGTTACTTTTAAAAAGGTTTAGAGATATTTAGATACTTAAGTCAATCCTTTTCTTATTAAATTGGGCTCTTAAAGCCAGCGTCAGTGCTTCTAACTACGTACAACGAGGGGCCTCTGACCACTATCCGAGACACATATCTGGATGTGCTCTCCAAAGCACTCGATAATCTTTCTCTCGGGCTATCCCCGTGGGATTCGAATGCACGACTCCCGGCTTAACATATGATCCTACCACCTCTTAGATATTAACCAGAGAGATAAATATTCTTTTAGACAATGTACTTATTCTACCGCTCAGATATTTTAAGTCAAAAGAGATTCGGGCGCTTGTTATCTCAAAAATGATTTTTAATTGGAAGGCTGAAACGAAAATGTTAGTCCGACAATGTGGTCAGGAGTTGATAAGTTAATTAAAACTTGGTTATCCAGCAGGTGCGAACAAAGGCGCCGGATTATTAACACAGATAATAAACCAACTTAGGCTTACTTTTTTGAAACACCTGTTTTTTTTGTGACGGAAACCATATCGTTAAGCCCTGTTGCGTTTTTACGCGACTACGGTGAAGCAAAAAGGAGGGTTATGATTTTGCCCTATATGCACTTCTACTCTACACTATATTATAACAAGTTTAGTAGTTATGAGAATAACTACTAATCTAGTTATAATCATTATACTAAGTAGCGGAGACTATTAATTGTTTTTTACTTTTTCGAACACATTTTAGTAGTCGGAAAGACAGACATTAGCAGCCGTTCCTTTGTAAATATCATCGCTAAAACCTGGGTTGATCCAAGGCTACCTGGTACGTTGAAGCGGTGAATTTGGACTCAACTGAAAAAACTGATGCTCACAACGCGTTGAGACGATGACGACTACAGATGCCAAATACTTATTGGAAATTGTCTTCGAGTAAATTTTGTAAAATGTAAAGAAAATAAATTGGATATCAGTTGGAAGGCGAGGCACCTGTGCGTGACAGCCGGGCCTCGCTGTTGATTAATCGGGCGAGCGCTCACATTCTAAAGGCTTCAATTAAAATTTAAACCCGATTAAAGATATCATTAAGCATACTTCTCCGGGATTACACAAGATTCGTAATTAACGGCGGTAGTGATGGCGGACTTGGCGTCGGATCATTGTAAGTTGGATTAAATTAGAACAAACTCTCCCCCTCCCCACTTCCTCGCACATTTAGTTCGCAGCTGCTGTCCAAAGTCGGAGTGAGACATCTCTCTTGACCTTAAAAGTTTCACACAATAATACGAAGCATATAGTACATACGTTTAGTTCCTACAATTAGTATAATCATCGCTGTCGCGATAGCTATACTGTTTTACATTAGTGTGGTTTCAGACCGGCGTTTTATCTGCGTTTTGGCAGTCGTACCATTGCTGACGCGCATCTAAATTTGTTTACGATACTTAAATGAGGCAATTAGGTATATCTCCGTTCACTTGAACATGCTAGAATACGATAAATAGTTTATGAGCGGAAAATACGCTAATCTGAAACCACTATTGGTCAGACGCTACGAGGCGTAGTACGCTGGCGCGGCGTAGCACCTGCTACGACATTTCGTAGCACGTAGCACGCTCCACTCGTGCAATTTCTTCTGGTTGTAATATATATTTCTATTATTGTATAGCCCAGGGATAGTATAAGATAAAGACGATGTGACGTATCGTTTGTTCGGAAACGAATTTGAAGAAAGGTTAAAATAATAAATGCAATTATTTTTATTTTACTCTTTAAATGCTCGGTTAGGTCAAAGAGTTAGCTATATCAATTTAACTCCTTATACCTAACTTTAGCATTTCATCCAAAAGTCTTACTAATTACAACAGATAGCTAAAAGTGCTTCAATGAAACGATTCCTTTTGAAAAAATATTTAATATCAAGTAGCGACTTCTTTTATCCTTAAATGTAATTATTTACAATTTCCTTGCAGGTCAAAATTAAGTACATAAATGGCAGTGAAATTAATACACATTGATATGGCATATCCATAGAATCCCTGTCGAACTACAATTTATTTATGCATACCTACATCATTATTGTTTTAAATTTTTAATTTTGTATAGACATTATCAAAATGTAGTTTGAATGACAAAATTCGCTCGGTTTGATGGATTGACAGTTAAACTTAGATAGAAATTAACTAAATATAATATAATAAAAATATAGCTAAAGTTTCGCCGAAATGATAAAGAGAAAGCGAGCTCCTATATTCTATTTACAATCAAAGTTTATAAAGAGATCAGAAGTTTGAATTTACGAACATGATTTCACTTTTATGTACATTACAATAAAAACTGTCAAAACTCACTCAAAAATGTTAGTTTACGTTCTTCTAGAGCAGTGGTTCCCAACCAGCGGCCCGCAGGAGACCAAACATGATCCGCACAATACTTCAAATGCCGCGGGGGGATAAATATCTATTCATTGATGAAAGAGCAGACCGAGTGATTAAATCTACTTCTAGTTTACTTTGTATTCGTGGTCCAGTGCTAACAAAGAAAATCACAAAATTAAGCGGTTCGTTGTCATGAGAAGTTGGAAACCCCTGCTTTAGAATGCAAATCCACACCTTTTCGATACCTGGCATCATCGATCATATAAACCCTAGATACAGTAAGACGCGCTAATAAAATATAATTCCAGATTTAGGAATTCAAAATATCTATAGCGGTAACTAGAAATGACAGCGCTTTTGAGATCACTTTTACAAAAGTTTTCATCAGTGTGAGTTTGTGTATCTAGAGATTACATAACCGATGGCATCTATAGCAACTTCTGTGTAATCACGTGTTGTCCTCTGACATTCAATTTTAGCGCTAAAATATGCAGTTTCTTCTATAAATTTACTAATTTTTATTTTACAACACTTTCCGCGACAGTTTTTCGCCATTTTTTAAGTATAGAAACACCACAACCGCACCATTAGCCCAATGAACCTACAAGGTCACTTGTCCGACACCCACCTCGCACACAGTGGTCACTAACTGAGGGAGTGCAGCAGCACGATCCACAGGAAGGCGGGCAGCGCGCGCGCATGCGGCGGGGCGCGGCTGGACAGCGCGCTCACGTGGCAGTCGGCCTCGTCGGCCTCCAGCGCCACCAGCGGCAGCGCGCCGGCGCCCGCGCACGTGCTGCGCCGCGCCGCCGCGCGCGCCGCCGCGCCGCCGCCGCCCACCTCCGCGGCCCAGCGCCGCAGCCACGCGCCCACCCACGACACCGCGCAGCCGCAGCGCAGCGGGTTGCCCGACACCACCAGCCCACCTGACAACACACGCCCACCATCAGGATTGACGAGGCATTCACTCCTTCAATGTTTTGCGAAAAACATGGCTTGTATATATATTTTTTTATGGATTACTGTCTAGATAAGTTATGTTATCATCATATTTATAAGAACAATGTAACGACTGTAATCTGTCTGCGTACCTTGTTTAAATAAATAATATCTAAATTTACGTTAGTTTGTAAGCCATTACTTCAAGGTTTACTCTTTATTACACATAATATTAACTATTTTCTTTTTTTTTTTATACTAGAGGCGGCAAACGAGAAAGCGGGTCACCTGCTGGTAAGTAATCACCGCCGCCCATGAACATCTGCGAGATCAGAGAGGTCGCTGATGCGTTGCCGGCCTTTTAAGAAGGAGTACGCTCGTTTCTTGAAGGTCCCTAAGTCATAGCCGCCAGGAAATACTGCCGCAGCTAAACTATTCCACAAGACTGAGGTTCGTGGGAGAAAATTCCTCGAAAAACGCACAGTGCTAGATTTTCAAAATAAAGTTAGAAAGAACAATGTAATAGGTACGTATAATAATACGATTTTCTTTACAACAAAACTTTAGGTATAAACAGGAGCGTTAAGTAGAAGTAAAAATTATAAGTGTTAAAGTGTTAGGGTATATTTTATGCTTCATAATTACCCACCTGGTAAAAGTTTCGTGGCGAGCCGATTCCAGCCCGTTAAATTTGGGTAGAGTGTAGCCGGAGCGAAGGAGATGAGACGATTGTCACTCAGGTCGAGCGCGAGATGGGGCACGCGCGCCAGCGGGCGCACCAGCCCCGCCGGCAGTGACGTCACGCCCGTGCCGCTCAGCCGCAGCGCCAGCGCGCGCTGGCGGCCCAGCGCCGCGAACGCGTGCGCCGACACGCGCCGCAGCGCCGCGCCGCGCACCTCCAGCGCGCGCAGCTTCGGCGCCCGCAGCCCGTGCAGCTGCGCGTCCAGCGCGCTCGCCCGCACCGACAGCGTCAGCGACTCCAGCCCCGGAACCCACGCCACCACCCCCGCCAGCGTAGCGCCGCCCGCCGGCGTCTCCAGCGTCAGCGACCGCAGCGACACCAGCGATGTGAACGCGCGAGGCTCGATCGCCTCCAGGTGCCAGAGATGCTCCATCCGTAAATGTGTCAGACGATCGAGTCCGTCGAAGGAGCCGCGAGTAACGCGTACGAGCGGGTTGTACGACACGTCCAGGTGGCTCAGGTGCGGTAGAGCGAGCCACATGGTCGGCAGGAGAGAGGTGATCTTGTTGTATGACACGTCGAGGGACCGCAGATTCCTCAGTCGCCTGACGTCAGTTTCTCGAAAAGAAGCAATTTGGTTGAGACTAAGGTCGAGATGGGTAAGGTTAGCCAGAGGCAAATGAGGGACAACCTTCAAACCGGCACCGGCGAGCGCGAGCCGCCTCAGCCGAGGTAAATTATGAAATAGCTCCTTAAAATTGGTCTTGATGGCGTTGTGCGAGAGATCCAGGCGGGCCAGGCGCGCCAGCGCGGCGAAGGTGTTGTCGGAGAGCACGGTGAGCGCGTTGCGCGCAAGGCCCAGCTCGCGCAGGAACGAGGTGGCGTGGAACATGGCGGTGTCGAGGTACTCGAGGCGGTTGCGCGCGAGCTCGAGCCGCCGCAGCGTGAAGCCCACGTGCTGCAGCGCGCTGCTCGGGAACAGCGCGAGCTGGTTGTCGCTGAGGTCGAGGTGCTCGAGCACGGTGTTCTTGAAGCCGTCCCGCGGCAGCGCGCGCAGCTCGTTGGAGTCCAGCCGCAGGTGCCGCAGCTGCCGCATGTTGTTGAACTGCTCTATCGATAGCTGAGCCAGTTTGTTGTGGGATAAGTCGAGTATTTGTAGTGAAGAGAGATTTGAAAAAGTCCTTCTTTTCAACGAATTTATATAATTATTATTTAGACTTAATATTTGCAGGTTTGGCAAACTTCCAAAACTGAGGTTATCGATGTGCATTAGTTTATTGTGCGCCAGCACTATTTGTCTAATGCTCGAACCCATCGAATGGAAAAAGCTCTTTGGCAATACTTCAAGTGAGTTGTACGATAAATCTAAAATGCTTACAAAGATGGTGGAACCCCCGACGAGGGTAGCGATCCGGTTGTGGCTGACGTTGACGGCCAAGTCAACGTCGTCCCCAGACACGTTACGGAAGTATTCCGTGGAGAACTCTATTAATTGGTTCTCCTGTAAATCCAGGACTTCTAATTTCGGGAGGTTGTGAAACGCTCCGGCTGCTACGAACTCGACGAGATTCCCGGCTAAACTTAAATAAACTAAGTTTTGCAAACTCGCGAAGCAACGCTCACTAATATTTTGCATGCGATTGTAGGACAAGTCTAAGCTTTGCAATTCTGATAACCGTTTGAGAAAGATCGAATTCACTTTGTTTATATAATTGTAAGACAGTCTTATCTCTTTCAGTTTATAATTATTATTTGTATCGTTGACTTCGCTCGGAAACTCAACTATCTTATTAAAATCTAAATTCAGATACTCCAAAGAGGGAAAATTGTATATGTCTTCGGACGACACCCGATGTATATTGTTATTGTCCAAAGTAAGCCACGACACGTTGCCCTGCGGCGCGCGGAGCGGGAACTCCCCGCTGAAGAGCGCGGAGGAGAGCTCGAGCACCTGCAGCTGCGCGAGCGGCGCCAGCGCGTCGGGCGCCACGAGGTACAGGTCGTTGAAGCTGAGCGCCAGCTCGCGCAGCGGCAGCGCGGGGAACGCGTCGCCCGCCAGCTGCGCCAGCCGGTTGCCGCGCAGGCTCAGCGTGCCCAGCGCCGCCGCCCACGCGCCGAACGCGCCGCGCGACACGCTGGCGATGCGGTTGTACCCCAGGTCCAGGTACCCGAGCGCGCCGGCCTCCAGCCCGCTCAGCCCGCTGGGGAACCCCGACAAATAGTTTCCAGCCGCCGACAGCGAGTGCAGATAAGGGGGCAGCTCCGTCAGCTCCTCGAGCTTATTGTACGATACCGACAGATACCTCAATCGGTTCATCTCCCTGATGCTCGTCGGGAGCGATGCAAGTTCATTGTGATCCAGATCGAGTCGCTCCAAATCCCGTTTTAGCGTATGTATAGTTGCGTCCGTAATGATGGCTATCTTATTGTGCGATATAGACAATTTCTCTAAATGGAAACTTTCGAGCGGCAACGAGGGCACGGTCGTGAAATCGTTCATGTCGAGGACCAGCTGCTTGAGCTGAAACTTGCTGAGGAAATCGAAGTCGAAGTAGTCGTCGAGCTCGTTGTGGCTCAGGTCGAGGGAGTCGACCCTGGAGTGGCGGTGGGGGCAGGTGCGGTTGGGCTCGGCGCGCACGAGGTTGTTGCGCAGGTGCAGGTGGCGCAGGCGCGGCAGCGCGGCGGCGGCGCACGGCCACGCCAGCAGGTTGTCGGACAGGCGCAGCAGCGCCAGCGCCGCGGGCAGCGCGCCCGGCGCCAGCACGCGCAGCCGGTTGCCGTCCAGCTCCAGCTGCGCGAGCCGCCGCAGCGGCGCCAGCGCGCCCGCAGCCAGCACGCTCAGGTGGTTGTTGCTCAGGGACAACGTGCTCAGTGAATCTGATAGAAATCCCCAATCCATTTTTGGGTCTATTTCGCTGATATAATTGCTGAAATCGTTTTAGTCCATTAAATATTTTAATCACTTTTTCATAAACAAATATGATGTATGAATATGAACGACGATGATGTGTTTGGTACTTACTTCTGCATGTTGAGCCAATTTAAAACCTTAAGTTCACGAAGGGCGTCAATCGGCAGCTCAGTGAACTCATTATATCCTAGATCTAAGGAGGCCAGTGTGTTCACCATAGACCTACAACATTAGAAGTCATTTAGCCGTACGCTGCTAGGAGAAAAATGAGCACAGGCGTTCCTGTGTATGTGTGTGTGTACGTACGCGAGGGAGCCGGGCTCGAGCGTGTGCAGGCGCGAGGCCACGAGCACGAGCGTGCGCAGGCGGCGCGCGTCCAGCGCGGCCTCGCCCAGCGCGCCCAGCCGCGCCTCCGACACCGACACGTGCCACACCGACGCCTCTAACGCAATAACAATATACTTTTTACTACATACTGATCATATATGTTTTGTCTCCGTAAGATAAAAATTCTTTTGATTTAGATAATAACCAATTTGACCATAGCTTTGTAAGTGACATGGTAAGAAAGTGAAGATAGAACAAACGTGATAATTGTGAGGTGGGGGAGGGGCTGGGTACCTGTCTGCGGGAACCGGTGGAAGGGCACCTGGCTGCAGGCGAGGTGGTCGTCGCGGCAGAGGCACAGCGCGTCGGAGCGGCAGGGGCGCGGGGGGCGCGGCGCCCGCGCGGGCCGCGGCAGCCCGCCCGCCAGCAGCAGCGCCGCCGCCACGTTCAGCACGCGCCCCGCGCTGCACCACCGCATCGCACCCGCACGCCGCTGCCCGCACCCACCTGCACACACCACTCGCCTTCTACCATAACATTCCTCAACAACTACAAAAGAAACACCGTGAACCTGAATACGCAATAAGCAGTCAGAGTTATATTTATCATAATAAGTAAGTATATTTTGGGTTTGCATCGACAAGGGCTTTAACTACCAAGGGAGCCGATTAATTTAAAGTAGGTAAAGTAGGTAAAACCTGATGTGTATAAAGTACTGACTAAAAACCAACTCAAATAAAACATTTTAGCTACATTTTGAGCAAGCCCCGCAATAAAACAAAACGAGTCTAGGTAAACACATGGTGTTTCATTTTATTCTACGTTCTTCGAGCGCGCTTTTATGACATGAAAATAATAATCATCGTTAGGGAGGCGTCCGCTGGCTGTTCAGAATCAAATTATACCATTCCCGCCTGCTGTTGTACCGTTTGTACAGAGCGAGAAAAAATAAAACGATTTAATGAATTTGTCCTAATTTACATTCGGGAAAATGAAATTAGGTGTGTCGACGAAGCGCGGACAGCGCCCGCGCCGTCGCACGCGCAACTAGCAGTAGCATACTGCTCGCTTGTACATCTAGCAAATAATAAGAAAATGCCTTGAAATATAAAATGTATGGACCCCGTCATAGGTGTTTTTAGATCACTATAGTTAGTTCGATTTAATTGATTTTAATCTATTACATATACGTACTTATGATTTAGGGGCAGATGAAGATCACCGATAGTAAGCGAGGACACATAGATGGATGAGTTTGATCACGCAAAACGTTTCGAACGTAAAACTGCCTGTAAAATACCGATACGAAATCTAAATCTTCAATTTAGACGAAAATAAATTATCGGGTCGGGGATGGAATTTAAAAAAGATCCTTCGCTGCCCGCTGACGAGCGACGGCCCCGACTCGCCGATAACCCGGCGACCGGACGACGCGCGCGGCGTCCGCCCGCTGCGGCCATGCAGCTGTTACATAGGTACCCACCCGCCATCTGCGCATCATAACTACCTACATACCTCATCTCTCTGACGGCAAGAGTAACTCTGTACAGACAGAGTTACTTTTGCATTAAACAACGACAAAGAGTAACAGACAGACAGCTGTCTATCTGTTACTCTTTCACGCAAAAACTACTGAACGGATTTAAATGAAATTTGGTATACAGATGGTCTAGACCCCGAGACAGAACATAGGGTACTTTTTTTCCGAAAAAGGACTTGCAAGGGGTTAAAAAAGGTGGGAGTTCAAAATTATTAAATAATTAAAAATGCTACCCAATGATACTATTCCATGCAGACAAAGTCGCGGGGAACAGCTAGTTTGATTATAAATACGAGTAGTTTCAGGTATCGATATCTTAGAAACAACATTTCTTTATCTTTAAATAAATAGCCTCAATTCTACACTCCGATAAACGAGCTTTGTAGGTGTTATGTATTTCCCAGAAGCCCGTTCACACGGCGTTTCATTATTGCTAGTCCCAAGAAATGGAGCTTCGGAACTTTGCCACACTTATTGGAATCGGACTGTAATAAATTAATTTACGGTCCTTGTAAGAATAGCGACTTAATAGTAGTTCCATACGACTCATACAAGTAGGTAGGAGTCGTAACTGTCATTTGTTTTAAAAGTGAGCAGAGGCCTAATTTTCTGACTGAATCATTATATTGTATTTATTCAATTTTAGTCATACCTCCATAGTTTCAGTATTCCCTGTCATACGTAGTGTACTTAATTACGAGTATCCATATATTAATCGATTTAACTAAAAACAACTTCAAACCACACATATCCAGATAAGGAGTAACTTCGTTATCAACGTCCTCGCAATTTGAGCCACGGGCCCGCAATTAAGATATTAACAAAAACTAATTTAATACCGGCCACGCTGGGTACAGTCACCTACCGATGTGTGCGTGTGGGACGAGTGTTATACGAGTTAATATGTAGGTGTGGGTGTTCCTGGCGACCAGGTAGAAGCCAGTGTTGCGAATCAATTTGAATGGATTGTAAAACGTAAGCAGAGAGATATCGAGGGGTAGTAGACATTCATTCGACTCCATTAATTGATGACAATTTAATGGAACTTAACACGATACGATATACCTGCTGCTACAACTAGTAACGAACTCGCGCCATGGTTCTGTGTAGGATTATTATTTTGTGTTACAAGGACAATTTATTCATGTTATACTCTAAATATGTAAACTTTTCTCCAAATGAGGTAGATATTTTAATTTAAACCAAGTAGTTACAAGCAAGGCTTAAGGCTAAATCATCACGCTTTCAATCCGAAAAGTCCTTAATTAAAATAAAAAGTTTGGTTTTAGCCCCACAGTTTGGTGAGATGGAAACTAAAAACAACGAAACCACTGCAAAAACTCAGATACAAACATGTGAATCATTCAGAGAAAGTTTTGCTCCTGTGGGAACCAAACTTGTGATCCCAACGTCTCCACGAACTCGTAAGTCCCTGAGCTAAACGGGTCATCCGAGTACAGAATGCCAACTAGTAACTGATAAGTAGTTTCAGTTGTAACAAAACGATTTCTTTCGAGAGATGCGAGCTTATGCTTGTGACATAAGCTATTACTGCTAGTGAACGGTCATTTTCGTCAGACTGGCCGGTTGGCCCAATGGTAGTGACCCTGCCTCGCACGCCAAAGGTCGTGGGTTCGATCCCTACCCTGGACAAACATTCGTCTGATGAACACTTGTGTTTGTTCAGTATCTGGGTGTTATATATGTATTTAAGTATTATATTTGTGATCCTCTGTTGTCTGATATCTGTAACACAAGTGCATAAGCTACTTAGTACGGAGTCAGGTCAATGTATGAGATGTTGTGTGAATTTATTATTTGTAACTTATGATCTCACATTAAAAGCAGTGTGCTTGTAATATGATAGCTATTTCTGAGTAACCGACATAATACAACTCGCTATTCCTGACTTAACTCAGGAAGAACAGAGTCAACAAGAGCGTCCCTAGCCCGGACATTACGCGCGGCGGACCCGGCGCCGGCGCCGTAATTCAGAAAGTTGCGTACGTGTAATCGAGATTACGAGGGAGGGAAAATTAATTTTGCAATTGATAGTCCACGTGTGCGGACCCGCCGCCCCTACCGTACCTGTGCCTTTCTATGTAGCTCGTATGATTTAGTATGATATACTCCCACGTAGATAGTTGAAAAATACCAGTTACAACTAACGAATTGGATTTTACAGTCAAACTAAACAATTGTAGTCTTAAAAGTATTATCTAAAGTTAGTCAATCTTCAGGAAAAAACAAAGTTTCAATAAAATACAAAATCGTAGATATGTACCAAATTTCATTAAACAATATCATGATGTGACCACCACCTATAGGTGGCAGATGAGCAGACGGATCACCTGATGGGAAATAATCGCCGCCCCGTCACAAGTACAGCCGACTTTTAAGCTCCCTTGCCCCCTAAATTGAGGCCTCCGGAACCCTTATTCGTGTCCTTCATTCGTAACCAACCAGTTTTCTATGAGGCCGTGGTATTACTCCGGTCGAGCCGACCCATTTCTGCTGAAAGGTGACATGGTAAAAAATACTAAAGAAATTCGCGGAGTTTGTTAGATTCGTCTTTTCTCCAAATCGCAGACAAAACCATGAAATGCTAAGTGAATGTAAAATTCTTTGTGAGTTAAATAAAGTTCTTAAGCCATAAATTTAAAAAAAACTGAAAGAAATCGCCAGAACCCACTGAATATCAGAAGAAGAAAACGTTGACTGGCGATTGTATACTTATAGGTTACTGTTATCATAGCTGCTTCTAGAATGTGAAATGGGTTCACTGTTCAAATATTAAAATAATATGCTATTACTATAAAAACATAGGTAGGTATTTACGAGTAGCTGTGTAATGAGGCACGGGGACATCGCTGCGGCCGGCGAATGTCAGCGCGGAGCAATAACTCGTGGCCGCCTTCATTAACCTTTGCCATTGTTTTTGCGCTCCGGTGACCTGCCCCCCCCCCCCCTCGCCCACCTCTACCCCCCTTCCCAAACCCTTTGCCCGCTTGTTACTCGTTAGTCTGCCTTATCTACAATCAGCTTGGCCCTCAAAGATGCCGGACCACGTGGGCTTCTATTAAACAAAAGGTACCTACCCTAACTTATCCGCGCCGGCATCTTTTGACTAAATCAAAGTTACAAATACGAGTAGTGACGAACTTTCTTACTAATTACTTACACAGTTTGCTCAATTTCGCACCCCAATTATACCGTAGTCTCTAATTGCCAAACTAAGTAATTACAAGATATTAAATTGGGTTAAAAAGAAATTTACCTACCCTTTATCTTTTCTATTAAGTTGGTGCACTATTTCCTAATGGTGATGATGGTATACAATTGTTATTAAAAAAACAATACCACTTAAGGTAGGTATTACTTTTTCATACTACTTTTTTCACATTTATCGCGTCCCGGTTATCTTTAGCATTAAGAAGGATTTTCGGTGCAACCCGTACATAATAGTTTTTTTTTTCTAATATTCATTCATTCCAACAAACATCATTCATTTTAAGTCAAGAGTAGGTACTCTTGACTTAAAATGAATGATGTTTGTAGCATAAGTATTGCCTATCAGCATTTTCTAGACAAACGTGTGGCCATCTTCTTTCATCTCATCGTCGCTTTTAGATGTGATGGTGTTTTTGGGTTTGGAATTGACCAAAATTATGTTACTAGAATAAATTACCCATCACATGCTAAGAATTTCTAAATTCGAATCACGCTCTCTTGTATCGGGCAGTGCGCGCGCGCGGCGACCATCAGGCAGGCTCAAAGACATCGCGGTCGGAATATTTATCTGCGTTACATAATCTATCTAGGACTAGGCCTTCCACAATCGCTCTCTGCCGGCCGTCGCGTCCATCACAATCGACCCACGAGTAGGTAACCTCCCTCAAAATGGGAATATCTTATTCCTGTGGACGTCCAAGGATTGCCTATTGCATTATTTTTTTGCTTGACACACAGTTTTCCGGCAGGGATATGAAAGAGGCAGGCATATGAAATTTCGGTTTCGGTGGATACGGATATAAGAATGATTACTAAACCGGATACGATTATGAAATTATTTGTTTATTATCCGTTAGTTTTGGTTACGCATATAACATTTTTAAGAAGTATCAAAAGTAAATTACAACATTTCTATTTTGCTTTTGAAATTGGCGGAGCTCTATATGGAGATACGACAAGTCAACTAATCATAACGTGTGTCTATTAGGATTCGCCCCGATCCGATATTATCCGGAACTGTTATTTCGGATTCGATTACGGATTATGTTTTTAGATCAGATATCAAATAGCTTCTGTTACGGAGATATCGACTCTTGAGACAGTTTGAGAAACAAAGTTTCCATTCATATTAAGAAGGGCATTAAACTACCATGAATCTATCGCATTATATAAAAAAATACCTACTCATTTCCCTGTAATAGTTTCGATTCGAACTCAGTGATGCTACGAGCGGATGCACCACCGCTACGGAGTGCTACGGCGCACGGCACCGCTACGGAGTGCTACGGCGTGCTACGGGATTGCTGCCGCATTAATATTATAGTTCGTTGTACGTCATATAGTATTGGTGCAACGACTGCAGCGACATCCTTATTCATTTCAAAGTTATTAATTTATTTACATGTGAAAATTATATAAACATTTTAACGGATAGGTATCTAACCAATAAATCTACTTTTCCCCGCAAAACCTAATCAAGCATACTCCTAGATTGGCGTTTTTTTTTATAACATTTAGGTAATGCTGACGCTTGATCGCAATCACACCTGCTTACATGACCCAAGAGGACTTATTTATGTAAGTAGAGTCTAAAGTCGGCAAATGAGCGAGCGGGTCACTTGATGGTAAGTGCACATCGCCGCCCATAACATGTAATTCTGCGAGATCTGAGGATCACTGATGTGTTGCCGGTCATTAAAGATGAACCATGCTCTTCTCATGAAGGTCCCGTACCTTCTACATGTAGGATTTATGGATATTTTCGTTAACATTGCGTAAGACTAATTAACTTAGCTTATTCGTACCATGTACCTATACATACTATGTTCTACCTACTTCAATAAGTCGCATATACATAGCACTATATGAATAGAACCGGTTCAGTTGATGCAATTCCGAGTTTTGCATCTTTTAAGCTTGCTATTTTTTTTAATTATTTTGACCTACACAACAGTATCAAACTTTCTTTGTAAAGTTATGAAAAGTTTACAAGACGTCTTTGAAACTGGTTTCATTCCTTTTAATTTTTATTCCGAGCATATTTTACATAGGTAGGTACTTACTTGATTATTTGGTAATGTTATAAGTTGTATCACATGGTCATCGGCGCGAGTCCAGGCACGTCACAACTCGCGAGCGGGGTCGGGAGCGCGGGCCAAGCGAGCGCCGCCGCAGCCGGTCGCACGTCGACTGCCGCCGCGAGCGAGCCGCGCCGCCGCGCCACCGCCGCGTCAGCGCCGCGCGCCCGCCGCGCGACCACCGTCGACGCCGCCGCAGAGACAAAATCTCATTCGCAGATCATTGCTAAACTAATCACTCTCACTCACGTTTTCTTCTCCGTGAAAGTTTGCACGTATGTCGTAGCCTCAATTCGGCTTCAAGCAGTCAACAGTTGCTGTTCTGGTCTTCGAAAAAGCCCATGAAAGGCTCGGCACGAGTGTACCAATGGCTAAGCCTCTCAGGGCTAGACAACAATTTACCTAGGTAAAAAAAATTAATGAATTACCTACCTAGTTAAAAGAATTGCCGAAAACTACTTACTGATTGACCCCTTAAGGCGCATTCGGCTGACACTTGCCTCACACACCAAAGGTCGTGGGTACGATCCTCATCTGCATATAATATATTGGTGTGATAAACTACGTGTTTGTTCAGTTTTAGGGTGTTATGTGTACTTAAGTATGGAGAGAGACCCACGCTTCAGCATGTCTGAGTTGTCACTCCGCCGCGGCTTTACAGAAAACCGGCGTTAAGCAGCGCCTGCGCTGTGTTTCGTCAAGTGAGTGAGGGTACCGCAGGCCTAGTCTGGGGGAAGAGGGGTTTAAGGTTGGTGGTGCACTTGTAACTCAACTGGCATTGCGGGTGGCCATTAGGCAGTGGCAATCGCTTGCCATCGGGTGAACGATCTGCTCGTCTGTCGCTCTCAATGTTGGCGTGTCTTGCATTAGTGTACTGGGTGTTCTACTTACAAAATTTTGATGTTGATGCTATATTGGTTGCTGTATAAACGCCGATTAATGCAGCCTTAATTCAATACCAAAAACATATAGATAGGTCACCCTCTCTCTACCCGCCCGCCCTCACTTCATTTCGGGATAATAGTTTCAATCCTTAAAAATAGAATAGATGACGCTGAGCGTTGGTTGCATCGCATCAGGGTGTCAGTGGTGCCTTTTCGGTTTTTAAATAAGATAATTGAACGAATACCTATGTTTTTATACATACATAAAACAGGTATAAAACTTAAAACTAAATAAATATTAATTAATTATCGATGCCTAGAGAATAGATATTCTTTATTGCACAACACATTACAGAACTTAAACTTAGACCAGTACCAATAGATGGCGCTGGTGGTTTCGTCTATTTTGGTTTACATACTAAGCCTTGACGTTGACTCTATAGACATTAACCTCTATATAATTAGTATAGAAGATTTTCGAAAACTTTTACGGCACATATTTTGTTCTAAAATACCGCAACCATTAACATTAATTAATGTTGTTTGTTTTCCAATAAGAAATAAATAAATAAATGCCTAGTAAGTATAGATTTACAATATACACCAAAACTAGGTCGAGTGGAATAAATCGCCGATGTAAATCAATTTTTTAACCTACCAACGCTAAGTACGTAAGGTAAGATAGGTACTTAAGTACCTACGTACAAGACTACGAGTATAATCGTCTTGGAAGGAATCTCTGTCATAAACTTGACTAAGCGACATCATGATGTTATCAGAGCGTTTTGGGCTTCAGACCGAATGACTTAGACGACGTGACATCTCGCACTTGCAAAGAAAGAAAACTTAGAAGCAAATGCCTAAATGTTTAGCTGGTGATATCGTGTCCTAGGGGTCATGGTAAATAGTACCTAAATACTAATAATTGCAATAGGCATAAGTAGGTACGTTATTTTTATTGAGACTTCAAGTGGCATACCATTGATAATTCGTATGATAATGTAAACGCTTACTAAGAAGGTAATCAGGTTTACGGTTCGTACGGTCGCGTGGAGCACGCGGCTGCGGCGGCGCTGCGGCGAGGCGGCGCCCGCCGCGGCGTTAGCACGCCGCGGAACGGTTACAGCAGCGGTAATGGCCACCAAGCGCTCAATTGAAAATAAAATTTCCATAAGAAGTGCGATGGAATTTCGCCGAGATGCTGATTGCTGCTTGCCGCTCCTCTTTATGCTTTATTTTTATTGACACAGCGGCGCATGCCTTCTACTCCGCCCGTATTACCTATCCTGAGTGTACGCCATTTAAACAATACTCTTCTTCCTTTCAAGTGTCTTTTTTTTTGGTAAGGTGAAGTGTTGACCTGCCTGTACCATTTTTTCTTTTCAGTAGTACCTAGGTAGGTACCTAGGTACCCTACTCGGATAATGTAAATTGAATCATTTGTTATTCGAATACAGTGGTGTTGCATAAATGCACGTTATCATTCTGATGGCCAAGTAAGGAACCGAAAACTGAAGCACTTGTCGTGCGTGCACACACCCACAAATAATCTTCCCGCTCATATTATGGTTGTTCCTCCTCTTTTCTTATCCCATGGCCATACCAGGAGACGATTCCCCTTTCAGTTCTGTGGCTTAGGTGACCAAGATTTTATCGTCGTAGGGCCCAGACAGCAGACACAATGGAAAATATGGGTATTTTTTGTTTTATGCCTTAGGCTTTTGGGTCTTACGACGTTAAACAATATGCACCTACATTATAGTTCTTGTTAGAGGTTTTTTCCTCTGAAAATTATTTTTTAGAAGCATAAGTACTTAAATAATACGAGTATTGGATTTTATATTTTTTATTGATTATGCCTAGTCACATCACTTAACTTCCTTAACCTGGAGACCTGAAACAAAACAATATTATATTAAAATGATGATAGTCACCAACAAAGATGTTTGGATTGCGAAATTATCTTAGTTTGTCCTGCATTTAGTAAAAAAATAAAGACCATAGCCTATAAGGAGAAATAGACTATATGTATGGGGTGTTGTGGTTCAACTCCGAGTATATGCATTTGGATTTTTAAATCTATGCACATATTACAATGCTAAGATGAGAGTGATGAGAGAAAATTTACAATTAGCAAGTGAGATGTGACGGATTGGTACCCAAGAGCCTGTAAGAGCAATCGTGGCAGACCATTTCTCAGACGGGAAGACGACTTGAAGCTCACAGCCGGTCCTGTAGAAGGGTCGCACAGGACAGAGTGCAATAAAAATCATTGGAGGAGGCTTTTGACAAGAGGTAGTTTTATGAGATTTATAGTAAAATGATATGTAACTTAATGAATAAGAGGCTTTATTAAATAAATTGGGGCTAAATTTGACAATATTTGACAAGAAAACTATCGCCATGAGATGACTATTTCAATGCAATGCCAGAAGTGTCCCACTTTTGTAATTAACTTGTAACTCAACTGAACCTACCTGAACCTACGTGCCACATGCCTTGGTCAGGACAAATTCAGCCTCTATATTATTCTGTGCCAATTGTGAGTCTCTTTATATATTGTTGCGTAAGATTTATCTCACCTTTAAACGTCATTTAGCATTATAATTTGTCATAGGTACCTAATATTAATATTAAACCCCTGACATAAATACTTCTAGTAAGAAAATACAATAAATAAAAATCTAGATAAGTACATTATAGAAAATAATGATGTGAATTGTGTCTGCCAAGACTAAATAAACATCTCCTGTATATATTAGACCACCTAATTAACTGTGCTACTTACCAGGGGGTAAGCTCTGCTTGAGCTTCTCCGCCTTCTCCTTGTCTGTGATGACAAGTGTGTACAGGAACCGCGAGCAGCGCACCTTGAACTTAACATTTTCAGGGTTCTTCTTTATCTTTACAGCTGGAAAATAACAAATAAATAAATAAATTAGCACTTGATTACCATACTTAGGTTTCAGTATACTCATGAGTAAAATAATAATTATTTCGCTATTCAATAATTCAAGCAAATATCACATAGGTATTTCATTAAACTTTTACTAAGTTGTGAAACAACCTCGCAATTACAATAAATTTTAATATCACTTCGTATTAATTTCGTCAAAAATACAAATAAGTAAGTATATTTAAAACCACTAATCGAACCTGGATATTGAATAGACTAAGCACTTGTTAATAACAAATGATTCCTTACATTTGGCATCTTTCCTCCTCGCCTTCAAAAGGAAATCCTTGATGTCCTTGATTTCACGGGGCTGAAAAAGATTAAAAATCAATATAAATGACTTAAATTACTCGGATATCCCAAAAACAAATAGTTTTACTTAGACGATCACTACGACCAGATTTGTTTTTAAACAGAACTTTTGAGAAATTCGTACACTCAGGATTTTTTAAAGAAATGATGCACAGGTGTTCGGAAATAGATAATATTACTAATACTATTAAAAATATAAAGAAAAAATTTAAAATCTTACCATGTTGAACGTTTGGATCGACAGTAACAAACACCGCACTGAAACGTAAAAATTGGGTATGAGAAACAAAATACTAAAACACTTTAATACCCAAACGTATGGAGCATCAAGTTATATTTCAAAACACTTAAATAATATAAGTATTTCAACGATTTAATCAGATTTTATTCAGATTTTTATAAAATCGCTCTTCATTTACCTGTCAAAACTTTAAGAAAGAATTATTTTGACAATCGATTTTGACATTTGATTTTTTTTGATAAAGTCACGGACTTGGATTTGTATCTCGCTCGACTATTCAATTTATAGTACCACAAGAAAATTTTGAAAGCATCAAGATAGTCATATGAGAAACAGAAACATTATTTATTTGCATAGAACTTACAGAACATAATTTTATTTGGAATTTATTGTATGCAAGGGCTTTGTTATTTGTTTTGTGGGGCAACACCACGAGGTGGGGCCATAACCGACGGGTAAAAGTCAGCGGGTGAGAATAAAGCCTGGACCCCTTCCTGGCAGAGTTGGCTCGAGGGTCTCGGTCAGTGGGGGACAATTAATAGGGCGCAGTTTGGAGTGCGCCGCATTATATTCCACTTTTTGACAAAAATACCGAAATACCGGTGTTCTACCGAAAAAAATACCGGTTTTAGAAGAAAAAACACTCCGAATTCCGTCATAATACTATATCAAGATGTCAATAAAGTCGTGAACAGTTTCGCTACTCACCAATAGATGGCCGTGCTATGACGATCGGGAATTTTCCCTCTGCTGTGACACGAGATCCTCTTGTGAGTGACTTTGTGTATGCGTATGTGTGGGGCTGGGGTTCAATTAATCTGCCAAACAAAATCGTTCATTATTCAATGTTGGTCTCATTTCAAGGCAAGGGTACAACCAAATACTTCAGCCGGCTAAGATGCGCCATGAGATATTTGTCGACACTCGTATTGCGTCAGCGCTAGATGCTTCTCGCTCACCTGACAGGCGAGGAGCGGATAGAAGGATACGCTTCTCGCGAACGAGAGTCGACAAAAATTTTGTCGCGCGTGCGCATCTTAGCCGGCAGGTCAGTAACTAAACACTCAGCTTGGATAAAAGTAATGTGATTGCCGAGATTTTTTTAAAAATTGATCCGGCTTATAAGTTTAAGTCTCCTCCAATAAGGTTTCCGGTACCCTCACTCACTCTACGAAACAGCGCAAGCGCTGCACTACGCCGGTCTTCTGTGAGGCCGTGGAATCACTCGGTTCAGCTAGCTCATTCATGCCGGCGGGGTCTCTCATGGTAAACACCGTCCTGCTGTCTTAGTTCAAGCTATACTATGAACGGTCTAAATAAAACTAGTGCCTATGAGCGTTGACTGCGTCGATACAGCGTCGAAAAAGCTAATGGGGAGGTCACACCGGCTTAAAGAATGCTGGTGTTGGATCTATTTATGTCTGAACGTGGCCCGCCCTCATTCGCTTCGGGACCGTAGTTCAAAATGCACCAA